>OZ023158.1:3783724-4196224 GCA_963678695.2 Diplodus puntazzo | reverse complement strand
ACACAGCATCAGGACTAAAGGCTGCACCAATAGACCTGCTGACTGGCCATCTCTTCTAACTGACAAAGTGATATGAGAGGTAGTTCACAGAGGACCATTTCAAATAAAAAAGCAGTTGCACATTTCCCAAAAACAAAGATGGGAGAGTGTTAACATGACTTTTGTAACAAAGTCTTGGTCAATGCTGAAAAAATCAAACGAAGCTGGCTGATGTACTCAAACAGAAATGATAGCTTGCACTGCTTCTGCTGCTAAATGTTTTCTCCAAAAGAATACACCGCAAAGCGGCTGACAATAGATAAGTGAGAGATGGCACTCTGAGGCTGAGAGATAATATGCTTGCACAATGCCTTATTTATATTGGATTTTTATTGCTTGTTTCTTTCTTCAGTTTTTATTTGGTGTGATATTTTTGACTTAAAAGAAATAAAATCTTGAATACATACATGCATTTACTGTGTGAGTCTATGAAAATTGATTGTGAAATTGACTGCGTTGCGAGAGGGCACCGGCTAAGATCTTGCCTAGGGCACCAAATTACTCAGGGCCGGCACTGCCTCAGTGTCATAAGCCAATGGCACTAGTTCAGAAATTAAACTGACAGACTTGGCAGTTCATGCTTCTGCTAACTTAACTTTTTTTTATTGCTACGTTCTGTTTTCAGTACATTGTGCATACTGTCTGGCTAGGCTTAGGCTCAAGAAACACTTGGTTCGGGTAAGAATTTTTTTTCGGCTAAAAATTAAAACATCCTCAAACCTAAATGACTGAATTGGTCTGATTCCAACAACAACATATATCACCGAAAAGTATAACTGTTGCAGTGTACCACTGTGTACTGGTGTACTGGACCTTACATGTTTGACCGTGAATATAACTGTGTGTCTGATAGATAGATAGATAGATAGATAGATAGATAGATAGATAGATAGATAGATAGATAGATAGATAGATAGATAGATAGATAGATAGATAGATAGCTTTATTAATCCCAGAGGGGAAATTAGGTCATCACAGAAGTGGTACAAGTACACATACAATCAAAGTGTTTCGGCAAATATAGAAGTAATAAAATGGGCTCTGGTGCTCAAAACAATATCTCGCTCTTTGTTCTTCACCTGACTTCCTCCTTTGCCAACATACTAATTACTACAGCCACTAGAGGTTGCTGCCTAACAAGAAATGTGAATATGAGTTGTGATGAGCTGCTTTCATTTTGACCTGTATGTGTTTGTTGTTGTTGTCTGATGAGAAAGGCCTTCTTAAAATAGTTCATTTGCCACAAAAAACCTGGAAAATATCCCGACAATGCGTTTAAAATATCACAAGATTGTGATTTTATAGAAATGTCAATAATGTATCATGACATGCCCATTTTAATGCATCAATGGTTTAAACAAAATAATAAAATGCCAACAGTTTATTCTGGCGACTGGTTTAAATTAAGATTATTTGTTGTTTGTTCTGAGCTGATTTTCTTTTTTTCCCAGTTTCTCCAACACTTTGTTTTAGATTTCCATTAAAAGGGATCATGAATATTCATGATGTCCAGAGGATGAAACTTAATGTTAATACTGACCTTTTTTTGTAGAATCACTCTCAGGTCATAATTTCACTATATTTTGCATAATTATTATCACAATCTAATGGGAAGATTTCCATCACATTTGATTTCATGTCCCTGTCTCCAAGAGGATGAACTGTTATTATAGTAGAGTTTAGTTTAGATGAAGGTTCGTGAACATTGCAGCCACCAGGGGGCACTAACGGATGTCATCAGTCTGACATAACACTGCTGCTGTAAAGATTTTACTGTAAAGCAGATAAATCATTACGAATGCAGCTGAGCTTTGGGAGGAAGTTACGAACAGAAGTCCCTGGTGTTCGGTCCGGACAGAACTGCACTGATCCTCCCATGAGACGGCTGCCTTAGCGATTGTGTCTCGGCCTCCGATTGGCAGGAAATCAGAAGCGCCCGAAGGCAACATTCTGACCTCTGTAACGGCACATCAGAGCGGCTCAGACATGGAGCCAAAGTGTGTCTAATTGCAGTAAAGAGGAAATGTGACGAGCAGGTCTGTGGCTAATGGTGGCCGGTGACTGATGCTCTCTTCACGCAGCCCTGCAGCGAGCACTCATCCGGCCACTTCCTGTTTGTAATCGGATAAAAGCACAAACAGGCCGAATAAACGGAAACCCACACTGAGTATCTGATTCCTCCTGCTGAGAAGAAATATTGTGATATTTGCTTTATGAGTTTTATAATGAAATTTAGTGGATGTCAAATAGAAACTGGATCTATTTAGGTTGACCGCAGTGAGGACCCTCATTTTTACCACCTTCACCTTTGATTAGTTTCCCTTTTAAGGATTTTATTGAGATTGTACAATTATCAAGGAACATTTGGGTACAAAAGAAACACATTGGAAATCTCCTGTTTCAAATAAATGTAGTGAAGCTTAAAGTACAACATTTTCGTGTAAAATAAGAGGAAAAAGGTAGAAAATCTCCCAACAAAACATCCAAGTAATGTACCAAAACTACCGTCAAATATCAGCTCAAACTATTAGAAATATATCAAATATCTGCGCATCAGAACATGTTGCAGGAATACATTATTGAAGTTATATCATGCCTGTGTGAAGGAAACATTCAAACCCAGCGTGTCGTGTTTGTATGCTGCAAAAGAGCTGTCCCCAGAGAGATGTGGAGTTTTTCAAATAAAATGGAGGATGTGAGTTTAACATAGTGATATAATCTGATGTTGATATGGTCACACCTGAATATGGAAGATGTCTCAGACAGTGAATTTGAATTAAAGTAAAAAAAAACTCCTGCAGGCTGTCTCAGCTGCTGCTGATACATGGTAAACATGATCTCCCTCCCAACTCGTCAAACACTGCAGCTTAGTCACCTTCAAGCTATGACGGCCCACCACCTCTAAAGTCAGTTTTGCAGGCAAAGGGCTCTGTGGTTGAGGCCAAATCCTCCCCTCCTTCAGCTATCTGTGTGTCCTGTTTTCAAAATCTCCATTGCTATAAGAATAGAAGGTGGACCCAAAGGCAGTAGACAGCCTACAGGAAGATCGATGGACAACTGCAAGACCAGATAAACTAGACATGATCCAAGGAACTTAAAAAGAAGGAAGGTCATTATGTCACTGAATCTCACTTTGGGGTCAGACTGTGGTGAAATATCTACATATGACTTCTGATGAAGAAAGGCCTCCTGAAAACGAAAAATGAAAAGGACGCACAGGTTCCTTAACAGGATCAAGGAAACAGAACAGATGACTCAACAAAGACTGAACAGACGATCGGACATAAATACAAACCAGCCTAATGAGGGGATGAGGTGCAGGTGGAGAGACACTGGGAACAGGGCAGTGCTAACAAGGCGATGTGAGACAGGTGTGGAGGGACAATCAGACTTTGGTGGACCACAGGAGAGAAACTGAACCAACATGATACAAGAGGATTTAACTACAAAATGAAACAGGACATCCACGCCATCCCACCTTTGTCTGGAAGTGAATGAATACGGATGAACAGGGGTGCCATATAGGGGGGGGAGTTAGGACAATTCCAAGGGGCCCCAAAAAATAGGTAAAAAAAGATTACATATTTCAATTATAATAATAAAATTGATGATCTCTTTGTTTTTACTTGTTTTTGGCAGTAGAAGTTAAATATCCCCATTGACCAAAAAGTAAACATATTGACCGACCACCCCCCTGTACCTGCATGAAATGGTTTGGTCCTGCCTTAGTGCACATATCAGTGAAGGTGTTTAATTGCAGTCAGTAGATGCACCAGAATGGCAGTGACCACAATGTTGCCTAAATCAAAATCTGGTTTTTAAAAAAGGAAAGAGAGGAAAGAGAGAGAGGAAAGACAAAGGAAAGGGTGTCAATCTGTAACCCAGTTTTTCACCAAGAAAGGTGGGTAGCCTTCAGTCTGTGAGTGGTATTAACCTGTTTCACCACAGTGAAATAAGCTAGCTAGCTACAGACTAGTGTTAGCCTACATTTAATCAACATTTAATCATTGCAGGGAAACGTTTAGCAAGATATTCATATTAAATTATTGTCCCTGCTCCTTTTAGCAGACTTAACAACAGATGAGTGAGCAGCAGCCCATTCTCTCCATACCTGTCCCCTCTATGTCCCAGTGAAGAAGGTGAGCAACATTGTGTTCAATGACATGCCAGTTAGCATCACTGCACGGAGTCTGTGGGGAGTTCTTTGTCCCTCTTGCTCTTTTTACCATTACAGAAAAAAAAATGAAATATTTATTAATGACAGAAATTCAAACACAAATTATTTTCTCACATAATGATCAATGAGGCAGAGTATAATTAAAATAAACATGTCGTTTAAACAGATACATCAAGTGCATCCTCATCATCAGCAGCAGCAGCAGCAGCTGTCTGTCAGCCCCCTATAAAATAAAAATAGCAAGTAATCCATATTTATTTCAGAATGATTTTCATGTATTAAAAACAGTTCTGAAATAAGAAAAAAGAGCATATGCATGTTTATATATAACATAGTTCAAATTCAGCACATCACTATTTTTTTTCATCACTAAAATAGAATGTTTGGTCAGTAGTTTGGGACTCTCACCTTCCTGCTTTGCAGTAGGAACAGAGGTGAACATTTCTGCTGCATGCAGACTGTGTGACTCAATACAACTCTCAATACAATCAGAGAAATGTTTATATTTTCTGGAAATCAGAAGATTAAATAGCAACGACAATATAGCCTCATATATGTATTTTTTGCCCCAAATCAGCCGCTGTCCTGTTGTTCATCTTAATGTCCACGGGTGAAGTGACGGACTGACTGCTGTGATCAGCTGTTTCCTGGTTTGAAAACTCCTCGGTTGTGGGTCGCACAGCAGTGAAGGTCATTGACACCTCCGCTCACCTCACCCACGGGCCGGCACATTTCCGCCTCGGTTTTAGATAGCAGTCGAGGCGGAAATAAATGTACCCTCCGAGGTGGAAAATCGACGGACAAGAACAGACCCCCAATTTGCCGGTCTCTGTCTAAAACCGCGGACCGAGACGGCAAAAGGACGGGCAAATTGGCGGCTTGGTGCTCTGTCTAAAAACGGCTAGTGAGCAGTAACCAAGTAACTGTCATGTTGCTCCTTTCACAAATATGGGAATGATAGTTAATATCATTAAAAGGAAAAGTTTTATATAAAACGGCACCAAATTTTTTCGCCGGCCTAAGCAAGGGCCCAATTATTTCTTTTCATGGGGCCCAGAATCCCTGGTGGTGCCCCTGTGGATAAAAAAATGTATTGATCCTGTTTGAATTGTGTCATGAATCACACATATGATGTTTGGCAGTTTAAAAGATAAGTCAATAAAGTGTCAGTTTGTCATCAAACTAATGAAATATCTGACTCGTTAGTGATGACAGTAATCCACGCCTTTGTAACCACTCAGCTGGATTACTGTAACGCACTGTATGTGGGGGTCAGTGGGTCCTCCATCGCCCGTCTCCAGATGGTACAGAATGCAGCTGCACGTCTTTTAACTGGCACACGTAAATATGAGCACATTTCCCCCATTTTAGCCTCACTGCATTGGCTGCCTATTCCATTTCGGATCCATTTTAAAATTCTTCTATTTGCTTTTAAATCCCTGAATGGTCTTGCCCCGCCCTACCTCTCTGAGCTTCTACACCCTTATATACCCGCCCGCTCTCTCAGGTCAGATGATCAGCTGCTCCTGAGTGTGCCTAAATCTAAGCGGAAGCTCAGAGGGGACCGTGCTTTTGCTGTGTCGGCTCCTAAACTGTGGAATGATCTGCCTCTGCACGTTAAACAGGCCTCTTCTTTGTCGGTTTTTAAATCACTTCTTAAAACCCATCTCTTCTCCTTAGCTTTTGACACTAGTAAGAGGTCGACTTGATCTTCTTGATTTTATTCCTTATTATTTTTATTACTTTTATTGCATTTTTACTCATGATTTATGCCTTTTAATGTATTGTTGTATGTTGCGCTTTATTATGTCTGTTTGTGATGTCTTATTTATTTTTCCTGTACAGCACTTTGGTCAACTTTGGTTGTTTTTAAAGTGCTTAACAAATAAAGTTGGATTGGATTGGATTGGATGTTGTCTCATTGAACACTCACCAAAACCCGCAACTTAAACATTGTAGAGCTGCTCCTGTTTATTAGCAGCTCACATAACTGAACCAGAACCAGCTCTCCTGTCACAGAACTGCAGTTGTCAATATGAGCAGATTTATTGTGATGTCCATGTTTTTTACAACCTTTTCTGAGCCCACTTGGATCCATGTTGGTGTCGGAAACGTGCGTTGATGAGACAATGCAGTTCACTGAGCGCTTTAACACAAAACTACATGAGATTTTGCTTTCATAACAACCGTTGGGCCTCCATGCACATGTCTCAAACAAAGAGAAGGCCTGTAGTAGAAATCAAAAGCCTAAATTACTAGGGCCTCAGACACGAGGAGCTGCGGAGCAAGGAATGAAACCAGGGCCTAAAAGGTGTGAAAAACTGTGACTCAGGGTGACCTGCACCCAAGACTTTCACCCGGTCCCTATTGGCTGTGAGCCCGGAATAGGGCTGCACGATATTGGAAAAACTGACGTTGCGATTTGTTTTAACCCTGTGATATATATTGCGATATGAAAAAATACAGGAATTTTTATCAGATGACCTGAATAGCACTTTATGTTATGCTGAACTGCTGCTATCTTGTGGACAATTAACCTGCACTGATCTTACCTGTTTTTGTCTACTGAGCTGTGTGGTACCGACGTAAATGGTCAAACTAATTAGTTGTGTTACCTCTCGTTGTGGCAACAGAGGACACTGTCGACACACACTGATGTCACTTTTCTGTTTGGCACCAAGTCTTTTGTTTTCGGCGATTTTCTCTTGTTCGTTGCTCATTTTTCAATGTTGTTACCAGCGACTCACTCCATGTGCAGGGGCGTGGTCTGCTTCGGCACACTGATTAAGAACTAATGTGATTGGTGGATCGCTGCGCATGCAGAGTCTGCATGCACAGTGTGTGTCAGGTACCCTTGAAATTAGATGAGTTCATTTGCCTCCTACATCACAGGCCCTGCGATGTGACTATTGCTCACACGTACATCACGATGACGATGCTCAAACGATATATCGTACAGCTCTGTCCTGGAAGTTCCGCCAGGATCGCAATGACGTCACTCCAAGTTTAAAGGTCGTGAGACCCCGACACACGTCGCATTCCAGGTAGCAGCTGCTGCCGTAAGGGTGTAACTTTGAGAATTTTTTTTCATTTTCCTTGAGCTAAGTTTCAGTTCCCTCCTCGCTGGACGAGACAGAGACCGTTTTTGTTTTACTTTGGTTTTGTTCGAATATTCGTCAGTATTGTTTTGGATCCATAGAGGAACACTGCCTGACCCAGCCGTTTCCTCACCGCCTGCAGAAGGAAGAGATCATCTTCAGAAGACTTCCATCAAGTCGACATAACGCTGTGATACAGCCTGCCATCAGCTTTTAGGACGCTAAAGCTGACCCCGCGCTCGCCCCACGAGTTGGAGTTTCGAGTCAGACGGGACACACATGATGGTCGCAAAGAGCGACTCAAGTAAGAGGCTTTGGGCAGAAACAGATAGGATATAGCGTGTTTTTCTTTGTTGTGCTTACGTTGTTGTGAAAAGACCGACTAGTCCGATTTATGATTTACTGTACCACTGTTTGAGGGAGAGACGATCGCTGTGCACCACATGATCGTTGTGTTGTTTCTTTGTTGTCTGCTAAGCGCCCACTTAGCTTCTCCTCTTCTACTAACTCACACACACATACACACACACACACACACACACACTGAGGTACACATAATCTCATGAGCGACCTGTTGGAAACTTATAATTAATAACCCCGCTATAACAGAGGTGGACTCCTCGCGGTAGCACGTGTAGTGATCACCTTTGGTCGAAACATTCACTGCCGCCATTTTTGAATTCCAGGTATATGATTCAGTGTAATCTGAATCATCACCTCGGGATTCGTGTTCTCGCGTAACTTCACCAAATCACGTTTGGCGTTTCCTGTAGTCTCTCCAACAAGATTTCTTAAGTCACACCCTCTAATTTGTAGTCCGGTGAACGTGACTTCCCAAGCCACGTTCGGCCATCTTTGAGGTCTTTATAAGGGACTTCCTGCCACGCACATACACACACACACACACACACACACACACACACACACCTCCACCCATTTATATGTTTGGCTTGCTTATGTTTCGATGTTGCTAGTTGTTGAAGGCAACTGTTGTTTGCTAAAGTATGTGGTTTGTGCTTTTGGAGAAAAGCTTTACTAAACACTGTTGATTTTAACTGAGCAGCATCTGTGATTATTTTGCACAAACCCACATTATGATAACAGCTGGTTTAGATGGTCAGTGCTCGGATTCATGCCTTCCCTCTTGTCTAATTATTGATATTTTTTATTATTGATAATGTGACTAATTTCAGGCTTTGAGACTAAAGGTAAATCATTTGATTATTGATCCCTGATTTCAGGGTGGTGCCCCGTGTTCATTAATGACTCCTAGTTACCAACGTTTCATATATTAACTATAATACTTTAATTAATTAATAATAATATTTTAATTAATAATCAATCATCAACATTGATTCCCAACACAACAAACTGACACTTTGACTTGGAAAGTTACCTTTTAAGCTGACAAACATCATGTGTGTGATTCATGACACAATTCAAACAGAATCAATACATAATTTGTCTCTATTCAGTAACTACCAGATAAAGTTTATCTGAAATAAGTTCCCATGTATAAAATCGAGGAAAAGTTCCTTTATTCCATTAAAGTCCTTGGCATATTCAATTTAATTTTATTTTATTTTATTTTATTTTACCTGATTTTATTTTATATACTACTCATCTGTGTTTGTGTCTATGTCCAACTGTATGTTCTAACATGTGCACAAGGCAAGTTGTTCCGAATAAGATACAGAAGAAAATAAGTGCTATTCAAAAGTGTTAAATCTTATAACTATAAAAAGAGACGTCTTTGATTTATATGAATACAGTTATCAAAGAGGAGCTAAGCTGTTTCCTTGCCCCACCCGCCCAGCTGATCAGCCAAGCCCGGCTGCTCAGTGCGACGTATCAAACGCCCCCCCAGCTCCTGTAATCATGTACGACATCATCCATCCAGAGCGTGGCCGGTGACCAATCAGAGGAGGCAGGTGAGCGGATGTAGATGGTGTCGGTGGCACTCCGTCACTCTGACAAACATGTGCTCCAATTAGAAAAGCCATTAATTTCAATTTCGGCAGTGATCTCGCCTCACATCTCCGCCTGCTGCTGCACAACGGCTGACTTTGTTCATTTTGTGGTTGGCCGAGTTTGAGTAATAGAGGTCTTACACGCAATCTATGCGTGTTTTTTTTTTTTTCTTTTTTTCTTAAGTGTGTGTATGTGTGTTAAAATAGCATTACTATTCAGGAGCAGTTGAGCTTCCAGCAGAGCAGCTTGTCAGCAGAGTCGGGATGTAAAAGCAGGAGCCGCTCGCTCTGCCTTACTAACTTTAATGTTCGTCCTTTTAGCTTCAACCTTTGCTACAGACGACCATTAGCAGCTTTGAACGGCTGCTAAACACTGCTTAACATCACCGATGGGCTCAGATATTCTGAATAATCACTGTGAAATGATAATTTTTGGAATAATTACCTGACAATGAAGCTAAGATTAAACAAAATTAGCACATTGTGATTCTCCAGCAGCCTGTTCTCTGAGACTGAAGTGATGTTTGGCACAAAATGTTTCTTCGGGTAACTTATTATCCCAACATTTTACCCACCAAGATGAGAAGAGTTTTTACTTTTGTGTGTGATGGTGGAGAGCTGACAGGAAATGAGTGTGGGGAGAGAGAGGAGAAAGATAAGGGTGACGGTAAAGTGAACACAGTTTATTATTATTATTTGTATCATTTTAATTAGTATTTTCTCATCTTACAACACATGACTTCACTTTCTCCTTAAAATTACACACTTACACAACAAATTTGCAAATGTAAATACGGTTACAGGGAAATGTGATGAGATCTTGTTTTTTTATAATTATATGTCATGACATGTTGACACAAGAAAGGAGGCATGTTTTCTACAATAATCATTCCTACGAACTAAAACATGAAAAAACTATATATTGTTTGTGTACACAACACCTACGTATGTGTGCAGTTCATGGATCATTATTTATAAAGTCGCCTGATGAGGACAATTCTAAACCATCTGCACCAAAAGAACATTTTACAGCTGCTTTATAGCGTCAAAAAAATGATATTTTAAGACTGAAGATTACCCTTTATACACCGCGAACGTGATGCTAACCCTAACCCTAACCCTCTGCTGCATAATATTCACTTTCAGTGTAAACGTATGTTGATTAATTGTATGAAAAAATGCCTTAACCAAATGGTTTTTGTACTGAAACCTAACCAGACCATTACAGTTGGCACAACATAACAATTGAATTCTCAACATATCTGTGGTTTGTAGTAATTGACAGTGTGAGATGCAGTGAAGCAGACCTAGAGGAAAGAATGTTTTTTTGTTAGGGGTTGAACTTCTTTTTACATCAGGAATGAGATGAACAATAAATCAAACACATGAAAACTCATGGTAGTTTCTTAACTTTATAGCGAGGACATGTCTGCACTATAAGGACATCCTGGCTGGTCCTTATAACGTCAAAGTACTGTATACAATTTAGATAGGGTCAGAGTCGGGGTCAGGCATCTATAGTCAGTTGTTCAAGGATCCATTATGTCAATGAGGGTCCTCACAAAGACCGTGGTTGTGTTTCTGAGTGTTGTTTTGTTGGTACAATCGCCGTCTTTCACCTCTGACCAGAAGATGAAATCTGTTTTTTATTCATGGCTCTCAGGTAAATGGTAGTCTTGACAATGGAACAATCACCTATGAGGGAAACATGTCAGACAGCAATCAGAGGCTTTGGCTGCTCATTTCCTCCACGATTGCTCATCTTCATTTGATGGCTTTCAGCTTTCGGACGTAAACATGTTGTAGCGGCCGAGCTCCTCTTCACAGCGAGTCCAGCTGAAATCTGTTGGCCCCCGCCCTGATTTCAGCTGAACAGTAATAATAATCCTCCGCAGCAGACGATCCTAATTACAGAGCAGAGAGTGTCTGGCTGCAGCCGAGGTCAGAGGCCGAGTGCAGCATATTACAGTCATTGTTCTCTCAATGATCCCGCCAGCCTCCTGAGGATCTCCAAACTAAGTGAACAACTTCTTGCCAGAAACTTGCGCGTGGACTTTTTGTCTCCCCAGAGTTGGAGTTAATGGGAAAAGGAAACTGAACTTTTCCCTGAAGTTTAACAGTTTAACTTGGAGCTGTTCACTGCTGTCTGCGTTCCACACCACAGAGCCTTTTCTTTCGCCTTTCATTTTGTTTTTCTTCAGAGGTTTGGATCCCCCGGCTGCCTCGTCGTACCTCGCCACCCCCGGAGAGCAATACGGGCCTCGGCCTTATCTTTGGGAGGCACATTTACCCGAGGGAAATCTCCCTGCCTCCACCTTGGGCTCTGCACTTAAGTGATGAACAAGTGAAACATGGCCGCTCTTTGTCTGCTCGCCGCTAATCAGCGAGGCAGAGCGCTGCTGCTGCTGCTGCCATCTGGCCTCGCCGCACTACCTGCATCACTGACATCACTTCTCCTTCCTTCTCTTCGTCTTCTTGTCTTCCTCTCACTTCATCCCTCCGTCAGGCCGAAACTTTAGCTGGCCTGTAAGAAGTGGTAATGAAAAAGTACTCCTGCATTCAGCACTTTTACTTGTAAATGCACTCAAGTACCTGAAGTCAACAAACTTAATGTGAAGAAGTTTAGTTTTGCTGTTTGGTAAAAACTTTGTGTCTCGAGTTTTGCTCATTTTCAACAAAAGAATGAATAAAAAGGTAGTTTATTGAGTCTTTTAACATGACGTCAACTTTGCTGAGTCAGTGAATTATGTGTACAGTCACATAAATCATCAGTTAATTCTGGTCCCTCAGTGTTAATTATGATGTCTGCTCTTGATGCTTTTTCAGAGAAACTCTTGTCATTCTGTATTCAACACACAAATAAATATCTGTGAAGAATAACTTGGTTTTGGTGTATCTATACAATTACTCTGAGAAGTTGTGAATTAATTGCATTCTTTTGGTATTGTAGCTATCATGACATATTTCCAGTAAAACGGAAAAGGCTGACGGGGGATATTTTGGGGAACTTGATTTGAAAGATGAAAATGGGGCTCGCAGCAAATGTGTACACAACGGGATAGCAGCATCCGTCAGGGAGAAGGAGACAAAGCCCATCATATGCTCCATGTAGTCAACTTTAAAATACCTTGTGCATAATGTGGAGTAACAGTTACCTCATTGTGGGGAAACCGAACAAGATCTGAGGTGGCAAATTAACGGACCATGCTGTTGCTAGCTAGCTACGTTGAAGACTGAAAAATGGCTCGAATGGTTTGAATTGGTTGGTTCATGCCAATGTAATCATGTGTCATTCTAAACTTCCAATGTTGAATAAACACCTCGACAGGTCCTGTTTGAAGGCAGCGTTCAGCGTTTCGTTTCTGTGGCTGATCTGGAGTCAGATGTCTTCCTCAGCAAGATTGTAATCAGAGTCCGGGAGCAGAAAACATGTCAGCGCTGGTCTGCGGCTGCTGAATATGTAAAGCCTTATTGAAGATATGCTCCAGCAATTTCTCTTAATTATTGGAATAATCAGATAGAAGGAAAGGAGAGGCTTCGCTTATTGGATTAGCTGAGACGATCCTCTAACACAAACCATCTCCTCTTATATATCTGCTGCGCTCTATTCAATTCACTTCAATTCAATCAGCTTTATTGGCAAAGAAGTTTTCAAACAATATCTCCTGCGCAAGGAAGTGCAATATAGATCATTATCAATAATTTAAATATCTATATTAACGGTGGCTATGATTGGATTAAACAACAAAGAAAAAAAAACAGGAAAGAAATTAGATGTCTCTGTCTGCCTCCCCTCCTCAGTTCGGTTCAGTTCTCTCATTATTTGTGAATTAATATTATTCTATGAACTAAAACATAAACAAACAGTTAGGAATGGTTTCAAATAATTTAAACCAACGGCTACCACAGTTACCAAAGTGTTTGACCGTAATTTTCCAATTATAAACACATCTTTTAAGTTATACATATTTTATGTATCATAGATATGTAAGTAGAACGAAGAAAACATTTGTTCTATATATATAAATATATATATATATATATATATATATATATATATATATATATACTTAATCATGAACGTGTGCATTGGTTTGAGCAACAAAACTACTTAATTATGCTTAGCAAACATCATGGTTTGGATTTAGATAACATAAATACATAGAGCATAAGTGTTATGAAGTTAAATGACTCTATCTTTACTTCTGTTTTCACAGTGGACATGAACAGGTAGCTGACAAAATATAATTAATATTAAAAGGGAAGGTGTAGTAAGCTAAGGTTTCAGTCTACACCTTTGTTTGGTCCTGTTTTGTTCATTTGTTTTTATTTGTTTGATTGTTTGTTTGTTTTTTTTGTTTTGTTTTTCTTTCTAAAAAGCATTAAGTTACTTGTTTTGTCTAACAGTGTATTTGTTGTGTTTTTATATGTTGGAAAATTACCAAAATAAACTAAACCAAACTAAATAGCAGTTTCCTGGCTGACAGTCCTTCTGACCGTCTATTGTTGCCATTTCAATACTTTGTCTAACTTCCTCCTTTCTTGCTGTAATACTTACTCTGGCCACTGGAGGTCAAGTGCAAGTGACCATAAGTATAAATGGGCTATTATCTTGCTTATAGGATGGTCACCTGCCAATTGTAAAAAAATTCTGGACAAATATGTTTTTTTACTAAAAATGACACTTGAGAGTTTGACTAATCGCTCAAACAATCATTAGAATCCCATTAGTTTATAACGTAATGGAAAAGTTCCAGTCAACTCAGCTCATCATAAACCCTTTGGCTCAGCTGTGAGCCAGACGGCTAATGTTGTTCTGCAAAATTCAGTAGAAAGTAAAATTGTATACAGTCAACAAATTGTAAAAAGGTACATTCAACAACAAGACTAGCTAGTCAGCGATATTATTGTCCTGAAATCAAAATCAAGATTTTTGTGAGGAACTAGTCCAGCTTTCAGTAGTGAATAAGATCTGAGATGCTCACCTGTGTGAGGAAAACAGATCACATTAAAGTTACCAAGTCAACTAATCAAGTAATTAGTTAATACTAATAAGTTATTTAGGATTTTAGCTTATCCAACTTAAATGGAGTAGTGTATTTGTCTTGGCAATTTTGAGGTTATCAATTTCCATTTTTTTGAGTAAAGTCGTCAAGTCAGAGTTAACAGCTTGGAATTTATATAGTTTCATAGTTGTTGTATAACAAAACATAACTGACCCTGCAGACAAATAGAATCAACTGTTCAACCTGACCACTGGTATAACAACAATTAAAGGACAACATGAAGAAGTGTGGCACATCAGATGGTTCTGGCCTCCACGTCGTCCATTAATTCCTGATAGTGGACACCTCATTGGTCTTTATCCGTAAGCTATTCATTATTTTGAGGTCATTGTGCAAAAATGATTGTGCAACAACTAGAGAAAGCTCAGCAGTAGATGCAGGAAAACATTAGTGGTCAGTCAAATGAACAAAATGTGAAAACAAAACCTTCATCATAAATTATCAGAAAGAGATTCCTCGTTTCTTACTTGTCTGACCTTTCTTAAAGTGTTTTTTTAGGATTTCTGAAATCCTGACTATAATCCTGCTCCAGATCAACACAGATTTAAACTCTGAACATTCATAAACTCAGTTCTTTTACAAAATCAGACAGATGCTGAAGTACCGTGTACGCGGACGACTCAACTTGAACTGAATGACAGTGAATCAAATATAAAGACTGACTCTTCAAAACAAGTCGAGTTACTGACAGTGTTGAATCACTTTGACAGGACAATAGATTTACATTTCTCTTTCGTTTTACACACACACACACACACTCTCTGTGTGTGTGTGTGTGTGTTTGTGGTTAGAGGGTCGAGGCTTGGGCTGAGGCTACACTAGGGGCATTAAGGCAGATCGATATCTGGCAGGCGGAGGGAGCCGGCCATAATCTCCATCAGCCATGTAGGAAAGTACATTACTGCCACTACAAAGCCTATTAACAAAACCGCAGGTCATGCATTATTGAATGGATGTTGGTTTTATTCGACCTGTTCAAAGAGATGGAAAAAAAAGGACAAACATAAATTATGCAGCTGCTGCAGCTCCCCCACTTGAAAATATTGTTTTTGTTTTCGGTGCTTAATTGGATTCGTAGCCTGGGAGGCATCATGGTGGACGAGCGGGGCGGAGGGGGAGGGAGGACGGAGCACTCAGATCACACCGGAGCGACTTCAGGGGAAATATCGATCTGTGATACGGATCTACGGAGAGTGATCCAGAGGGATATCCATCTGTAAACAATGACTCAGGGCGGCGAGGAGCTTCACCTCTGAATCACAGACAAGCCGTCATCACCTCAAGCTCAAATCTGCACAACTGCACTCTCACAACAAAGTAACAAAGTGTGTGTGTGTGTGTGTGTGTGTGTGTGTGTGTGTGTGTGTTACAAAACACAACCACTATGGGCTCATCAGACGTTTGCTCTCAGAAAACACTGAACAACTTGAAAATCTGTATCGTACTGCAGTCCAAATGTATGCCTTTGTGAGTACAGAAACATCAGCATTTAAATATATTTCAAGTACCAAAAAAATAATTACTCATTATTCAGAGTTCTAATTTTTATGACTTTATCTGCTGAATAACTTCGACCTGTCATGGTTTGGTTTGTTGGTTTTATTTGTCTTTTTTATTTTGTAAGGTTCATCCTCATGTGTCATGTTGTGTCACTTCCTGTCTTGTCTTCCTACCTTGTGATTGTCCTGAATTGTTGTCACTTGTCCCTGATGTGCCTCTTGTGTTTTTATTCCATGTGTTCTGATTGGTGAGGTGATTAAAGTGTCTTCTAAACCAATCAGCCGCAACATTAAACATTTTGTTGCCTGCCGTTTTGTTCATCACATTTTGGATTTTGGATTGTTGGACTTTTTTTTCTTTTCAGCTTTCATTTAATCTTGTATTTTGCCGTTGAACCTGCCTCCATGTCAAGTTTGGGTCAAACAACTCTTCCAACTTTATTTTCCAGCGAAACCAGAAAATCAACAGTCAGCACAAACTGCAAACTTCTGATTATCTTCTGTCTCTGCATCCATCAGGATCATGATGCATCTTAAATGAATGTAATAAAGTTCCTAAATATTAAGTAAAAAGTTGAGGCAGAAACATGAGAATAAATTCAGACTATGCAGCCTTGAACCATGTTTGCAGTGGAGTAGCCTGTTGCCTCCACCCGGTCGGTGCTCACAGATTTCCCCTCTCACAGGGTCACGGAGGTCGTTACCGACTGTAAACAGCCATGTTTTCACGTTGGCCTCCTGACTGACGGAGGATCCCAGACGAGCCTCTCCTCCAGCCACCGCTGATCTCAACCCATAATGCTTCATTACCAGAGCGTCCACCCTGACCCCGGCAGCCATTTAGCAGGCAGCCAGAGCGAGGCCAGAGAGGTCCAGAAACACACACGACACACCGGCACAGACACAGCCTGTCTGAGATAATAGGCTCGTATTTCTGCGTGGAGGTTTAGTCGGGGGGAGTGAACGGCGTTTCGTCTCCTTCAGCTCGGGTCAGCAGTTTGTATTTACAGCAGCAGCTCGGTGTCAGCTCAGCAAACAGCGGGAGAGATTCCTGTTTCTGCTCCCACTCTCAGCCTCACAGCAGGTCAGATTATATATACTGTTGGCAGAGATAATGCTCCTGTTAGCACATATCTGCACCAGACAGCAGATATATGGATTTATTACTGAACTGCTCATGATGCAACACTGAAGGATGATCGTATCCGACCAATTCACACTGCTCTACTTTTGTTTTTTTCTCCATTATGCTACCAAAAGATTACAGAGACGGGGAGGTAATAGTCTGAGTGCTTTCTCAGTCAACCCGTCTGGTTTGGTTAAAATTTTTGGTTTGGTTAGTGCAGTTTCTTTCGTTAAAATATTGAAGCGTACAATACCCCATCCACGGTTCAGTACACACTTATGGTTCATGGATTCAAACATACAGCAACACAAAACATGCAGCTCCTCTGATAAATAGAAATAATTGTCCAGGTGGAAATCACCCACATATCACATTTAATGGACTGTCCCACCTTTGCACGCTGGGAGGCTGCGTTTGGACAGTCAGCAATACGATGTTTTGAAAGTGGTTCTCATAAAAGAAACAGGAAGAGACCAATTGTGTTCAGTTTAAGGAAAGTTTGCCTAAACTGCCGAAATCCTTTTATAAAACAGACACAGACTCCACAACCAAAGGACCAACACGTCCGCTGCCTCAGCCTGTACAGCTTCTGGCATTAGGTTGCACAGAACCACCTACTACAGCGTGGGAGGACACTGGGAGACAGCAGCAGCCCGGTGAGCCACCCACCACCACAGACCAGGCACCTGACGCTCAGACAGCTCGAGCTCAGCATCCAGACGCCACAATTACAACACCGCCGGCATCACAGAGCAGCCACCTGAGCAGTGACAGCGAATAGTGACAGCAGCAAATCAATGAGTGACACTGTGCTCCTTCGCTGAGACGCCGCGCTCTGGCCAGATACACATGAGAGATATCAAGTTCCCAAAGAATACAGACACGACCAGAAGGTTTACAAAAGACAACTACGAGCTAATTACAAGGACGTGGCTGATGTAAAAGAGAGACGCTGCTGTTTTATCAGAAAGCATGGATCGTTTTGTCTTAAAGGACTTAAGTATTATAAACCTATGATCTGTTTGCCATATTTGTTTGCTTCTGTCTGATACACGTCAAAACATGAGCTTGCATCTGCATCTGCCACCAGTGAGCAATATCGTTGTGTGGAAGCAGGACAGCCGAGCAGGTAACGCTGTCAGTGAGACAGTGAGCTTCTCTCTCTGAGGCCTTCGAACAAACCAGCGCTACCAATTCAGATTAACACAAAGCCATCACCACTGCAGCGGGGACGTGCAGAAGACTTGAAGCGTTGGGTTTTCGTCACCTAATGAAAACAACAGATCCACGTCACACCGTGTCCTCTTTTACGTCTCGGCAGCCAACTTATTACCGACCTCCATGAAAAGACACATAAAGCCACAAAAGAAAATTGACGGACATTTTTTACTCATTTATTTTTTCATTAAACCAGCAGTCACGGCCCAGAGGCGCATCTCTCACTTTTTCTATTTGAAAGTGTTTTTATTTTTCTATAAGTTCATTTGTTTGATATTATACAAAACACTAGAAATGTAAAACACTTTTTCTTGTTGCTAATAAGCAAAAGAAATAAAGAATTTTGGAAAATATTACTGTAGTTTTAGTCTCTCCTCACAAAAAACTTGTACCGAAACCGTTATCCAAAAACAACAACGTATTAAACCGTGGGCTGACTGTATCGTTTCATCTATTTCTCACAATTAAAAAGTCTAGATGTTTTTAAATAAAGTATTGTCCTTAGACACAGCTGAGCCAGCAGACAGAGGATCAAAGTCTGATATATTATGAGGCAATAATACATATTTGTAATTGTAGGCTCAGTCATATGAAACACTATAACGACACGACAAGACAACCTCCTCTTCTTCTGTGCCTTTTGACTTTAGTCCACAGAACAAGGAATGCATGGACATATAGGATTCACAAATTAGTGTGTGTGCTCGGAGGATCAGACTTCATCATGAGGCTCCTTTCCGTCACACACAGACACACAGAGCTTATATTACTGTGGTGTGGATGGATTCTTAGAAAAACAATACAATGTGTGTATGTGTGTGTGTGGGTATCGCTTTTGTAATGCGTGTTGCTGCTGATAAGTAAGAAATATAAAAAGCTAACTTTCACAGATCAGTGTTGTTGGAAACGGTGCAGGATTATAGTTTCTGTGTGGTGTTAAATGTGGGTGAGAAGACTTCACATCTGTTTAGTTTGTTCTAGTTGATGTATGAGCAGTTTTATATTATGCATTCTCTATAAAAGGATTATATAAGACATTAATATTCAACACTTGGATCAATGCAGAGGTTCTGGCCTTCTTCTTTAACATTTTGTCTTGTTATATTTGCGGCCCCGTTCGGCCCTCATAAGTCCAGTTACTGTACACGTGGCTCTGAACCAAGCTAAAATCAGTTTTTTGTCCTTCGATGTTCACCTGCAGGCCGTCGGAGCAGCAGCACGGCTTCGGGTTCACCAGTCTGAAAGCAGAAATCAGATTCGGAGCGGATCATCTCAGACACACCTCCGGCCTCTGTCTCTCTGTTTGGCTCACTCGCTTCTTGTTCAAGCTTTAATGCGTCTGTGATTTTGTTGCCGTCGAACTGCCGACATCGCCCGGCCTCTAATGTCTCCTGTCAGCCGCCATCTTAAGTCATCTTCCTCCTCTGGTGACCCTGAGAGGCAGGTGGAGGCAAACAGGAGGAGTGTAATTCATTAGCTGCAGCCGCCGCCGCGCTGCCTTCAGCCTATAATTAGCCGAAGCATCGCCGACTCAAAGTTTACAAGCTGCACTCAACAGTATAAATATTCATATGCATCTCTGAGAAATCAATAGGGCAGAACAAAACTTTATGATATTAAAATATTACAATATTAATGTGGTGGCGAAACACTTTAGACAAAGTGAACGCTCCTCCTCGCTCCTCTTCCTCGCCATTATGCATGCTGGGAGATCAGATTTCATGACCTTTGCCATCCAAAGGGAACTTGTCTTTGCTTTGGGGAGCAGATAAGCCTGGATGATCCACAACAATAAATAAATCTGTGAACAGGCTGGAGAGCCCGAAAGCTCTCTCCCTCCCTTAATCTTTGCAATTTGCCATGGCTGATAAAATTTTAATGAGGAATAAGCATAATGGGAGTCTCAGAGAGATTATGGTGAACTGGGAGTGAGACGTGTCGGACGGATGAAGATGGAGGAACCAGAATCAAGCTGCAGATCAGCGATGCTCCACGGGCCTCCTGAGAGGACTCGGGATGCTCCCGACACACGGCTGCAAAGTGATTTCTGTTTTTTTTTTTTATATATATATTCTTCTCAGAACAGATGCTGTGAACGCTCCACCTGCTGAGTTGTTTTATTTCTCCTGTCCACGACACAAACTGAGCCCCGACTGTCTTCACAGATGTCTAAAGTCAAAGCTTTAAGTAGACTTTGAATGTACTTCACTTTACTGTGCTTTAGTGTACTTTACATAACCTCGTGGACTTGTTCAGATGTGTTAACTGAAAATACAAAACATTTCAGCATATTAACCCGGAAAACAGCAAAATACATCAACATAATCCAGCATCTATTTGTGTACTGTCAAACACTGTCTGTTTGATCTACTTTATAAACCAGTAATCTGTAATCCATATAGAATAGAGTCACACTGTCTGTTTCACATGACTTCATTATTCAACTAATAAGACCAATACCACCAGACTCCCTTCACAAATCACTCAATTGTACAAATTGTTTAGTGAGGAGAAGAAATAACAAATTTGGAAAAACTTCATAACGAATTCTAAATCATTGTCTCCTTCTTGTAAATCGAGCATTACATCAGAACATGAAGTTGTTTGTCTCCTTGTAAAAAGTGTTAGTTTGTTGCAGCATGTCTGTACCAGCCTGTCTGCTTTTGTGTCTAAGGTGCTTAAGTCTTACCTGCCGACATTTAGCAGCTGTTTGAACACACTGTTTACACTGATTTCACCATTTACACTGACGCTACACATGTCACACTAAACAGTAACCAATACAGCCTACCTCTTGTCCCTGTGGAGAAAATCCCCAGTCTCCCTTACAAAATGTTGTTGAGTTAGGAGAAACTTTATAAACATAGTGAGATTCTGTCCCTGACAGATTATTAGTTACATGGGCTCTCTAGTAAATTCAGCAAATGTTCTTCATGAAGTTTTTATTTCTATGCATGAATAATATTGTGTCAGTCTGCTACTTTTCTTATTTTGAATCTACTGTCCAGTATTTATTTGTCTTTGCACAATAGAAGGTGCAGGAGTTGCAGGGCAAATCTCTATAATCACCTAGATAAAATCTCACAACTGTAGATAAACAGATAGATTTATATAACATGTTGTCGTAGGATCAGAATAACTTATTAGTCTCATTGTAACAACTGAACTATTTAAGGTTTTTTCACACGTTACTTGTTCGCTTCATTATATCCACACTGGTGTCAAAACTGACAAACAAAGCAAAGCATCACCCCTTTATTTAGAGCATTGTTAGTTCAGTCTGATCAAACACCGACACAGTGTGCTGTGGGAAAGCAAAGCAGACAAACCACACGACTCGATAGCAGAAGTTATTGCATATGATTTTAAAATGGAACCACTATTAAATCCATCTGCTGATTGTGGAAACTGTCAAGAAAACAATAATTATCAGCAATCTACATAATTACGCAACATCAGGCAAGATTCTGTATCAAGGCTGAGAGTGTGTTCATTTTCTCTGATCAATCAGCAGAATGAAAAGAAGATAAAATTATAGAACAATGCCTTGTTTGCGTCTTGTTTCCAACCATCTGTCATAATTCATGACACATACAGTCCAGTTACTGTCTGGACTGATAGTCTTCACCATCGATGAGTCATTTGTGGAGTTCTCGAGGATGAACAGATCTGCAATCAATCAAAGCTGCTGCAGTGGAATCACAATATGGAGAAACAGATCAAGATAATTAGCTAATTAAAGGTCTCATTTTATAGAAAGTGAGTTTTCCTGTCTTTAATGATTATAAAGCAGCGTCAGGTTCTGTAGAAATACTGTGAAAGGATCAAAAGGCTCAATCCAAAGATTTTGAAACTGTTCCTGCAAACGAGCCACCTGGACTTTTGTAACACTGTGATGTCACAGCTGTGCAGTCATTGCACTGTCTGCTCAGGCCTGTGAGGGCTGACCAATCAGTGCAGACTGGGCTTTTTGAAGGTTAGCTTGAAGAGACAAGAGTGTTGAGACACGGGGTGAAGAGTTGTTCTTTCTACATTAACTCGTGATGATAATTTTTGCTCACAACCATCCCGCCACAGCGCGTTGTCACAACGTTTTGCGACGTACATCACGTGATGTGATGATGTCATCGATGTGTTGAAAGTCCCGGGTCCTTTGCTGCGCGTCTCAACAGCTCCTTCGTGATCCATTACTCCCCCAAACTGAATAATAAAATCACTCCCTGACATATTTGAAATCCTTTTTTTTTGCTCTGTAGAGTCCTTTTTGATTAATGATAGTGGTACTCACCGAACAAGTTGCCTTTTCTGTGACTAGCCTACTTCAGAATAAAAGTAGAGTCTTGTTTCACCAGTTAGATGCTTTTAATGTGATGCTGCAGCAGTAGGAAATGTTTGGTTTGCATCAGTCCAGTAACACAGTGCTCTTCAGATAGTCAGCGGCTTTTCTTGTAGAAAGTTGATATACTGGGTGTTGTCCAAGGCTTAGTAGTCGTGGGAAAATGCCGGCACTGCCACTCGATTTAACTTAGCCAGGCAATCCTACAAACTGGTCCTTTTCTAGTGGACAACCTAAATAAATAGTTTCAACATCAAAATTAGCAAACTCGTCCAAAACACATGAACATGCACCGCCTGACAACTGACACCAGCTGCCCCGAGGCTCTCACTGGCCAGCTGGGCGATGAGGTTAGCAGCGAGTTTTCTCTCTCCTCCCTTTTTTAGTCGAAAAAATACAAAATGAACAACTCTGTTAAATGTCCCAATCATGTATACACAATCAAAACAGCTTTCACGAATGTACCTCAGGCCGAAAAGGTTGTCAGACAGCTACTCCTTACTGCAGGTGTTAGCTTTGCACTAACAACATTAAAAAACACCCAAAGTTATCACAATGAATGTAATCAAGAACCATGGCTATTTTGAGTACTTCTTGTTGTCAGGCTATCATGTTAGCTGTTGGAAACATTTGACCATTTGTCAGACTCCTGTGAAGACTACTTTTTGTCTTTTATTTGTCGGTGCATTTGATTTATTAATTGCTGTCAGGGTGTTGAGAGGTCTACTACAAATATAACAAAAGCTCACAAAACCAAAGTTTGAAATGGTTTCAGGCAGACCGTGGTGGCGCATCGAAGCACAGTCAGGACCTGTACAGCAGCACTTCGTTTGTATCACAAAGACCTGCAAAGAGAACAGACTGCAAAGACAACAAGAGGCAAACTGAATGATATCATTGACACAGCAGGAGAGGATATAACAGTTACTAAGAGAGGTTGAACACACGCTGGCTGAGGTTAAAGATCCAGATCTGTTCTGTCTTTTAGACTGCGAGAAATTCAAAATGAAATGTCCTTTTAGTCTCTCTGTACTTAAAAGATGTGTGGCGGTCTGAGGCGTAGCTGTGTCTGATGGGGTGAGAGCTGTTTGTGTCCTCTGAACCTCGGAGACAGAAACGCTGCCTGAACACGTTCCATCAGCTCACATCCAGTCCGGAGATGACAGCCCCTCCCGTCAGCGTCATCCACCGCGGCATCACCCGTGACAACCTCAACAGCGTAACAACACAGAAACAGGCGTGACTCCGTGCGACGCCCGTTTACACCGAGCCGCTTTGTGTCACACACGCCGCCGTCGGTCGGCAGCGTTCAGATAAAAGCTCTGATTGATTGGCCTCGGCTAAGACAGAAAACACTCGCCATCTCTCAGCAACAATTACCCGTCCCTCCACGCCGGCTGTCAGCGCACTAATTCATCTGTCATCATCCCACTTCTCCCAGTAGAATCAGCCTGACAGCGAGCCCAGTATCAGTCACACGGCATTACACTCCTGTTGGCTTTCATTAGCTCCACTTTGTCTTTCAGCATGAAGGATGCTGGATTCCTTTTTAGCCTTAAAACTAATGTTTCTGCTTGTTCCGCCTGAACTCTGCTTCACAATCACACAGGGACATCAGCACAGGCCTGTGTAATACATCATCACGTGGCTTTAATTCCACCGCGTCGGATCAACCAGTGGCTCCACCTTCACTAACTCATGTTGTATTTCGGATCATATGTCAAGCTTTGGAGCAGATCAATGTCTGCAAGCGGGAAAAACACACGTAAGTCTAATATTCATTCCCTTTTTTGCTCGGCTAAAACAAAAAAAAAATGAGCTGACAAAAAGTAACTGAAAATAATAAATAATAATAAACAGTTCAGATGTGTTTAAAGTTTCCATGAAGTCGACATTGCTGTTGAAGAACGCTTCTTTCATATTTCATCCGTACATCATTATCAGGCCCGATAATTGGCTTCTGTAGGTGCTTTTTAATACAAGTTTAGAGTTTGTAGTTTCTTGGAAAACGATTAAACGTTGATGACTTATAGTTGAAATTGTGAGATGTACCTGGGACATATCTATATGTATATGGGGAGGGAAGCAACATCCCCAGACAGCACCTTGTTCAGATGTGTCCTATACTCAGGTCATAAACACATTTTGACTCCATTAAAGGGATAGTTCGGGTTTTTTGAAGTGAACCCCCGTATCCCTACGCATGAGCGCTAATGCGGAGGGATACGGAGAGTTAAGTTTCGTTTTTATCGAAAGTAAACCTCTCGTCCAGCAGCTGAGCCTCGCGCTGTATTCCGCCGCTCGCAGATCAGCTGTTGCCCAGTTACGCTAGTGCGGAGGGATACTGGGGTTCTGCGGTTGAGAAAATGTAGTGCCAAAAGAAAGCGCGGTCTGACGGCGATGTAAAGCGGTGTGAATTTTACCTATACAACGTACACTTGAACTGATATAGATTTTTTAAGGTGAGCCTTGTTTTAGGTGGTTAATTTCGAATTTTCTCTGGACCCCGTTCACTGCAGTACAAAGCTGAGCGTCTGGCTGGAGCGGCTCTCTACTTCTCCAAACTGAGGCTGCGCTGATCAGTGATTACGGTAGGAAACAGATCGACTATAGATATGTACTTTATATGACCCCACTTCAAGAAACCCGAACTATCCCTTTAAACGTCTCTTAACTTGATAATGATGCCATGGGTGTAGAAAAAGAAGGACCCTGTCGCAGGGGAGTGTATCTGCTGACCACGACTCACTGCTTACTGTACAAAAGCAAAGCTTTATTCACAGGAATGAAACTGGACACTTAGGACCCAAACCAGCAAGAAAACCACCTCCGTATAATTGTTCCCTGCTGTCAAACTGGCCTCAGTCTTCATACAGAGCTGTAGGCTCAATGGCAAGGAGGTGAAAAGCACACTAAGTAATATTGGCTTCTGTATAGCCAATCAGCACTCATGAAAAACTTCTTCTTAGCTAATAAAGAAGCTAACAGCACTCAACCAGCTGTTTCATGGGAACTTTAAAGTCAAGAGATAACCCTGAAACTCAACATATTTTTTTAAGTTTTGAAAGTGTTTGAAGGATGAAAATCAAAAAAGCTACAATTCAACAACAACTGAGCAAGATCAGTCTGCTGATGAAGATCATGTGATATGACTGAAAGCTACTGCAAGTTGTTTAATGTTTGGTGCAGCTTTATTGGACGTCCCAGTGTTTCCAAATATACCAGATATGTCCGGCTGAATTTTTGGAAATGACCATAAAACATAGAACAAGCAATTTTCCTAAAACTTGCTAAATGTGGAGAAAATTATGTGTTTTTTTTAACATTTAGTGATGAAACATCAACCTCACGTTGGTGTGATGGTGCC
The DNA here is from genome assembly GCA_963678695.2 of Diplodus puntazzo. NCBI lineage: Eukaryota > Metazoa > Chordata > Actinopteri > Spariformes > Sparidae > Diplodus > Diplodus puntazzo. The sequence continues at coordinate 4,170,328 of OZ023158.1, read as the reverse complement.
TCCGTGGGATTAAAGTCTTTTTTTCGGAAGTGTTTCCATTATTCTGTCCACCCCCTGGATTTTCAGCAGTCTCTGGGGGGAGTATTTCCAGAGAGGATGATGGGAGTTTCTGACAGCCCGTCTCCTCCCTCCTGCATGACTTAACAGGGCCTATCAGAGCGTTACGACATTTGATTCCCTCGATGGCAGCTGGAGAGCAGGAGGGTGAGGGGTGGGGGTGAGATGGCTCTCTTGGGGGGCAGAGGTCATCTCCAGGGGCTGAAGGCTTCTCCTCATCCTCATCCTCGCACTCAATCTGCCTCTCTTTGAGAAGAGAACCTGGACGTTTTGGTCAGTTTTTTCCTGGTTTGTGACTTTTTCTCCCAGTTAAGAGAAACAACTTTGTGACCGTTTGTTCCTGTTTCGACGTGACGTGACGATGCTGGCTCCTTAATAACAATGGTTTTCCCAGTCTGGTGTGAGGGATTTGACAGGCACAGTTCCCTACTTTGCTTTCCAGCCCTCCGATAAAAACCTCCACTGTTAGACCGTTTCATCGGCTTCTTCTCCTCTGATCCTCCGCTTAGTCGTTCTGCTGTTTTCCGGCAGCGTCTGGCCTCCCCGGTGGGATCCTCGTCCCTGATCTAATAACTCTGCGGTGGCTGATAAAAAGACTCTTCGCTGAGAGACAAAGAGCCGCTCTGCTGCAGGTGGACCGATGCTCCGATTAAAGATGGATGAAGTGTTTCTGATTCAACCTGCCGCACTGAATTTACTTCCTCCACTTTCACTGCAGGAAAAAGGAGTTTTATTTTTTCCTTGGTGGCTGTTTTTTTGCAGCCAACCAGTGATCTCGGCCATAAAAACAATACGTTCCTCTTTCAAGTAAATAGCGGATATCAAAATGAAACAAATGTCCCATTATAGACTAAACGGCAAACTCTCACCATAATGATCATAACTCTCCACACATCTAATCCAATAAACATCCACATAATGAAAACATAAAGTAATCACTATAAACAGCTACAGTACGTCCACTGTGAGGTAAACAATTAGCAAAACACTGAAGCAGACAGACTGCGGGGGTTGTATTTGTGGGAGGATTTCTTTCACTGTTTGTTCAAAAGAAAACTCGGAAACAATAGAGTTTGAAAATAAAAGGATGTGGGCTGAAAATCTCTGGGTTTCAATACGTGAAGTGGATGGAAGTGGATCATTGCCCCGCAGTGAAACAAAAACAGAAGTCAAGGAGCTGCACAGGGTTTAAAATGATAACGAAAATGAAAAAAAGAAAAAAAAAAACTCTGGTGCAGCAACACCTCGAAAAAACAATGAGATTAAAAGGTCAGACTGTAAAACTCTTCACTCTGTATCCACACCATGGTGGGCAGATGAAGCTGCTGCCAGAAGCTTTGTGATTAATCTTGTTTAATCGATTATATGCAGCTACAGAGTGACGCACCACACGTGTTGCTGTGTGAAGTGCAAAGATTTCAAGTAAAGCTTGCTCAAATTTCAATGGCGACTTGACTGATTTCCTCTTTTGCTGCCTTAATAATTTCTATGGTTCGAGATTTGTGACAGGGTTAGGGTTTTAAGGTGGAAACGTAAAAAAACAAAAAAAAACACAGATCTCAACGTTATGATGTGTTCTGTCATGCCTCGTAGGGTACGTTGCTTGGTTCAGTGTTGGCGAGCCTTCTTTGAAACTTTGTGATCATTTTTCGGTTGACGCTGGGTTGTTCTTCCTGATATCGCTGTTTTGCAAACATCCACTTTTTTCCGGTTCGCAGCCTCTCCTTCCCCTATTCTGTTTACTACAGCCACGTGTGCTGTAGCCTATACAGCCATCTTCTGAGTAAACTGGCTAATTCACTCCAAACCAGTTGATAGAAACACCTGATTTGCATTTTTTGCCTGACCAATTCGACTGAAAATTGAGCTTATGACTCTGCACTCCTGAGTTTACTGCTCTTGTACCAACCTTCATGTCTTTAATTTATATACTTCTAATGGTTACTTTCTTTACTTATCTGTACTTATTTCTGTCCTTGTGCTGCTGCAACACCGACGTTTCTCTGAGGATCAATAAAGTTTGATCTTTTTTTTTGTTATCTTTCCTTTCAGACTTTTGACACTCCTTTCTATCAGACACCAGCAGAAGTATTGGACTCATTTCTCTGAAGGATTTCTTGACATTATGGTATTATTCAGAGGTCTCGCTCGGTGTCTGTTTTTTGAAACTGTTTGTACTTTTAATTCTGTATAAAAACAAGACAAACTAAAATCTCTTGACACTGATCGTTAAAGATAATAACTGGACTGAGTGCAGGAGAGGAGCTGTCACATCACTGCAGAGACGGACCCACCATGTAGATTTAAAATGTCACGAATCAGTTCGGATCTGAACGGCAGCTGGTCGAACGTTGGGTGTCTGTGGCACTCCCCTCCATCCAGTAGATAATGACAGTGGTGCTCAGGAGGAAATTAAATGTCAAGCCACTGCCTTTGATTTCTGCTAAATGGAGCGCTAATTACATACAAAAGCTGTTAGATCCAGCCACGGTGTCTGTCTGTCACTTTCTCCTCTCAGTTTGGCCCATGAAGATAAAAGAAGACCTGCTCCCTCCTCCTCGTCTTTGTCGTCCTCCTCCTCGTCTTCCTCCCCGCAGATCTGTCTCGCAGTCTGAAGGTAGAAATTCGTCTGATGAGTAATCGTCGCCACTCTGTGTCACTGTGCCGCCGTCCAGGCTGAAAACGGACGATTTACAACTGGAATGAGTCCACAAAAGCTCTGAGAACAGTTTCTTTAAGAGCGGGTGAATAAAAAATCCCCCGTGTCTGTGACTCATAAGAATTTCTGTCTGTTACTGAAACATAATCGAGTGCTTGTGCAGTCTTGTTTAATGATGTCCACTGCTGATGAACATTTCAGAAAGCAACAAGTTGTATTTGATCTATTAATGATACTTTATATTATATCCATCGGTCTTCATTTGTGGAGTTATCTCATGAGACTTTGCAGTTGGAGCAGGTCTAAACCACTCTCTCAAGTAAAGACTGAATGAAACACCCTCTGAAACAAACTTTCTTTGTACTTATGTGCATTTCTGTGGTGGAAACATATATTCATTGAACTTTACTTCACATGCATGTACTGTATATAGTTTCCTATCTTTGGTCCGTTTATATAACTGTATTTAAAGGTCAGACTGTGTAATTGTAATGCTGTTGAACTGCACAGTGACAGATGTGTAGGTTGAGATCACAGTGCTCTTCATCACACCTGTGAGTTTGAGCCAACAACATGTCGGTTGTTTTTCCACTCATACAGAGTAAATAAATACCAGTCCCACAGCTGAGTTTTGGGTGTTTGTCAAGCTCTCTCTCCATATATGTATAGTATTAATCAGTATCATTGGTATTGTCTGTGTTTGCCAGCTACTGACTGAGTAATACTCCTGTGAAGGGAACGTGTGATTTTCATGGTTACTTCTTGATGAACAGAGAAACCTGATTTGAGTTTTTCTAATCTGTAACTGGCAACATTAATTTCTTGTGTTCAGCTTCTAGACGACCAGATGTTACTTGACCGCCTAACAACCTCCGTTACACAGCATTGATAAAGCAATGAGGTTCAACAAAGCCCTGTGTTACCATACAGTTGCTCTGCTGATGTACACAGTAAACTGATGCACCAATGAGGTCATGCCAGTGAGAATCCTTGAAATAAACTGTCTTACTTTTTTTTTAGGTAAGCAACTAAATCTGCTAGCTTGCTAACTGGCACTCAGTAAGACTGCTACCAAAGTATGTTATTGTAGCTGACAACAGCTAGCATTAAAACCATGTCAGTATTGTTATTTGAGCTCATATTTTTCTGTATTTGGATGTGCAGAAAAGGATGAAGTCAAGTGACTTTCTTCATCATGGTTACAATGATAAACACAATAAGGCAAGGCACAGGGGCATAAAATCACATTATAATACATTAAAACCATAAAAACAAAAACATTAAAACAAGTGAAAGAATAGGAAAACAAGCAAAAAGAAGAAGAGAGAAGTAAGGAATTATTGATATGCTATTGATCTTGATTAAGGATGTTTTATTACTGGACACAGTGTTGGAGGAAGAGCCCCATTAATTCCTATGAAAGCTGCTCATTGGTGTTTTGAGGACAAAAAGTTTAGCTTCCCGGCTATGAAAATAACTGGATTGACAACAGAACCGGCTAACTTCCCACTTAGCATCTGGCTAACTTGAAGGGGGATAAAATAATTTAATCATGCGGCTCTTCTAAACTTTCCAATGGCTCAAATTACGGTAGTGAAATGAGTCGTCATGCAGGGGTTGTGACGCTCAAATCAATGTATCCACTGTTTTACAAACGTTTCTTTCATGATGGCTCTATTGCTGTTTTTCTGTTACATCTGTTTCTGGTCAGTGACATATGACACAATACGATAACGCTTCAGACAAATATCACAGACTGCCTTGAAGTGGGAATGGGGCCAATAGGAGATTTTAAGTGGGTTGACCCACATTTTAAAAACCTGTGTAGACCAGCTAATTTAGGTGGAAAGGTGCTGTACATAACAGATGTTATATAAATATATATATATTCACATATTTGTCACAAAATATATATATGTGGCAAGTGGAAGGTAGAAAGGGACATCATCAACAACACCACCTAGGGAGTTTCGCCTCAGGAGATAGTTAAAATTGTTAAATCCCTTTCCTATTGTTACAGGTTGCACGGTCCAAAAATACAAGAGACATTTTTAGGAAAATAGAGAGACAATTTTAGTTAACAATTAATCAATGAAATACATCAATTGACTTTGGCTGACTCATATGCTGCTTAAACTGGGGGGTGAACAGGGCTGGGGCTACCACGGCGGCCCGAACTCAAATCAAGGAAGGAGTAACTAACAAAAGCACCCGTGGCACCGCATACACACACATTCGTAAAGAAAAAGATCACCAACAGTCTTGGCCCACAGCACCTGTCCACAAAAAAAAGACAAAATATAACGCAGACTTGCCAGGCGGAGACACCCAGAAGGGCTTCCAGTGGGACAACTCAGCCCCAGGGCACCAGCAGTCTGCCACACTGCAGCGAAAACAGCTGTGTCACATTTACACATTCGGCATGTGAGTGGGAAGAAGAAGCAGTGGTGCGCTTTATTGCACCTTACCTGTGCGCTGCAAGAGATAACATGCATCTATGGCAGACGCACCAAGGACGCTCCGATGCCAGCAGAGCCACACCACCTGAGCTTCACAACACCAATACCCACTCCGCCACGCCAGGCCACAGCCACCACCAAGGACGAGCGGAACAGCAAAAGGAGAGAGCGCGCCAGGTGTAACCAGACTACTATATAGAGGTGCGCCCCGCCCGTCAACCAGTGCACCAGAAAAACACAGCACCCCGCTGTGAGAAAGTGCTCCGGCTATGTGTGTGTGTGTGTGTTTATATATATATATATATATATATATATATATATATATATATATATATATATATATTAGGGCTGTCAAACGATTATTTTTTTTAATCACGATTATAATCGCATTTTGTCCATAGTTAACTCGCGATTAATCGCAAATGAATCACAATTTTTTTGGCACATGTTTTTTCTGTTCTAAATGTACCTTAATGTATTTTTTCGTGTTCTTAATACTTTTAACAACATAAGAAAGGTCAAATATGCTTGCATTATGAAAATGTTTATTCAACACTTCAAATCATGCAGGAAAATAAATCCAGGGTTGTCTGCTTTTGGCGAGGGGGGGCGTCGGGCTCTCTGCATCTGCCGTCTGTTTGGCTTGCAAGTGGTGTCCACTGAGACTACACGTTTTTCTTCTTCGCCTTTTTCACGCAGTGTGCTACTTTCTGTCAGTCAGTATCACACTGATGATCGCCATGGCTCCGGTGCAGCAAAACAATAAAAAGTACGACTTGAAATTCAAACTTTCTGTCGTAAAATATTCAGAGGAAAACTCAGGAGAAGCAGCCGCTAGACGTTACTCTGTCGACCCCAAGAGAGTGAGAGAAACGGAGCTTCAGCGTCTGTCCGAGGAGGACAGCAGCAGGGCCAGGCTGCCTGCTGGAGGGAGGAAGAAGGCTAGCGAGGAGCCTGAGATAAACATGCGGGGATGAGTTATCAGCAAACGGGCACAACACGAGAGAGTGTCCTGCAAAATGATCAGGGCGATGGAGAAACAAATGTACGCCACCGTGAGTGACAGCAGAGATGAGGAGTTTGCAGCGAGTGCTGCTTTTCAGTCTGCCGTGTTTTTAACGAACCGCCAACCCTGCTTCTTCATCTTCTGATTCTCTTTCTTATTCTTCTGCCACCCTCTGTATCAAGACTACAGGACGGCCGTAAATCATACAATGCGGGTTTTTTTATTTTTTTTTTTTATACTGAGCGTTAATCGCGCGTTAAAAAAATGAACGGCGTTAAGAGGACGTTACGTTAACGCGTTATTAACGCGTTAACTTTGACAGTCCTAATATATATATATATATATATATATATATATATATATATATATATATATATAAATATATACAGCTGCTGCTGTAGTGGCGTTATTTCAGATCACACTACCTTGCTTCGGCATTACCCATCCCGCCTCTGATTGGCTACATCCTGCCCGTTATGTAATGTAGTAATGTAGTAATGTAGGCTTGTAGTCACACTGTTTAAATAAGCTATAATGAGCATTTTGCCCAGTGGCCACTCATGGCATTACGGCAGAAAATTCCCTGCGGCCCAAACAGAACTTTCCCCATAGAGCCCGATTATAAAAGAGCTGTGTTTAAAACTTTTGATAGGACAGCTAGCACTTCAAACAAGACCAATTATGACTCTTTGTTTTATTATTTTTTTATCCATAAACATTTTCATTTGTGCAACTGTCCCTGCGGGAGCCAGGAAGTGGGGGGCGCTGCAGCGAGGACAATGCCTCTGCACATGGGACGCCCGCTCCCATCATACAAGTTTTGATTCTGGACTGTACATGGATTTAACTTCCAGTGATGGTGTCCTTTCAGCAGTTTTTCAGCTGGCCATCACACGTATTAACTAGTCACCAAGCTTCCAGCGTCAATTTCTACTATGACTGGGCCCCAAATCAACACAAGCATGTGTGTTGTCATAAAGTTTCCTGAGGTAACAAGAGAAACAGACCATCAACCTCTGACTGATCCACAGCGATGCATCAGAGAGTTTTTCCACTCTCAGTTTTGATTAAACTCTCCTCAGGTCACAGCGAGTGTAGACACAGAGCAAACACTCGTACATTACATTGATGGTGTGTAACTGTAATTTTACTGTTCAATCTGATGACACTCAACAGCTGAGGAATGATTGAAACTGCTCTCCAAAGGAAACTCTGAAAATTCCTTCAATATTAGACCCATAATTCATGGTGGAGCCGGTACGACTGCACCAACACCAAGCTTTAAAAGAGCCATAAAGCTGTAACTAACACACAGAGAGCGCCTCTGTAATTGACAATAAAAACAATAAAAACAACTTGTGAATGGAGATGTGGAGACGGCAGTCAGTGCTAATATCCCACATCCTTAAAAGTTGAGGCTGCTTGAGTTTTTAATGTACTGTAGAGAGCCGGGGCTGCCGTAATGAAATGTAATGAAGCTCTGTAATCAAAGGCAATTTCACAAACACACACGGTGAGGAGGAGAGCTGCAGAAAACACACAGTTAAAAACACTGAAAGTACAACAGGAAGACTCACAAGCCCTGTACACACCACTCTGCATTATTATTATTGCCAATGCTCTGCATTTGTTTGTTCACACAGAACCAAGCAGCTCCGGCAAAAAGCAGCACCAGTGTGTCAGTGATGGTGACGTCTGTGTGTTTTGTTTTTCCCCCAGTGCCCTCCTGTTAATCTAAACATGTACCCGCTGAGTGTGTATAATCATATGGAAGCTGTTAGATAGATAGATATAGATAGATAGATAGATAGAAATACTTTAATGATCCCAGACTGGGAAATTATTTAGTTATAATGTGTTGTGATTGAGATCCTGAGCCACCATGCATCCTGGAAAGTGACAAAGTTACGTTTTGCACTTTCATAATTACATAACCCCCATCAGTTAACAGAACGCTGTCTGACTCTCTCACTTGAGGGGGGAGGCTGTTTTCTGGCGGAAAGTTCACTTAAGTCTCGGCTGACCATCGCCGTGATCTTTTTTCAAGACAGTAACTGCAACAACAGACGCTACGAACGGACGGACACTGTTTCTTTGGGCAGAAATGTGACAAAGAGTCGATAGGACAGACAGGAGGACAGACACTTGCAAGTGCAGTATTATTTTACCATATGAGTTGCCAAAGGCACTCCCAGATACTATGTTACTGTTGCTTAGTCCTGTAACATTGCGTTGTGGTTCATTTCTCTTTATTTTGTTGAGTGAAGGATCTGTTTAGTTGTAAAAGTGTGAACACCATCAGACCGACACGCCACCGCTCCGTACCTCCGGCATATCCATTCACACAGACGCCAGCTTGCCTCTGATACTTCTTCCTCAGGGCAGTGTGGATGAGGCTGCAGTGTAGTAGAAGTAGTGCAGTAGGAGTACAGGTGGAGAAGCTGATCACTGACTCAAATTTAAACAGTACAGGCTCTGAAATGTACTCAGAGTATCTAACTAAAAAGTCTCCCTCTGAAGGACATTTGTTGTCAAAGCTAACTGAAGCTCACGTCATAATAATATAATTGAAAGACTATTAAAGTCAAACGTAGAATCAGTAGGTAAGGAAAAGAAAAAAAATATGTAAAAAAAAGGAAGGAAAAGGTAGAAAATGAGTGGAAAGGGAAAAAGAGGAAAGGAGCGAAAAGGGTGAGTTGGGGAAGAAAAAAATAGGAAATAAAACAGGAAAAAAGGTAGTAGTTGGAGAGGAAAAAAGGAAAGGAAGAGAAAGAAAGGGGGATGTAGTAAGGTAAAGGGAAAAGGAGGAAGCAGAGTACAAAATAGGAACATGTAGGAGAGTAGTGGAAAAGGAATGACATAGATGTAGGGAAGTGTATGTATGTGTGATGAGTGTTTATGGTTTTACTTTATGCCTTTGTGTCACTTCATGTTGCTGAAGCTGAGTCTCCCTGCAGGCTGAAATAAAGTGGATCTGCTCTTATCTAAAGTGTGAGCTGATAGTTTTACGATAAAACACTTCGGGATCAGACCGGCGGTCACATCGTGGCCCCTGACGTGTCGTAGAGAGTCTGACTCCGGCTCCGTGGGAGGGATGTTGGGAGGATTAAGCTGCAGCCTCGGGGGGGTGAAAACATCTTCCTGCTGTAGTCTTAAGTGCTCAGAGACGGCAGCTGGTTGTGAATTAGTGTCACTTTCACCCAGTGTTCACCAACTTCCAGCAGTAACGTCTGGAGTAGCGTCACATTAGAGGCCCTCGTGGCTGCAGCTTCCTCTTGCTCTCACCAACATACTCCACAAATTAAATCCAGATTTGTTATTACCGCGCCGGCGCTCGGGTCAGCCACGGGGAAGGGTTTCATCGCGCTAATCCGAAGAAGATGGCGCGTCGAGTTCACCCTTAATGGAATAACGGCGAGCATGATAAGAAGCTCCGTCAGATGTGCGTTCTTATCACTGCCATCCGCAGGAAAACTTTAATGGAAAACATGCTATCTTCTTCTTAATGACAGGCCGGTGTTAGTGTGGCGTGACAGTAAAACAACACACGTTACGAGGAGTCCTGCAGGAGCAGGATTAAATGCACTCCAGGCGGTCATCAATCTGCATTGTTTACAGCCGCTGTCAGCCTGATGAGGAGCCCCGCTGCACTCACGGCAATATTAGATGCTGTTTGGTCGGCATAAAGAATCAGTCAGGGGAAGCCCGACCAGCGGCTGGCCGGCAGGCAGCAGCAGTCATATATCAGAGAGGACAGATACATGAGCTAATGTAACTGTGAGAGGAGGAGGACGAGGACGAGGAGGAGGAGGACGAGGACGAGGAGGAGGACGACGAGGAGGAGGGGTGAGGAAAAGCAACTTCAGTTTGTTTTGAAGGTAAAGCTCACTCCCGTCTGTAATTTAACAAATGTTGCAGATGTTTAGCAAGCTGAAGAAACAACTTCTTCACTTCTTCTCTGTGTTTACTCTCGTTTAGTGACAACATCCTTGGGTAACATCGAGTCTTTGACTGTTAAAAAAGGAAAGTTTGGTGCCTTCAGCAGAGGCTGAGGTCTCTGAAATTCCAAGACCAAGAAAAAGGAAATGAAGGTGAGTAACATAATGTGACAATAAAGAAGAAAAAAAAATGATACAGAAATGAAAAAAGTGGTAAGGGAAATGTGGAAGGAGGGTGGAGAAGCATGTAAGGAACCAAGGTGGTAGGGAAGGAACTACATAGAAAAGACAAAATGAAAGGAAAAGATGAGAAAAATGGTAGGAATTGAAAGGACACGAGACAGTAGGGAAAGATGGGAGGAAATTGGAAAGAAAAAACAGGAAAAATTACATGATTGGAAGAGGAAAGGAAAGAAAAGTAGGGTTGGTGTAGGTAAGAAAAAAGAAATGAAGGAATTCTAAGAAAGGGAAGGTTAATGAGGGAGAAGTGGAACATGAAAAGAGGAGAGGTTAGCAGTAGGAAAGTAGAGTCGGAAAAAGTAGGAATAACAGGAAAATGACAAAGAGGAAAAGGGAAGAAGAGGGAGAGGTAGGGGAGGACATAGGAAATCTAAGAGGATGGAAAAGTAGGGAAGGGAACGATAAGTGGAAGAGGAGAGAAAAAGGAAATGACGATTGAAGAGAAAAGGGGGAGTGGGGTCATACAGAAAATCAGACCAGAGAGGACAAAAAACAGTTTGTGGCTTTTGTCTGAATCGAACCTTGTCCACAACTCGTTTGAGCGCAGATTGGTATCGATGAAAACCTTAGTGACAACAACCCCGAGACAGAAGAGCGAGCAGGAAATAAGAGAGGTGGCTTTTAAAATTTACTTCCTCCCTGTTCCTGTGCTGTGATGAAGAGCCGGAGGCCACAGATGATGAGATGGATACACACTCGGCTCTGACTGGACCGGCCGTCGCACCTTGAAAAACACAACTGCCGTGTCAATTGGCTGTTGACTTTTAAAGTGAGGTAACGATCGATCCCTGGGAGTCGGGTTATTGATGAGGGGACGGCGGCGGCAGAAGGGGCATGATGGAGACAGATGCTCAGCGTCGTGTCACACCTCTGAATGAGAGATAAAGCAAAAACACATTGAGCTGATCAAACTGTTTCCTCTTAATTAGCCATGTAAAGGTGTGTTGATTAAACTGTGAGAGCAAGTTTAATTTGAACTAATTGGAAATCTGCTACAGAAACAACAAAATGAATTGAACCAAATGATTTATTTACATGTGCATGTCACCACTCACCGTACAAACCAAACTCGATGCATACAATTACGTTTTTTTAAGGAGTGATGATGTTATTACCAGGCTGTGAAGGAAAAAATGAAAGAAGAACAGGAGGACAAGGAAGGTAATAAAAAAGGGGTGGGAAGGAAAGCATGAGGTGGTAAAGAAGGAAAAGGAGTTAAGAGAGGACACAAAGAGGACAGGAAGTCCTTTGTGTTGTTTCATGCAGTCTTGTGCTCTTTTGTGTCAGATGCTGCAGCACTTGAGGGTTTCTCCTTGAGCTTTAGCTCATTTTACTGTGGAATAAAACTGTCGATGATGTCCTGGAGTGAAGGTGGAGGACTGTCAAGATGGAGGCAATAAGGTGTATGAAATCAGAGAAGTGTGAAAGAAAAGGAGGACGCAGAGTAAAAGAAGAGTATAAGAAAGGAAAGGAGGCAACATAAGAGGAAAGAAACCGGGGAGGAAGGAGCGTGTAGGAAACATTGTAGCACCCAGTAATGTCTTATAAATGTAATGAAATATGCACTTAAAGGGACAGTTCACTCCAAAAATGTAAACTCAGTCTTCTTTTCCTCCCCCCATGTTGATAGAAAGTCAACAAAGTCTTGTAGTTCACAAACACAAAACAGAGTTGCAGTGTTTTACAAAACAATTGAAGGAGTTGGGTTAGGGTTAGGGTTAGGGTTGTTGATTTTTGGCTTCACACTGGACATGAGCAGTGGTGTCCTGGGTGAAAGCATCCTAAGCTTTTTGGACCCGACCGTCCAACCCGTCCCCGTCCGTATGCACACTTTTCCCCCTCTATATCAATCTGCCTGACTTCCTCCTTTGCTGCCGTAAGCTGCTTCCACAGTTGACGTCAAGGTGGTGCTCCCTCCTTTTTAGCTGTGCAGCTACTGTGGAGATTTAATCTTTAAAAAATCTGATCTCGGGGCTTCTGGAGACTTGGATTACACCGGACGAGCTGTATAGAGCCATTTGATGTTTTCTTTAACTATAATTTGACCAATAACGTTATAAAATGTCCTGACTTTAATCGCAATAACATTTTTACCTGTTACTGTTTTTTCCCCCAAAACTGATGATGCAATAATGCTTAAAAGTACACATTTTTAGTATGCATAGCTGATACTACACATCATCTTATGTTAATCTACAGAAAAAAAACAAAACAACATTTGACAATGATTTCATCTTCAGAACTATCAACTTTATGTAGAATCTGAATTTGCAGCAGATGGCGAGTGGTTTGAAAGCAGGGTCGGTAACTTTTACAAGACTTAAGAAAACTTATTGTCAGTTTATGAATACAATAAACTTAAAATGAATTCAATAAACAGTAGGAAGAAGACTCTCCGATGTACACATGCACTGTTAGGTCAGTTAGACGAGGAGTAAGCTTCACAATAAATCTGCGTTTGTTGAAGTTCTTAGTTATTTTCCTGCCTCCACAGAAACATTCTTCCCTCAAAATCACAGAAGAAGACATGTTTGAAAATGAAGAGGTGAAGGTATGGATTGTTTTCATGGTTTTTTAGTTACACCCACTTGTGCAGCAAGAGGTCACCATCAAAGATTTTCCAGAGGTTTTCCAGGAAGTTGCCTGTACTTGTTATAATTCTGCTTCTTCTGATGAAGAAAACAACCCTCCAGTTCCTCATCAGAAGGTCGAGTGTGTTTTCTCAAACATGGCTGCCCACACAGTCAACAGTTAACATTTTGTTTTATGAAAGTCTGCAGCTAAAAACAAACTTCTATATTTTAATTTGAGCATGTTTTTGCATGTTGTTAGCTGAACAGCTTAGAGGTCAGTAATGACACATTTCCTTCTCTGGACGTCCTCCTACGACCACAGACTAATGCAGCGTTTATTCCACTAAATGTTCGAACTGGACCAGCTCTCCAGTTTGATAATCAGTGATAATGTACTGACCCTGTCGACCCGACAGCACTTGACATTCAAACTTATTCACTACGAACTGTTCACACAACTTTGATGAAAGAAAAAGCCAATCGGATTATTGTTTTCTATTATTATTTTAACTACTTTTACAAGTTTAAGATTCAGGAGGTGACTGTCTTGATATTAGTAACTCTGACCAGGTGTGCTTCATCTTGATGGTTCAACAAGGTGCACCTGCTGGTCTCGATGCCTCTCAGGCCGGGATTTATTTGATTTAGTTTTTTTTTTCTGAATGTGCATTTTGGGTCAGTTTGTTTTGGGTCAGTGGTGGAGTATTTTTATTTAATAAAGGACCAGCTGTTTACCTTTGCTAAATATCTATGCCTCTTAAAATTTTCTTCCAACCAATCTTCACTAGGACTGAAATGATATGAAAATTTCATGTCACAATTATCCTGTCCAATGACAGGATTATCGAAATCAAAATATTCTTAAACACAGTGGAGTCTCTTTACCCTTACATTTTGTTCGGAAACAAATAGCGATAGGACACGCGTCTTTTGTGAAAAACAATCAAAAAATCTCAAAAAAGTAATTCTAACGCATGTATCCTGGGGGTTTTGTTCACTTGAGCCAAAACATTGAAACAATTGATGCTATTGTTCTTCTTCTTCTGCAGACGTTGAAAAAACATGTGACTCATGAAGACAAGAAGGAGACATTAGAAAACTGATATGTGCTGAAATACCCCTCTAACACGTGTGACTTTTAGCTTCAGGGAAAATGGGTTCAATCTGTAAATTGATTTCATATTCTGCCAACGCTGTGCTTATGGGCTGATTAGGCTAAGGAAACAAACAGCTTGGTTAGGGCTAGGAAAACATCATGTTTTGTCCTCAAATGCCTGGTTCTGTCTCCACATACACGGCTGGAGAATGTCCTGAGGTCTCATTAAAAACGTCCAGTGCTTTCACACTTACAGATGGCATCTGGAACAGCCAGGTCTCCGGCTTGTCAACCCTCACGCCAAGCTGTAACTCCTCCACCATCGCCACCTTCTATAAATATAACATGAACAAAATATGGCATGCACTGTAGAAGTTTCAATATGGTACATATGACACATATGTGAACGTGTCCATGGTTTGCAGCCCAGTAGCCAACCGTTTAATCGACTGCATTCGGCTCCAGCTCGGATCGGCAGTGATGGAAACAGGACACCTGACTGGAGACGGTGATTTTCAACCATTTTTGTGAGTTGTGACATTGTACATAGACACATTAGAAATAAAACAGAAAGCAAACTATTTTACTTGCAGTGGAAAAGGAGTCCATTTTCTCCCATTTTAACCATGTTTAACACCTACACATAAATTTTGAGGTAAAGATTAGCCTATTTACAGTCGATCAAGCTGACAATGCAGCTTTTTGTCAACATAAATTAATTAGACTTATCGATGTATACAAAGAGGCTCACCCACTGTTACAGACCCAGACAGAGGCTGTTGTCATGAAACCAATAAAATTTAATTTCTCAGTTTTTAATTTTTCCTCGGAGGACTCAGGTCATGTGAGGAGATCAATGTGATGCTGCAAAAAGACACATTTTAATTCCAGTTGGACGACTTGAACAAGTCAATCTAAATATCGACTGGAGGTAAGAACACATCACTCGATAGGAGCCGAGACGGCCTCTTCACCTGCCCACTGGGCCTCCTCTCACTTTCAACTGGACTGGATTTAAAGGACAGCTTTTGATGTGTCGTGTTAAATAGCTGAAACCTCTTTGTGACCAATTAGGCTTCAAACAAAAGCGTTTTGAGAGCCATGTCCTTTATTTGTTGGTGCGTCATTTAGAGATAGGAGACAATACTGTCCATTAGCCCAAGGAAAAATCAATACACCAGAGATTAATGGACTTTTTAACAGAGCACAATTATATTCCAACGCGTTTGGATGTACCCTCCAGCTCTAAAAGGACTATTTAATTTCCTGTGTATGAGACCACACACTCATGACTGTAATTATGTTCAGCAGAGGGTCCATTGGTGGCAATTCTCCGGTGACAGGTCTGCATTTGGTTTCGGGATAGATCAATACATTTCCATTCAGGTTATCAGAGAAAGCGAGTGCTTTCCATGCTGCCCCTTCAGCAGAAAATGACAAAAGAAGAAAAGACTGGAGAATGAATAGGAGGAATCGGCTTCTGGTGGAATAAAAAAAAAAGGCAGAGCTCTCATTAAAAAACTGACAAATATATAAACAGAGACTGTCACACAGAAGAGATGGAAGGAAAAACATGACAAAATAAAAACCCTGGAGACAGCTCAGCGTGCAGTGGCTCTGGCTAATTAGCAGAGTGGAGGAAAGGAAGCGCTGCTGTATGGAGATTCAGGCCGGACGTCCTGCTGCTGGACGAGGTGGAGACGCCGAGCGGCCGAGTCACCGAAGCCCAAGCATTACAAATCGCCAGATATTCTGGTAATGAGGGAGGATTTCTTCTGCACTCAGGGACCGAAATAACAACAGGAGGAGGGAGGTGACTGAATCAATTTCACCAGTTTTCTACATCAGATCTGCTAGGAGAGTATTTCTGCTTAAGAAGAGTTTCTTCTTTCACTTCACAATTCACATGACTAGTCTGAGGAACTTTCTATCCATGAATTTCTCGGGAAAACATTTATGCATGATAAAAAAAACTACATACAATTACAGCACCCCAACAGTCATGCCGTTTTTCCATCACATTTGCCGGCATGGCTCTACTCGGTTTGACTAGGCGCGGCCAGTGTTTGCTTTTCCATCGCAACTGGGCTACCTGCTTGAAGGTGTGTTTTTAAGGGATGACATGCGTGTCCTGATCCCCACAGTGCTGTCAATGAATCAACTCTAACAAAGTGGCTTTGCTAATTCAGTCACAGACACGTTTGTCTGTCTGGACACAACTTTAATGTTCTGCTTCACTCTCAGCACTCTCATAGTGTTGTTTCCAGAGAAAAGCAGCAGCTCATGTGTCTCTGAATGGATTTATGAAGCTGATGTAGGATCCAACCAGCGACAGTCAAGGCCAACACACACACACACACACACACACACACACACACACACACACACACAAATACACACCCTGCCCTGTATAATTGCTTTCTTGAGGAGGTGACAGTCGTGAGCAAACAGCATTACCGTGGCGTGACGCCGCAGTAACATATTTTGATCATTAAAAACTCCTGCTGTAGTACTTTGTGTAACGCTCGGGCGTGGAGTCGTCTCCTCTGACAGCCGCTAATTGAAATTGGCCAATTACGTGCCAAGGAAGGCCGGCAATTTGTAAAGCAGACAGCCACTGATTTAAGGCGAGCATCAGCGGCTCTCCGCTGAGGTTTTAATGAATATTCACTGCTCAAACGGCCTTACTGCAGCTCTGCAGACACAGAATCTCAGAGAGAAATCTCAACAAGAGAGAAATCCTGATGCAACAGGAGTCAACACACACACACACGCTCACACACACAGTCTGATGGCTCATAAATTAACTGATTGAAAAGTCTATCAGCAGGAAGGGTGACTGCAATGAAAATCAATTTAAAACTATTAGCGATCAATTAAACATCAACAAATAGCTGCAAGTGGTGATTAATGAGGTCCCAGCAGGAAGTGATTGTTTGACTATGTGAGAACTTTGGGAGGAATAAGTGCTCAAGTTTAGAAACATACAACTAACTTGTGCATATAAAATGACAAAAAGTGCTTAGGTGGTAACACAGACTATACAAAGAGAAAATTGCATAAAACATACATCATTTCCCAACTTCAATTTCAGATCTGAAATCTGATTGTCTACATGATGTGTCAATCATCCAGAGGCTGGTGTGTAAGTGGCTCACAAGAGAGGAGAGAGAAGAGAGGGTGGGTCTCCTATCTTCTTGATCACCCGTTGGCTGTTGCAGGCCATGGGGCGGGCATCTAAGCTCCTAACTGGTCAAAGCAGGCGTCAATCAAGAGGTCAGAGGTTATGTTTGTCTGTTTGCAGGTTAATCATGCATAGCTTTGAAATAGTGGAATTATTTGACAGATAAAAACATTTTCTGTATGATACTGTGTTTTAGACTAAGTATTTCACTGAAATGGATCAAGTGGATTTTTGGGAATAAGACAAAACAGTTTCTGTTGGATTTTGATTCACTACTGAAACTGAGCATTTGTCCTACAAACATTATGTAGACCTACTAGGAGCTCCATCTAGTGGCAGCAAATGAACCCATCTATATATATATATATATATATATATATATATATATATATATATATATATTTTTAAGTTATTTTCAACACAAATAACGTCAAACTAAGGCAGAATTTCTAATGAAACCACTTAAACTGAAATGTAATTTCAAATTAGTTTTCACTTTCCTCTAGTCTTTTAAAGCAGTCTACTGTGAAGTCGTGTTCAGGCACGTCACACAGGTGTACGACATCCATGATTAATTACAATCTAAACTCGAACTCTGATGTCAAGATAGCAGGCTGAGGTAAAATGAAAGGTCCGAAAACACAACAGGCCTGAAACTATCTGTGGTCGAAGTGGATAGCAGAGGTATGATGACAGTTGACAATGACCCAAGCTTGGGCGCTCTTGGCTACTTAACGGATAAGTTCAGGATAACTCATTATACCCCCACCATGCTGATGGCGCGGTATCACTGAGGCATGCTACCCTAGTTGAGGCAACTAACGGAGATATGATCCGGTGTCAATCGTACTAGCAGCACCTTGGAGAGCCTAATGCTTTCTGAGGTGGTAAAAAGTCTGAGAAACACTGTTGTAGACATAATGGTGAAAATAACTGCCAATAAAAATAATCATTGCTCCAGCCCTATTCTAAACATCCTGTCTTTTTATTTTCATTGTTTTCTTATTTTTTTTATTTCCTTCTTCCCTCCTGCTGTGTCCCCAACTCTTGCTGACTCAGCTCTCTGGCACCATTTCCTTCAGAAAAAGGCCTCTTGCCTTTTTTTTTTTTTTTTTTTTTTTTTTTTTTTTTTATCAGTCCTCATGATCACGTTCAGAAACAATTTTCTCGTCTGCATTGTTACACGAGCCAGGCGTCTCTGCAGAGTTTTGTGTCTGCTCGTCACTAAAGCTCGGGACAGATGAGTCATTAGTCTTCCTGCAGGTTTTCGCTGCAGACTGAATTGCGTCTTTGTTCCTATAAATCTAATAAAAAGCCTGATTGCTTTTGCTAATCATCCTGTGTCTTCCTGCTGCTGCTTATTGCCGCCATTAATTTCTGAGATAACTGGCCCTCTGCTGGAGCACAGAGCCACTGATAACGTGTGTGTGTGTGTGTATGTGTGTGTGTGTGTGTGTGGGTCTGTAAACTAAGTGGGGGGAGTTCCTCAGTGTGTGTTTGTTTATGTGTGTGTGTGTGTGTGTGTGTGTGTGTGTTTGGACAGATATTATTTTTCCTAATAGAATAGAGGAGGTGCAGCTCTTCTCCATTTGTGGTCCCTGCGGTGAATCGTGCACCTCACGGTCACGCACAGCTGGGCCCACCTCCCACTCAGTGGACTTGCCCCGCCGACCATCACAGATTCATTATAATGCACCTCACTTTATGTTTCCTTCAAGTTCGAAAAATGTCCCAGTTCAGAGAGCGCAACCTTCCAGGAACTCGGCACAAAAAGATGAAGTCATAACGTCGTACAATAACTCAACACAACACTTATAACAAGTGTTTAAAACGTAAAATAACACAGTTTAAGATTGTTCGTGGATTGCAGTGATCTGAGCCATAATGGCCAGATTTACACCAAATATTTATTCAAACTGATATCTGTGGAATAACAAGAGCTGTTCTATCACATATGTTTTAGTTTTGACAAAACTGAAAGATTTTTTAAATCTATGTTCGAATTAATTCCTCACATATGAAGAATATCCATCGAATGTATTGCCATATAGCATTATTTGGCTTTGAATCACTGGATCTCAATCTCATCCTTTGCTATGATCCGGCAAGTATACTTAAATGTAAAGACTGGATTAAAGATCTTAAGCATCACCTGACCTTAGCAAAACTATGTGAGAGGCTGTGCCTTGAGTGTACCCTATATTTTGAACATTTTTGGTGCTTCCCATTGCGATCGGAGAGATGCTGAAAGTCAGACCAAAACAGCTGATCTGCGGCGTAGCACGGGACATGGCAGGCTCAGCTGCTCATGAACAGTTGAGGGAGTGTAGTCCCAAAAAGGTTTCCTGACGGCAAAGTAAAGCCAAACATTTTCCAAAATATAGCGGGCACTTTGCACAATTGAGTAGTCAGCAAGTGGATTCACTCCTTTACTTGTATACTATAAATCTGGATTTTGGACTGTTATTTTGACAAAACTAACAATTTAAACTCTGTTGGCCACCTTAACTGATTGTGACATGTTTTAGACTGAACAATTAATAGGTTCATTGTGAAAAAAAGCATATGTTTACAATGAACTGATGATAAAAATCATGACCTGCAATCCTCATGTGTTAGCCTTTACCTTAAAAGAGCACAGAGAGTCATGTAATAGGCTTCAGTTGGTGCACTTTATTGAATGAAGTGATTAAGTAGAATCATGCTAAGCTAGCATAAGTGCAACAGGGCAGATCAGATAAGATGAATGTCCAAAAATATTAAAAGTTGCCTCCAGGCAAACAAACAAGTGAACATATGAAATAAAATATTCATATTTGCTCAGGTTATGGAGAAGCCCTTTTAAGCAAGCATCAAACTGAAATAACACCCTCAGAACGTTATCTTCAATTTCTGTGTATTTTGTCGGTATTGAATAACTACAACTCCCATGAGCCTCAGCTGTCAAACCTCAGAGGAGCTTATTCTAATAAACTGACAGCTTTTGTCAGCATGACGACATGCTGAGGTTTTCTAATCCAGTACATTAAGATCGTATTCATCATTTAACATGGACGTAAAGCCTCGTCATTCTAGAGAAACAGAACACCCTGCAGGGCCTGAGTGCCTTGCTCACTGGCACTTCAGTGCTTCATGTGACTCACTGACGGACCCACAGAAGCTGCAGCAGGTGTTTAAACCAGCGACTCATCTGTTACAGACCGGCCAACTCTTCCAGCCAAAGACTCTCAGCCTCCAAAGCGCCGCTGCTTCTCCTCTTTTGTGTTTTCATTTCGGGGCTGAAAGGAAGTTGTTGAAAGGCTCAGCTCCTCGCTCTAATCCCTGATAGCAGGTTTGTTTTCGTCCCTCGTCACGAGTTTGTCTCCGTCTTACTGCTGGCACGCGTTAGCTCTGTACATCATTTGTTAGTGGCTGACTTAAATTCTATCTCTCCGTCCCAGGTGGCTTTGATCCGCCGTGCATGCTCCCTCATCTTCTCTCTTCCTATTTATTTTTTCTCCCCACCTCATGTTGAAAGTTGCCAAACTCCTGTCCTGCACGGCTTTAAAGGAGAAGAGAAGGTGACAGGCAGCCCGGCATGAAAAGAGAGGAAATGAAAGCTGGTCCCTCCCACCGCTATCCACCATCGCAATTCAGTGCAGGAGAGGAGCGATGCCCACATTCAGGCAGGAGAGAAGGAGCAGCTGAGGAGGAGGAGGAAGAGGATCTGCCCGGCGACAGCAGCTTAATGAGAATCCAGGAGGTTAAAGGTCAGAGGGGATGGCATGCCAATAACATAGTGGTGATTTCATTGTAAGACATTTATATTTTAGTCTTCTTGTTTGTTTTTCTAGCGTAATGTTGTGATTTCTGGACTATTGGTTGGATAGTAAATGTTCTGTAAATCGGTGAATACAAACAAGAATGAGGTGAAACCAGGCGAGGAGGTCCAAGATGACATTTTCTAATTACTTATTTTGTCTGAACGGTCTGAAACTCAATGATGTTCATTTCAAATCGGTATAAAACAAAGACAAGCTGTAAAATCTCACTTTTGCGAAGCTGAAACCAGAGTTAGCACTGCAGATAAATTATCTGTCATCAGTTGAATAAAATAGTCCACTGCTGATTTAGAAACAGACCTATAACGCTGTCGGGCTCATAGCGGACAGGATCAAAAAGATTGCAGCAGAATAAGATATGTCGTCTTTTTGATCCCATACATTCCTCCTGCTTATCAAAACCTGGTGCCTACATTACCCACAATGCAGCTTGCTTACATTGTGAAAGAAGTGGATATAAGACACTGGGTAATTTGTTTTGAGCTTCATGACCAGGCCCCCCATGAGGAGCGCCTGGCTTTGAAGCCAGTTTTCGTAGTTTAACTACATCATCACGTGATGCACTGTGGCCCAAAAATATTTTTTTACATAGTAAAGAAGTGTCTGTTAAATGGTGGGTACATTTTTATTTAGCGTCACAAGCCCCCTGAACTTGTTTACTGTCACAATTTGAGTCATTGGTTCCACCAACATTTGGCAAGTCTAGAAAAGCCACATCATTTAATTATTGTATCCCCATTCAAGTTAGCAGAAGGCTGAACTGGAAGTTAGCTGATCTATTGGCAGATGTTTTCCTGCACCACTGAGCAGCTTTCAAAGAAGTTAAATTCAGTTTTTCAGGTATTCTTAATAGTCTTCTTCATGACCAAAAACTAGCTGGCGCCTACATTTCCCACAATGCAACAGGGTCACTGATAGTTTGGTTTCAGATTGTGGTGTGTTTCATACCATTACTTACAAATTCGAGTCATACTCACCGACATCTGGAAAAACAACTTGTGTTGTCATTGTTTGAGGTCTCTGTCTGTGTTTCCAAGCATCTTGCCACGTAGTGTAGATTTGATTAAATTAAGAAAATTTAATGAACTGTAACTGCTGCTAAGAAGAGCAGCAGTCTACAAGAGAAAAGCAGGAGAAGAGGAAGAATAACAGAGACAGTAAAGAATAAAATGGTGCAAACACAGAAATTAACCTATAATTGCAAGCAGGTTTACTGCGATGAATGATCTGGTTCAGTACAAGGAAGTAACAACACATTTGGATCTGTGAAACATGAAGTCATGAGTTAGAGAAAAAAAAATGTACAAATCCAAGAAAATCAGTTAAATTTGAAGATCAAACTATTCATCCGTGCTGAAATATTCCAAAGCCATTCCATAGAGTATTTCTGTCCAGTGAACACAAAGAGGCAGATCCTCTGTCTGAAAAGGAAACAAACACACACACACACACGCACGCACACACACACACACACACACACACACACACACACACACACACACAGAGTGTTTGTGCAGGGAGATTGCAGAATGTCTTAATCTCTCCTGGATAAACAGCATTAGTTAAATGATTTGGATGGTAAATATGAAAAACTGAGAGACAGAGTGAGATACCTGACTCCGCCCTCTGTCTGCCTCCTGACCAATCACAGCAAAAGGAACCTTGATTGATATTTATTTATGACTGTTTGCTCCAGCATGATGGAAAACAAAATGGTAAATGTTTTTAAGATGGAAAGGACCTTCAAATGCTTAATGTGTTAAATCAAATGTTTTGACTGTTAATGTGACAAATGTGCTTCTTTATATATATATATAGCCTATATATATTATATATATATATTATATATATATATATATATATATATATATAGCCTATATATATATATATATATATATATATATATATATATATATATATATATATTATATATTTATTTATGTGATAGAGGTAGAGATAGTAGAGGCTACAGCTTCTGTGGATCCTGAATTGACTGTAACAAAAAACTGAGAGTCTCAACAAGGAAGTTTAATTAATAGGGACCCAAAGTAATCAATATCACCCACACAACAGCTAATCAAGTGGTGTAAATGCCAACTGATCAATATTAATACAACCTACAAACATTGAGCGAATCAGAGACAGATTATTGAACAGCACAGTAATCAATAGTATCTCGATGAGCCGTGATGAAGCAGGCCCTGCAATAGAACTATTCTCTGCACAGACTATTTATGTTAAAAATGTATCTGAATGTTGGAATAATACTATATTTCTTCCTTTTGTTATTGTGCGAACACATTGGGAAGTCAGAAGTCACTCCGCCTTTTAAAACCACTTAACCCGACAGATGAAAGCACTTGAAGCCTCTATGTGTCCTTTTTCCTGGAAACACTCGGCAGTGTTCGTCCTTGACCTGAGACAAAGCGACCCTTCAGACTCTTTGTTGTCGAACCAATAAACGTGCTCGATGTCGGCAGGATACAGTGAGAAAAGCATGTAGCAGGAAATACAGTATGTGAGAACAAATTCAGGATTAACTTGGAGTGACTAAAAAGAACTTTTCTGATGATTGTGGTGGCCCCTTTGGATAAAAGATGATGATTTTGTTTATTTTTTTACTTATTACTTAATATATGGCTGCACTGTGGCTCATCAGATTCTGCTCTGATCCGGAGCCGATTTCCGATGGGAGAGGAGCTCAGAGATTACTTTTGTCAAATCTAACATCCAGGTGTAGAACTAACTAATTTAGGGCAGGGTTAGGGTTAGGGTTAGGGTTATCACAAACAGCCGATGAAAACCCTGACATAAAGACAAAACACACAAAGCTGCAGGAGGTGCAGGTTTGGAGAGATGACCAGGACCACTGAACAGAACAGAGCAGGACCTGGGAGTGACCGAGACACCATCCAATCGTTGATCTGTCGATGCACCTCCTCAATCTTGGTGATACATCCTGATATAAATCTGTTTGTCATCTGCGTAATTATGGAATGATATTTAGTTTTTTTCCCATTATTTGAGCTCATGAAAGCATGTACGTGCTGAACAGAGGATGCCTGAGAATTAGGCCTTGGGGAACTCCTCAAGTGATTCAAGTAAGTTTGGACATGTAACTACTGATCGACACAAAATAGTGCCTGTACCTCCAAAAAGGATTCAAACCAGTTTAGCAGTGTGCCAGAAAGTCCAACCCACTTTTACGTCTGTCTACAAATGTGTTGTGGTCAAATGTTGCACTGAAATCTAATAACACCACGACTGAAACTTTCTACTGTCTGTGTTTAAGTGGATAACATTCAAGAACATTCAAGACCCCAAGCAAGAGTCTCTGTCCTGTGGCATAATCAAAATCCTGACTGGAAAACATTTGCAAAAATGTTTAGAGTCAGGAAGAAGGTGAAATCAGCCTTTGCAGCATTTTTACTTAAAATTAGGAAGTTTGATATGAGCCTATTAGTGGCCTGTCTAGATTTGGAGTGGCTTAATAACTGCAGTTTTTAGGGCCTGCAGGGAAAAGCCTGAGAGCAGACAAGTGTCGACTAATGTCTGATGCCATGTGGTTAAAATCTTTTTCAGAGAGCCTGCTGCTAGAATATCAAGACAGCAGGAGGATGATTTCAAAGGTTGTACAGTTTCCTCCTAGGTTATACGGCTGATAGGATCAGATTGTGGCATGTTAAGAGCATTTATTTAAAAGTGGACGCAAAGCAGATACCTGATATGAGGGAGCTGATCTAATTTTCTGCATTTTGTAATTGAAGAAGGAGGAAAACTCATTTCTTGACTTGGTGGAGACATGTTCAGGGGCGACTCACAGAGGGGTTTGTGCATTAATGTGCCTTATTATGGTTTTGGAAATCATGTCGGGGAAGAAGAAGATCTTCTTCCCCAACATGATGTTGGCTTTTTCAGCACCAGCGTTCCGCTTTTTGACACTTGCTCTTTTGAATGTATTTTTTATACCAGTGTGGCATTTCGCCATGGTGCTTTTTGTAAGTTTGTAATTTTAGAACTGAAACTATTTAAAGATCGTTAGCTGAGACCCGAGCAGGAGTGGGCGTGTTAGAGAAAGACTGCATGAATAATACACTCCTGTTTTCAGAGATTTTCTGATTTAATGGTCGTCCACACCAAGAACAATAACTGTAACAAATGATGATGATAATGTGAGCATCCACACTGATGATTATGATGAGAGTTATCGTTCTTTGAGGACAAATTGTATTCGCTCTTTCGTGTGAGTCAACATCGATTATCAGTCAGAGGGGACATCAAAAAACAATCAGAGAACCCATCAGTAGCAAAGACCATTTGGTGGTTTTATGTTTAAATTGCAGTCTAATATTACGTTGTATTAGTGTTGCCAACAAAGGAAGACACGTTGCAACTTAAGCAAACTCATGCAAAGAGACAAAACACAAGCAATTATGAAAACATGTTCATCAGTTGCGCAACACATAGCCAGCATTTAGGAAACGTGCTGCAATTACACAAACAAATAGACAAACACAGTGCAACTACCCAAAAAACATGCAACAGACGTATTCTGTCACCACAACAAAGCCCTCCAGGCCTCTAGGGGGAGTGCTCTCCAGCGACTGCAAGAAAAAGTAACGCCAAATACGAGGCAAACATTATATACGAAGTCGCTGAGAAGACGTGAACAGAAGTGAATTCACGTTAATAAGCTTCATTCATGTGAGTTGAAAATATTGAACTGCATCTTGGGTTTAGTCCCACCAAACACAATTGTGATTCGTATATATAAAATACAAACAAAACACAGCGTTCTTACCACCAGACTTTTCTTCATCGCTGACACACACTGAGAGACTAAATGAAGAGCAACATGATCTAAAGGGTACAATTCCCCAAAGACATCTGCTCACACTGGAAATAACTAATAAGAACTGCTGCACTGTCCGCTGAACAAACCAAGTTTCAGTTAAAAACACAAAAATGGAGATTGTGCTTGATGATTAAGTGACTCATTAAAAAATGACTCGCCTGCCAAAAACCCTAATGTTTAATGAGGCTAAATTTAACGTGTTAAAAACATTCTCTGCCATTTTAAAGTTGACTACGGCCAACGAGTGATAAAGGTGAAAATAAAGTTGATAAATCTGTAGAGACAAAAACATAAATATACACAGGAAGTCCAGAAAAAGAGCCTTGATCATGCCACTGTACATGGCAGTAGATCTGTGATGAAGAGGAGTAAGAAGAGGCAGAGTGGAGGCAGTGGAAGAGGGACATCTTCTCTCATGTGTGCCCTGATGCCAGGCAGATTATGTTGGTGATGATTTGAGATGTGGCAGTGCAGCTCAGTAGCGTCCATTATCATCACATCTGGTTATGTAATAGTTGAATTTGGCTAGTTAGCGATGTCCGCTGTGGGAGACAGATGAGGAAAAGTTGTGGTGATGGAGAGAGTTGTTGTTTCTCTTGGTTGGGATGGAGGCAGACGACAAATCAGTGAATTTAATACCGAATTTAACTAGCATTGCCGCTTTATCAGTGAATCCTAGCGGAGGTCGAGTCAAGTAAGAGAGGAATGATAAAGAATTGTCAGTCTGACTTGAAGCGGTGATGTTTGTTTCTGCTGTGTGTCAGGGGGCATCATCTTTAACTCTGTATCTGAGCTGCTGGAAGCCAGGAAGTTATCAGTACAGTCTCTTGAACCTGCTGATCCCGTTGTTGGCCACTGTCCAGTACAACGGAAAACTGTAGCTCTGTAAGTAAATGTCATTGGTCCAAACATTTGACTAATTTAATCTGATAGCTTCGACTCGTATCTGTGGATGAGTTTGATTTACTCCACTCCATATTTACCTGAAGCCATCTCCACTTTATCCGTCTTTGGGTTTTCACCAGATGTCTGGGGCTGAAGTTGGCTGAACTGAATCACAAATCCTTAAATGTTGCCCTCTTAGCCTCATTTCAGCTTTTGCAGCCAGATTATCTCAGCAGGAAGAAGTCCCCCTTCACAGAACATGAGTTCACTGGCTTTGTTTCAGTGAGTCTTGGGAAAATGATGGTGTCATTAGAGAGAGAACATTTCTGCATTAAAAAATGTGTAAAAATGACTACATTATGCCAAATGTTTCCAACAATGTTCAAACCGAGAAAAAATGCAATTTTGCTTAAGGTAACAGTGCGTTTCCTGGCGCCACGGTTGCCAGGTCTTTGACAAAACAAGCCAAATGGCCAATCAAAACCAACACAAACCCACGACTGAAATTCTTTACAATTTGACAAGCTTGTGAAGCTCAAAAATACACTTTTATTACAAATAGAAGCTTTCACTCAACAGTTCTTTGGACCTAAACTGGCCTCTTATTAATAGATTCAGTGTATTATAAATACAATACAGCTTTGTGAACATGTAGACATTACACTCGTGCAAAAACTAACCTTGTGTTTTTTTCTATTTGCTTTCTCTTCACTTGTCCCTCTTCCACCCTGATTACTGTTGGCATTTTTCTTTTCTATCTGTCTTGTTAACAGGAAGTGTATTTGCTTATTGTAGCTGTCTTAAATTGCAGATGTGTAAGCGCCTTAGAGTAAAGAAAGAAAGAAGGAGAAACTCCTCTCTCCATTGGAGAAAAATAGGTCAACCTTACCTGCGGACAAACATTTGAACCTGCGGCAATGCTTCAAAGTAACATGGCAACCCTGTCTGTCACGATACAGCAAGTTTTGGGATAGAGTCGGAGAGTGAGGAAGGACGTCGAAGAACATGACTTAAGGTGAATAAAACATAAAACATTACCTCCTATGTGAAAGTTCAGACTGTTCTCATCAGAAAAATAACCATATAGTTTGAACGTGAAAGCAGCTTATAACGATCCGTTTTTTCATTTCTTGTTAAAGGCTAGTGGTCATAATCATAACATAACAAGGGAGAGAGTCAAGTGATGTAGAGCACATGGGAAGGTGGAGTGACTTTCATCCAGGAGACAGCTGTTATTTAACTTAAAAGCCAGAAGTCAGCAAATAAGAATAAAATCAACATAAATAAAACTTTACCTCCTTCATGACCATGTTTGCCTGAGTCACGTCAGACAGGTTATCTTCAGCAGCAGTGGGTGTTTAATGGTGTGTTCACCACCAGCAAAGTCGATGGTGAGTTATTTCAACTTAATCAAGTCATGTCGAATTTGTAACGTAGGATGCGTGCTTTACTTGAGTAACATTCTAACAACAATGATATATTTCAGCTCCATTTTAATGAATGGAATTAGTCTGTAAAGTCTATATGTAAAGGCGGGCAGTCTGTCCTTCATAATTGAGGGATTAAAACCTTTATTTGAAGTTTATGAGTAAACTATGCTCACTCACACTGAGAAGATAAAGGAAATTAAGGGTGGTTTAAGGAGCCTTGTATTTGTGTAAACTTATGAGTGCACATCAGGAGAAGATTCAAGTCGCAATATTTTTAATCCATGTATTTTGAGGCACGTTTGTCACTGGGTTTCAGCATTGAAAAGAAAACCTCAAACGTTTTATTTCAAGGAGAGAAGAAGCGGTGGAGATTTCATGTGTTTTTTATCTAAGCGCTGCGTTTATACAAGACCGTCCTTGTAATGTAGTCACATGTCAGCTATATGTGCTATTAAATTTAAGACTCAACAGTTAAAAGAAGCTCAGAGCGAAGAAGCTGCAATTAAACGATGTGGGCTGACGTGGACAGAAACCCGACATGAAAAGGAGGCATGAAAGCGTCGAGAGGAGCTTAATTCATCAGAACTGGATTTCCTTCAGCCTCTGCACATTCAGCCTGTCAACCTGCCGTCAGGAGAAGTCAGCCATGATTGGAAGGCTCTTTTTAAAATCAGGAGCCTGTGATTATTCACTATCATTTAGAGGCAAAGACAAAAGCCTCCAGGCAGTTTTATTTAAGATTGCGACAAGGTAAATTGTAGTTCAGAGCCCCTCAGAAAAGCGTCTCAGCGGGTTTGACACGTCGCAGGCAAAAGAAAAGAAGACGGAACAGAGTGGCAGCAGTTTTTAAATACTGACAGGTGAAATAACTGGAATAACTAGTGTGCTTTTACTGTGCATGTTTCAGCTGTGGAGCATTCGTCTGATGGTTGCTCTGATCAGCTCATCTGCCTCAATGAATAACCAGTTTACAGATCTTTGACTGAGCAGTTCACTGTCAACGCGCACAAACCATTACAATCAAACTGTGTCAGATACAGAATTCATGAGTTTAAGATGTGAATGACTGGTTCTGTAATAAATGTACTAGAGATGCACCGATCCAGTTTTTTCCGATCCTATCCGATACCGATACTGGACTGAGCATATCAGCCGATACCCGATACCGATCCGATACCATTGTTGAAATAATAATAAGCTGTATACCTTCCACCATGTGAAAGGGACTAAAGGCACCAGACTTTCCTAACTAAGACAAAATAATCAAACAGTTACCGAACATTGTAAACATGTGTAACATTAATAATAATAACATTAATAATAATTAAAACAACAATAATAATAATAATAATAATAATAATAATAATAATAATAATACATTTAATTTATATAGCGCCTGTCAGGGTACCCAAGGACACACGTAACAAAGTGGAACAAACAAAACAAAGAATGAATGGAGCGCCTGTCAGTCAGCACGGAGGGAACACTAGCCCCGAAGTCAGTAGCACCGTCTGTAAACAAACTAGCGTCTGGAGGCTCCGTGCACACAGCGGGGCGACCATCCAGCATCGCTGCGAGCCGGGGAGGCCGCAGCAGCAGAGGAGGAGACAAAGCAGCCCGGCGGTGAATAACCCTGAGGTTGTGGTGGAGGGAGGACCAACGGAGCAACGATGGACAGCCCACATAGTATTGAGTACGTCGGTTTGAAAGTTAGCATTGCTAGGCTAACAGCTGACCGGTGAGGCTAACAGCTGATGGCGGGGCTAACAGCTAATCAGCGGAGAAATGTGACGTGAGTACGTGTAACGTCCTGCAAACAGGAATACAAAATAAAACATAGCAGCTGAACCTGAGAATAAACTAATAAAGAGTTGGTCAAACAACAACTTGCGCTCTTCCAGCATGCGACACACTGACGCTGATGAATGACGTAGGATGTGCTGCAACGGCGAAAAAAAATAATTGGATCGGCCGGTGGATCTTTTGTCAATATCGGAGCCGATATCCGATCTTAATATCGGATCGGTGCATCCCTAAAATGTACTGAAGATGTTAATACTTACGCACTCAGTTTGCATAGATTGCTTTATCTGCAGGTCAATATATGTTTAGAAAATATATATTACAGCATTTCAATGACTATATTGAAACCTGTGTTTTAATCAAACCTGGATTAGGAGCAGTGCTGGTCAGTTTTGGTGGTTTTCAATCCAGACTTAAGGCTTAGAAAATGTTAAATTTGCTTGTGAAAATTTTGGCTGATATTGTTACAGTGATTTCTGCTTATATTATGCTAATTTCAGGTTCATACTTTCATTTGAGGGGGTCCAAGTAGATTAGCTTCACATATTTACATTTTCAAAAAAACTAGTTATTTTTCTCATTTGGTGCATCACTACATTTCACACTGTGTCTTGAATGCTCCGTTTTAGCTAGGGTGTGAGACATTTTATAATTATATTACATATATAGACATATATACACACACATATATATATATATGTGTGTGTATATATATGTATATGTATGTATATATATATATATATATATATATATATATATATATATACATATATGTATATATATATACATATATATATATGTGTATATATATATATATATATATATATACATATATATATATATATACATATATACATATATATATATATATATTAGGGCTGTCAGTTTAACGCGTTAATTAGATTAATTAATTACACTGCAAATTAACGCGTTATAAAAATTAACGCAATTAATTCTGAGATTCTGAGTGGCAATTCAATGCGCGAGCATTTTAAATTGGGCCCATTGAATGACCCGTAGGCTAATTGGCAGTGGCACATCACTTTGGCACTAGCACCGAGGAACTTGTCCGGACGTGTTCGTCACTTCGAAGCTGAAATGGCGACACTCAGATCCACGAACCTGTCTCGTGTTGTGAGAAGGCAGAATCGTAACACAACTTCCAGTCCAGATCAGCCCTATGAGCTGTAACCACATTAACACCGCAGTGGTCGTTCGCCAATTCTCCGCCATTGTTTCTTCACACAGAGCGGAACACCGCTGTAAAGACGAATCGCTGTGCAATTCACACAGAAAGCTGGCGCTGCGGCTCCTAAAGAGACGTGACGGTACACATCATGATGATGACGTGTGTGTTTTAAAGGGGTTTCCCCGGTGTCTCCCCTGTCACTCAAAACCGACGGAGGCTGTCTTCCGGGGTAAAGTTCACTGAAGTCTCGGTCCGGAGGGCTGACTATTGCAGAGAATTTTTTTTTCATCAGAAACACTCGGTGAGGTAAAGTTTTTTTGCCGGTGACAGACGCTGTTTATCGGGCAGAAATGTGACGAGGAGTCTGTAGAGCGGGCGGGAGGAAGGACGCTTCTCCACGTTCAGCTGTGGTATTTTTAACTTGTTGCCAAAGACAGTTACAGTTACTACGATACCTTCGTTTGGTTCTGTAACGTTGTTTTGTGGGACATTTCTCTGTGTTAATTTGAGTGAGGGATCTGTGCAGTTAACAGACCATCAGATAGACACGCCCTCCACAATACTGCACCTCTGATACTATCAGACAAGCATCATATACATAAGTTATTGAAATGTTACATAAATAAAATGTTTAATTTAGAAAGAAAAAAGAAATCGAGGTTTGTATCGTACGGAAGCGCATTGCGTTCACTGGATAAAAAACAAATTCGACACCTTATCTCGTAATTATGAGAAAAGATCTCATAATTACGAGAAAAGATCTCGTAATTATGAGATCAGGATCTCGTAATTATGAGAAAGGATCTCGTAATTATGAGATCAGGATCTCGTAATTATGAGAAAAGATCTCGTAATTACGAGAAAAGATCTCGTAATTACGAGATCAGGATCTCGTAATTACGAGATCATACTTTTACAGTAAATACTCCCGGTAATAAACTGAAGGTATCGCGAAGGTATCCGGATTTCAAAGTAAAGGACGACATGAGAAAAAACAACAACAACAACAAAAAACATTTTTTTTTCCATAAGTAGTTCAATATTCATATAATGCTGAACTAAGTACTCCCTAGAATACTTGTGTAACTATAATGAAGTACTTCTACTGTGTAGTATTTAAGTAATCCTCTGTCAAAATCCTTATCCTCGTATGCTTCATGGGTCTGACTGTGAGACTGCAGTCTGACCCACACAGTCGCCACCAGCAGCTCTTTAGAGTGGCTTCAGCACGATTACCATAAATGTTATTAGATAGAAACAAAACGGTGCGGCTGATTTGACCAAGCAAACGTGAATCAAGGCTGGCTTGACCACAATCAACGACGCACCTTTCCTCATATCGTAATTACGAGATCAAGATATCATAATTACGAGATCTTTTCTCGTAATAACGAGATCCTGATCTCGTTATTACGAGATCTTTTCTCGTAATAACGAGATCCTGATCTCGTAATTACAAGATCTTTTCTCGTAATTACGAGATCTTTTCTCGTAATTACGAGATCAGGATCTCGTACTTACGAGATAAGGTGTCTATTTTTTTTTAATCAAGTGAATGCAATGCGCTTCCGTAGTATCGAACCATGGGTCAAAAATCGTGATCAGCCCGTGTATCGTTACAGCCTGAGTCGCTAGTCAAAGCAGGGACATGGAGGCGACTCAGGGGAGCGAGGCGAGCACATCGTTGCTAGGGCCTTTGAACGGCAAGTTCTTCTCTTCTTAGTGTATTCAATTGATTAGTCACGGAATACAATTTTGTAATGTCCTAGAATTTGAATTCTTCACTGCATGAAAAGTGGGATTTTCGTCCCCGTAAACGCCCGAAAATCTCCCTAATTTTCGGTAGTTAACGGCAATTTACAGCCTGCAAACGCCGCGTTCGCTGTGCCACAAATTGTCGGAAACGAACCATGGCGTCAGTGGAGCTCCCGGAGGTGCGAACGGCTCTAATTTGCATATGAATCGCAGCGAAACCACGCCTGCTCACAGAATGTGTGGGCTGGCTTGAATATCCTCCCTCAGTATTGGATGAAACCACTACTTTTAAACACGAAAAATCATTCGTGATTGGCTGGCAGATCTGTCAGATCTGTCACTATTGGTCAACCTGAGTCATTTTAAACGTAAACCCCACCCCATATATATATATATATATATATATATATATATATATATATATATATATATATATATATAATTATTTTATTTACTTACTTTCTATTTATCAAATATATTCATATAATATATAATATTCATCAAAGACATGAATGAATTTATTGAGGAAAGGAAAATGCCAGGAAGGTGTTGTTTATTCAAAGAAAGAGCTTTATTAACACAAACACATCACAACTATGTACAAAATATAATCCGCCCACACAACAACAGGAAGCTCACTAGAAGCCTAAAATCCTGCAGCACCGTGAAGTGTCTGTCTGCCGCCTCGGAGCTGTCGGTAACTGCCGGCCTTCTGTCTGAATTCGGTCCATTTTGCAGACGTCGGTTGTCGCTCTGCACTTCGGAATCGCCTCTATAATCTCGACTGCAGCGCGGCACAGAGCTCGGTGAGCTCCCGGCTCCATCCAGACACCCGCCGTCTTGTGCCGTCTTCCCCCTCAGACATCAGGTCCATGGCGGCGCACTTTCAAAGCTCCACCTCATCCTCAGCTAGCTCTCTGTAAAAACAATCAATAAAGACGATCAGTACTGCGCGATGCACTGCGTATGGACGCAAGACATCTATTAATGCACCCGAATAATAGTCACATTGACCAAAAACGGATTTAATCTAACAACTCTTACCCTCTTTGTTCTCGAACGACTCCGAGCTGAACTCCTCACAGCTTCAGCCTGCGATGGAAGATCTGGTTGTTTGTACCTGAGGCTCCTGCGTAACGTTACTATCTTACAGGCAGCTGGAAAACAATTAAATGAAAAGTGGTATGAATAATGAAAACGTAAGTCACTGTAAAATTAAACCATGAAGGAGAAAACAGTAAACGTTACTTACACACGATGGCGTCATTATCAGCATCATGTAAATCTGGACTTGCAGACAGAGCTCCGAGCTAATACGCCTCGGTGTGATGCAAGGTTAGTCTGTGAAAACAACATGCTCGTAGCGATAAACCTCCGTGTCCCTCTGCGGCAGCGAAACGACATCCGTCGGCTACACTCTCCGCGGCGACCCGGCAAAGCTCCTCCCGTCAACACAGGCCTCCTCTCGACAAGGCCGGGCCGCTAACCGAGCTCCTGCTAGCCTAGCTTAGCTCCTGCTAGCTAGCTTAGCCGAACTTGCTTCGTGTCCAATAAAACACAAACACTTCGACTGCGATGGAGAGTCCAGCTCACACACTCAAGGCACGTCGTCCGAATATAGTTCACAGTCCGTTAGTGATAAAACACGACACTGACGGACACACACAGTCCACTGTTAGCTGCTCTACGCCATTAACTCTCTGCTCCTTCTTCCTCGTCACTGACGCTCCGGTCAACCCGGAAGTGTAAAAACTCTTAGAGGTCATGAACTCTCACACGAAATAAGAATTACTTTAACTTCTTTTAAACATTCAGAACCCATGAAATTATATTTTAATGTCACACATTTTAAACAGAAATTATTTATATATTTCAATATCTTATTTATCTCATATGTCATGCACATTTTAACTTAACAACTGGCGCTTTATCTTTAACTTGGTCTCAGGAGAGAGAAAAAAAGGAATAAATAATCTTTTTACATAACATTGGCCATTGCTAATGACATACACAGTAATTAATCTAGCATATTTTAATTAAACAAATCAATTCAAGCTAAAATGTAAGAGTCTATAATTAGGCTATACTGAGCCTCATCTATTTATACCAGAGATTTTCTTAAAATGAAGTTAATACCTTTTAGGAAAATGTCACCTGGGGAAAAACTCCCCCTGCTACCCTGATTTGCATTTGTATAGCTCCCAGCATTTTCATTTACATGTTAAAGCCTCCCCTAGAATCAGGGGGAGGGGGGTCATGGGGGGACAACTGCCAAGCAAGGCCCACGTCAGTTTCCGACAATTTACGTCAGTTTTCAGTGTTGCCTGCAAATTGCCGTGAATTGTCGCAAACCTGAAATTCCACGACAATCTACAGTGCCGCATACTGACGAAAATCCCACTTTTCATGCAGTGCTTTATTTGGGTACCTTTAGCAGATATGAGATTAAAATGCGATTAATTAGATTAATTAATTACAAATTAATTAATTAGATTATTTTTTTTAATCACCTGACAGCCCTAATATATATTTATATATGTATATATATATATATATATATATATATATATATATATATATATATATGCATATATATTACAAAGGGACACACATAAGTCATGGACGTAAAGGTTGACTTCCAAACCAGGCGTTTCAGACAGTGCAGTGTTTTCTGTGGGAGAGAAAACCCCCATTTGTTCGGGCTTTGGGCATTTTCACTTTGCAGACCTTTAACATGCACAAAATATGGTTAATAAAACAATAAAGTGAAGGCAAAATAGCAAAAGGATAATATGACTGAAAAAGTATTTTTTGATATATTAATTCTGAACATTTGAAACAGTTACTAATTTTATGTAGTGTCAACGCAGATTTTTAAGATTTTCTTTAAACTAAAATGTGTTGTACAAAAAGCTGACTCGTAGGTTTTTTGTGTAACATTAGCGAGTGTGCAGGCTTTTGAGAGAAAAGAGAGGTGAGACTGTGTGAATGGGAGAATGATGTTAACGTTCTGAGGAAAATGTAACATGTATGTTGTGAAAATTAGTCCACCAGGTATTGAGATAGAAGCCTTTCAAAGACTGGATTTGTATTAGCGCCACCGTGTGGTTGATTTGGTTAGTCTAGCCTGCAATGTATGTGCACACCATTTTCAACTATTGGGCCAAGTTTCATGTGTCTAGCTCATTCCAGCTAATGGGGGTATGAGCTTCAGCACGAGACAAATAATTTTGGCCTTTAACCCTAACGAATATCTGAATCAAAAAACTGAATACCCGACAGCAAATATCAAACTAGTCAAATATTTGGATCTAGCACTTCGTCCCTGTATGACAACTGGGCGGGTTTGGAGCTTTGATTTGGCTATCAGGTGTCAGCCCCTAAAGTCCTCAAAAAAAAATATATTTCAACATCTATGACAACAAGACAAATGAGAAAACTCCTTATGCCCATGAAACAGTCTCACCCACTCAAGTGAATAAGGGTTTGGTTTCTCCTGCAGAAAAGGTGTTTAACACAATCTTTTGGACAGAATGCTCCTGGATGCTGAAGAGAAAGTGCCCGAGGGTAGCGCCTAGCCAACTTCTTTCTCTATATTTTAATTCAGCGTACCTGTTGTTCTGAGTGCTGTATTGCAGGCAACTGAACTTAATTCACCTCTCACCCAAGAAACTTCTTTAGTCCTAACTAACTGGGGGGGAGGTTCAGGCTTCTAAACTATGTTTGGGAGTATCCTTACACAGTTGTTAAGATCCAGTTAGTAAGAACTGAAGATGTCTTCAAGAAACTGTAACAGGCCCAGTTGCCTACAATACAGCGCTTAAAATGACATCAACAGCGTATCTGTGGATACTAAATACCGATCTGATTACAAGCGATTGATGTAAAACCTGTAAATGTCACCATTATTTTATTATTAGTTTTTTACATGAGCTGAACTGAGCTGCCAGGAAATGAAAAGATTTGTTTTTTTACTGTAATAACCCGCCTGACATGTCAGCAGTGAGCATCAGCTGTTTAAATTCAAACACATACCAACAATCAATAGGTATAACATACTTCACTTTAATCACACACACACTCTATCGTCTGTTTGAGTCACTGCCCTTCATTTCATGTTAGAGGAATGAAATAAGGTGCATGGCAGAGATTGATGCGTTGTCCATGGCAACCATCAGTGTGTTCAGGTCAGGTCAGGGCGTCATGGTGACCAGGAGAGCTCCCCCGACACGACATTTACAACCAAAGAGCAGACAGCTCGGCAGCTGCATCAACACCACAGAGACACGGAGTGTGTGTGTCCGTGTGTGTGTGTGTGGGTCTCTAATTGGCAGAACCTTCTGTCAATCATGAAGCAAGAAGGGTGGTCACACCTGACTTCACCTGCTTGATTGACAGGCCCAGGGGACCAATCACATAGCCAGACGGGCTTCAGACCACCTGGAGAACAACTCTCTCTCTCCCTCCTGTTGTCTGCAGGTGAACTCCAGCTTCTCAAACTATTTTCTCTTTATATTTCTTTAACGGGGGCTAAACTTTTATCAGTTTCATCCATCTATCATCCCGTCCCTCATTACATCCTTCCTCCATATGGATGAGTGCAAGAGCATAGAATAAAATAAAAGAGATGATGACTGAACGCAGCTCCAAATGAGCTCTGCCACGTTCTTAAAAGGCTTTTACAGTAATGCAGCTGTAATGGCTTGAGTGTGGGTGTGTGTGTGTGTGTGTGTGCGCGCGCAGGCGTGCATGTGCCTGTGTGTGTGTGCGTGTGTTGAGGTTAAGGAAACCCAAGAGCAACAATAGTCTGACACACGTGCTGTCCGTTATATAGACACAACTTGATAGTTTATTTTTTTTAAATGTTTTTGTGATGGGGACTATTTTTAGTTTGATCGTTAGAAATCAGACAGAAAGGTCAATAAATACATAAAGCAATCAAACCACGGATCAATCAGATAGATAAATAGAGGACATGGATAGATCAAACATTAACCATGTGACTGCAGTTTAACATTACATGAAATGGAAATTTTTCACCAACACAGACAGCAGGAAGTCAGAGTCTGATGAGAGCACAGCAGAACTAATGGCTGTTTTCATCGTTATCTGTTATTTTTCAATTAATTAATTATCTACTTATAAAATTACCTCATGTTCAAGCTTTATATGAACCACCCACCCACACACACACACACACACACACGGAGGAGCTGCAGGCCAGAGTGGGAGGAACAGACTTGTTTTCTTCTGTAAAGCAGATTAGCGACAGGAAAATGGAAATTGGATTAACGAGGGGAAACTTCCAGTGATCAAACAGACACGCACACATTTTTGTTTCCATCATCCTGAGTCAACACAGGAGTTCACCTGTCACCTGCCGCGGGTCACAGATCAGCTTTCATGGCGGATTTTAACGCAAACACAGAACGACAGCCTGCCCTGTGAAGAAAATATATTTTAGAAGATATATAAAAGGGAAATCACACAGTCACAGTCATTTCATTTTAGTTACTGAACTCCTGTCGTAAAAACAGCAACCCAAAACCCATTAAGGAAGAATAAATATATCACCCTGTCCCTAACCCTCTAAGACCCACTGTTGTAATATTACAACGTTACCTTTAGCCATCCTAAAAAACAATCTGTTGTATTTTTTTTTTGTTTTTACAACATTTACATAGTCATTGGGTCCTATTGTTCAGTCTCACGATGCTATTGGATAGTACATTTGTTTATAAGTCCCGTCTAATGCCCATGAACTCAAACAACCTCTCATGGTTTCCTTCGGACAACATTGCTTTGTTTCATTGGACTAAATTCATCAGATTCAAGTGATATATAAAATGCCTTTTATATATTTTTTTTTGTTGTCATTACGATGTCTAGAACATGTACATATGTAGTTTTTGTAGAATAGATTCATCAAATTTCATTTAGAGCTTGTTATATACTTGTTGTAATATTACAACGTTGGGTGAGTGTGGTAGTCAAAATAGCAGGCTTGTTGCAGTGGGAGCAAACAGATTGTATTCCCTCCACTACAACACTGCCTGAAACAGAGTGTTTTTTTATACATGGACAGTATACATACTACCCTTGTGTTGTGTTCTGGTCAAATTAGACTGATTTAAAAGTTTTATCTCTAAAAAATGTAGTTAGTTTGATCAGACTAACCTAAAATTCCACGACTTTGGATATCAACAGACAATTCAGTTCTGGGAAAGGTGAAAATGTTCCTGAATGTTTGGTGTGGATGTAAGTGGGGGAATACATGTTTTCCTTTTAGTATGATAATTAGAGAGCATTACAAGCGGTATTGTCATGTCAAGGCAGTATTGTGTGACTAAATGGCTGGTGATTGGGATGCACATTTCTTTTAGCATGATAAGTAGAGCCATTTAAATTTACATTTAGGGCATTCAACAAATGCTTTTGTCCAAAGCGACTTACAATAAGCAGTCAGTATTGTCTGCCTGGAAAACATTTGGGAATTCATTACATGGGAACAGCCAGGCAGGTGCGACTGCCCAACTGTGACCCTGAAGACGAGAAGAG
This sequence comes from Diplodus puntazzo, assembly GCA_963678695.2. Classification (NCBI taxonomy): domain Eukaryota; kingdom Metazoa; phylum Chordata; class Actinopteri; order Spariformes; family Sparidae; genus Diplodus; species Diplodus puntazzo. The sequence goes on along the minus strand of OZ023158.1, from coordinate 4,130,820 downwards.
CTTGAAGAAAAAGGGGAGAGGAAGCGATGACGTCAGAGTGGAGGGGAATCACAACATCTGTGCTGTCAAATCGTTTGACAACAGGGCCATCACACTTGTGTCATCCTTTGCTGGACCTGAACCTGTGCAGAAGATTCAACGCTGGGACAAAGCCAGCCGAACCTACACTGAAGTTGAGAGGCCTTACATTGTTGGTGCCTACAACAAGTACATGGGAGTTGTGGATTTGTTGGACTCATTTACAGCCAAATAGAGGTCCCCCATCACATCCCATCACTGGTACATGTACATCTTCTGGCACACCATCATCCTCTCTCAAGATGTCTATCACAGAGACAATGAACAGAAGACAGTTTCGGGCATAGCGAGCATCCTCTCTCATCCTGGTTAACACGGCGCTCCAAACTCCAAAGAGAGGACGACCAGGATCAGGAAGCTCTCTGACTCCTCAGAAGAGACCATCCAAGAGAAGTGTACACCTCCCATTGGATGTACGCAAGGACCTAGTTGCACATTTCCCATTGAAGACAGGGAGAGGACGCTGCAGACACTGTATTAAAGGATACAGTAACACACAATGCAGCAAGTGTGATGTTCACCTTCGCTTTACAGAGAACAATGTCTGTTTTTAGGACTTTCACTATGAATGAAAATCAGCCATGAAAAGAAAAAAAAGGAATGAAGAAGTTGCTAGAAAAAGCTTTTTATTTTTTATTTATTTATTTTTTTTTTCTTCATAAAAATATGACTAATATGTGATTATTATTAATGTTATAGACCTTTATGGGGCTAAGTAAGCAATCAACCCTGCAAATGAACCCTTAGTTGTTCTGAATTGTTGTTCAGAGAACATGAGTACATATACAGAAATTCTGCTCCCACCTAAGCCCAACGTTGCAATATACAACATTTTTCTAAAAACGTAAATAAACATTTTTTTTTTATAAAAACTCTTTCATTTCTGCATCAGAGGCCTCCTACAACAACATCTGAAGGGTCAGGGTTTTTTAGGTTTTTCTATATTTGGGTCTTACAGGGCTAATAGTCAATTAAAAAAGCCCTCCCTAAACCATAAATGAATCAGAAAAATATTGACTTTTTAATGGAAACAGTAATTAGTTGCAGCCCTGCAACAAATTATTAAAAGTTGACAAAAACAGCACTGAACTATCAATTCATCATGATAATCAAAAGCCACATTTACAAGAAAAAATGTGTCCCTGCATGTTTGACCCCCACATTTTTTTATTTCGAGCTTCGGTGTGACAAAAAAAAATATAATTTCAAGGAGCGCTGGACAAAAAAGAGAGACAAGTGCCGGAGAGGGAGAGAGAGAGAGAGAGAGAGAGAGAGAGAACGATGAAGCAGAAGCAGTTGATTAAAAATTAATGGCAAACAATAGTCAGTAATAAACTAGAAATTGCTCATCATTAAAAACAGCTAGGTATTTTTTAATATTTACTGTGTAGGCGTCAGCGAAAGACCATCTTCACATTCACTGCGACGTTCTGCCTCCACCTTCTGACAGATTAATTAATATGCATTAATGCTTTCTGAGATCCTCGCCGTTTAATTTGGCGTAGAGTAATTGGAACGAGCGATAGTGTCGCAGCAGATCCATTAAACAGCAGTCATTTCTACAGGTAGCTGCATGTGAATGTTAAAGTTATGCCACCGCTGCTTCGTCGGTAGGCTTGCCACTGTTTGTTGTTTTGTCCGTCTGTGAGAACAGAACACAGACAAGAGACACAGACGAGAGGTTGAAGGTCATTTATGTTTTATGGAAACAGGGTTTGGACTGATTGTGAGAGTCGAAGATACAGCGGCACTGAAAAAGATTGAGGAACTAAACCAAAATTGCTTTTTTTTCTCATGCAACGAATACACAAGCTCAGCTCAAAGAGCTCGAGCCAAACACAAGTCATTCAAACATGGCACGTTTTATTTTTTCTGACATAGACACTTTTATCTCACAGTGGGAGAGACATGGCGGATGTGACATGCAGCAAAGGTCCTCTGGCTGGGATTCGAACCCGGGTCCACTGCGTATGTGGCATGCGCTCTTGTAAAATATTACAAAAATGAAAATGTGAATTTAAATGGAATTGCTTCATCTCGTGGACATATAATGATAACTTTAACATAACTGCATTTATTAATACTGCGGGACTTCTTGTTACTTTCACTTTTTTTTTAATACTTGTTAATACTATGTTGAAGTATCGGCCATGTTGGTGTTGGTAACGTATATTGAGGGAGACAATGAAGTTCACTGAGCGATTTTACACAAAATCAGGTTTTTGCTGTCTTTGTGACACACAGCTAAATTATCTTTTGATTGACAAATATCACATTTTTAATTCATGGCACATGGCAAAAGTTATTTGTCCCATAGGTGAGCTTAGCCACATATCAGGTTCCCATCTCCAGGAAGACCACACCGACTTTTGGGTGAAAACAAATGCCAGATTGAAAACAGCTAGTAGTGACAAGCTTAAAAGCCACTGTGTTGCATTTTCACATCAAACAATAAAAAAATCTCAAAGGTTATGGTTTAATTTATTTTAATTCCCCAAAGAATGACGGGCAGTTGAAGAAAGATCTGTGGTTTCAGGTCGTCCACAGAGAGGATGAAAATTGTAAACTCTTCACTTAACTTCATCACATAATGATGTCTTAGTCAATGACGTGTGTGATTGTGTCTGCAGATCAAAGTGAATCAAAAAAGAGCCTTTGTATAGTTGTAACATCAATTTTTAGTGTGAAAAAATAAGGCCCAACCTTAAAACACCTGTTTTTATCATGGAGTTTGGTTTGGGGATCTGTCCACTAGACAGAGCGCCAGCAGCAGAGGCTGCTTTAATGTTAATAATACACATTAACTGAGCTAACCTGCCTTCTAATAATGAAGCTTATAAACAGCATAAAGTATTGTTGGAAGTGGAGCTAAACCGACCTGTTTTCACCTCCTGTCAGCAACGAGTCAACGGTCAAGTAATTAAGCAGAAAAGGCTTTCAGAGACAGCAGCTCTGCTTCAACACAGCGATGTGATTAGTTTACAATAAAGTCACAAGAGTGTTAATGACAGAACGATGACCTGGACATTTAATAAGATAGTTGTGTTTGTCAGAATTGTCCACTTTGATGGAGACTGGGCTTGAAAGGACTCATCATCCACTGTTTCTTTATCATTTTCTATAGAACAGTGCTGATCGTTGATCAGCAAAGACATAATATAATTTAATTACTGTCTGCCACAGTGTTTCAGAGCCTAATACATAAAAATACATTACGTTTTTTTCTTATTTCATGCTGTTAATTTAACAGATTCGTAGTTGTATTGACTGCCATTCAACTTGATTGTTTCACCCAAAAAGGGGGCAGGAACGTGATACAAGAGCAAAGTACCCGGATGGGTTGATCTCATCCATGGACCAATCCGGAAGTGACAGAATTTGCCTCTCTATTCATTTCAATGAAGGCTACTTAGTGGCTAGAGTTCTCAATGGGCCTGAAAATTACAACCCGACCCGACCTGGCCCGCAGTTTTTTTAAGCCCGAACCCGACGCAGCCTGACACACCAGCATGAATTGTCTGCCCGAACCCGACCCCCCGCATGCCTGCATTGTTTTCCTCATACACTTGTTATCATGATCAGACAGACAGCAGACGAATCCACCACCATTGCAAATATTTTCCAGGCAGCCAGACATGTGAACAGCGATGATTCCCAACAAACAATAATTTACAACCTGCAAGAAATGTGTTTTATGAAATGTGTTTTATAAAAAAGGAAGCCCAAGGCCCAACCCGACCCGGTTCATTTGTGTATTTTTTCGGCCTGAACCTGCGGGTCCAGTCGGGTTTGTCGGGCCGGTCCAACCCGTTAAGAATTCTATTAGTGGCGCAAGACACCAAAAAAAAATGTGGACATTGGGATATAAATTAACCTGGATCTTCATCATGCAGATGACATCGTGATTGAGCTGAAATTTGTGTCTGGTATAGATAATGTAGTTTTAGTATCAGAGTAAAATGTGTAAATATTCTAGTATTCTTTAGCGGTCTGAAAATCCTCATTGGGTAGCTGACCGAAGTTTATTCTTTCAAGTAAGAATTAAACTTGAAACAGTTATTTTACTTTCGTGATCAAACTTCTGAAGCTCAATTCTTTCAATTGTTTCCTTGTAAAAAAAAATATATATACAAAATATATATACAGTATATATATATATATATATATATATATATATTATATATATATAAAATATATATACAGTATATATATATATATGTGTGTGTAACAACTTCTGATGAATCCATATCAATGTCTGGCTGAAATTAACGACTTTCAGTTATTTTTGGATAAAGCCACGTCCATTCCCCATATGGATACAGATAATTTGAGTGGAACAGATTATTATGCAGCAGCTCATACCTCGTAGTGAATAAAGAATGAATGGAGAATGAGATCGCCAATACTGTGAATTAGTACAAGATGTATCAATACTTCAGTTATCAAATGCATTTTGATTGGACTGAGATGACATAGATAAACCTCAGGTTTGCCTATTAAACGCATTTGCCTGGTGACAGGATTTTGCCATCCACAACGCAGGGCAGCAAATTAAGTTATTTGAGAACAGCTGAGTAATTTTAAGGAGATTCATAACTTTGAAGTCAATTTACATTGATGAAACAACTGATCACATGTCCCTCCGACAGCTACCATAGATTTTGTTATTATTTTCAATAAAAGGGCTAACATAGATGTTGCTTAATCTCTCACACTTTAAACACTCTGTTTTGCATTATGTGATTTTAAAGCTGTAACATCTGGAATGTAAGTAGTCATTTAACCCAAATAAACTACAATCTGCTGCTCATTTCTGTGTTTAAGGCGTTTAAATGGACATTACGATGTTGTTTTTACCATTAGGAGGCTCAGTAATGAAAGCAGATTTGACAGATTTAAAAATTAAGACAAAGTGGAAATTTGTGGGTTGGTGGAGGGGAAGGGAAGGGAAGCCAAACGAAACACCGGATGATTTCCATCCGCTTATTGTGTGAAATTTGTCCATTTGTGTCTCTGCTCTGACTGACGGCTGACTGTTACACTGACTGACAGGCCGAGTTCAGAGTAATCACCTGGTATTCATCAGTTTCAGTCCTTTGTGAGTTCCTAAGATTATGAAATGAAAACAGGAACACAGGTTGTTTATTAAAAATGACAAAAAAAAACAATTCAAGAGAGAATTAAAACACTGGGGAGACTGTGGAAAAAGTTCCTTGTGTTTCATAGGAGCCAGCTGGGAAAATAATCACTGTCAAATCAGATAAAGCAGATTTTTATAAACAAGCGCAGCATTTATTCAAACTCACGGCGTCACTATTCTTATTCTTCGTCCCCACGGATTTGTGTTGTTTTAACTGGTTGTGTTTCATTTCTTTTGTCTCCCATCAGGGAAAAAAAAAATATCACGTTTTAAGCAATGCAGCTGTTGTGCTTCCCGAATCAAACCAAATCCAACACTAACCAGCAGGACTTCAAACAGCTTGAAATGCTCAACATTGGAACAGTTTGATATTCAGGCGACTACAAAATTTAAAATGATTGCGTCCTGCTTCAAAGAGAAGAAACAAAGAACTTAACTCGCTTATTTACGTCATTGCCATGGTTTTAGGTGTACAAGTGTAGTTATGTTATTTCCTGTTTTATTTTTAAGCGTTAAGAGCTGTTTTAGGAAGCCGCCCACTCCAACATGACCATATTAATATAGAGTTTTTTTTCTTTTTTTTGGCCTTCATGGCTTTTATTGATAGTACAGCTGAAGAGGGTGACAGGAAACAGATGTCTGACAAGGTCCCATCCAAAACCAGCAACGTTAGCGGGCGTATCTGTGTCGCAGGAGTGTTTGAGGAGGATGTAGCGAGTACAGCTCTGTTCGCCACCCCTTTTGCCTCAACGTAGTGGGAGAGTAGGTTAACATTTATGCGTGAACATGTGAGCAGTCCTGCTAGGAAGGTAAAACCATGCAGCACTGTCTTGGTTATGTCTGACATGTCTGAAAATTGCTATTAGGAGATAGCGACGCACACTTTGACATCAAACAAAGGAGACAGGACAAAATAAACCAGTTTTCCTGTCTACACATACTGTTTTTTTTTCCAAAAGCTCTGTTTTCAGTGACCTGAAACACTGTTTACATGTGTGCAGAAGACTGGGACATATAGAAAAAGCTTTGTTTCAAGAATTCCCTGTATAAGTGTGTACAGAGGTTACAGACAACAGCTGTTTTTTTAAGATACGTAGGGGCTTCATAATTAAATTGTGGGACATTTAACAATGTACGTTATGTTGTAGTAGATGAGCTCCACAGTCTCACTGTTGGAATAATAAAATAAAACAGACTCTGCCCCTGAACTTCCTTCTGAGATAAGTGGAGCTCTGAACATGCCGCTGTCAGCTTTTGTTCAAACTTTCAGATTGAAGATAGAAGAATTTTTTTGTATGAAAGTCCTGATTCAGCAGGATGGGGTGGCCGTCCCGTCAGAGAAGACCTGCCGACGATCGTGGCAGAAGGAAAAAGAATAGATGATGAAACTACAGATGATTTCTTCCTATTTTTCTGTTTTTTTTGCATGCATTCTAAAAAAAATTGTCTTTGAATGCACTGCTTGCCGTGCCACTTGGTGAGCGTGATGAAAAAGCGATGGCGTGTCTGATAGCTCCACCGCCGCCAGCCAACCTAATAAGAGGCTCCAGTGTGGTTCGACACTGCTGGAGCTTCTGGACCGATAAGAACCAGAGATCTGAGAAGACGGCGAGAGGCAGGGGTTGAGAGAGATAGACGACTAGAGAGGAGAGAGACAAGAGTTTTAATGCTTATGCCAGCAGGTTGAAAAATGATTATCTTGCTGTCTGGTTGTGACGGTGTGTGTGGAGGCCTGACAGCAGCCAGCGGCTTCGCTCATTAATAAGGAGAAGAGCTGAGTGTGTGTGTGAAACAGTGTTAAGGCTGTAATGTTCTCAACTAAATCCTGACATGCCCTTTACCATCTGACTGCAGGCTGAGCAGCAAACTCAGAACTTTTGTCATATTTTAATATTTCATCACATTTTTGCTGTTCTGCATCAGTTTATAGTTTAGACACAAACCAGATCATATACAGCAGACCACACCTCGTATAAATTAAAACAACCTTATTTTTAGATGAAGCTCTCTTTACTTAATGTCAAACCATTTTAAGGTTAGTTAAGGGAGTTATTAATGAAGAGGGAAGATACATTAATTTTGCATGACTGTTTCAGACCACCTTAAAGATACACGATCATACATTTAATGCTTTTATTCCTCTCAGCTGCAGAGTACCAGTCATTCATGTTTCATTTTGCCTCTGTGTTTTCTGATTTGCTCATGGTTGTGACTGGAAACAGTTCATTTAAATTAAACATGAAATTTCCATTTTTACACAGCATTCAATTTCTTTTTTAAATTACATTGATTAAAATACATGAATTATTCAAGTTTGTCTTTTATCCAATTATGTTATGTTACTGTCAAAATTTCCACCACAAATGTTTCACATTAATATCTTTACAACAGTTTGAACAGTGTAATCCCTCCTTTTTTCTGGAAGACTTTAAATGTGAAACATGAGCAGGAAGCTTTGAGAGAATTGTCACAAGCTAGTGTCACTACACTTGTATGTATGTATTATTTTCGTAAAAATCTTAAGAATTATGATATTTATTTCTTTTTCATACATGTGTATGCTCTGTATGTTTCAATCCCATAATTTCAAAAAATCTGCCTAAATATGCACAATTTAGGTTTTTTGAAATTAGCTACAGTAAAAGCACTACACAAAGAAAACGTACTGATGCTGTCCTCTACTTTGCTGTTGTACATTTAGTTTTAATCAAAAGTACCTGCATTGTGACAAATGTACTTATCGTAAGTCGATTTGGACAGAAGCGTCTGCTAAATGCCCTGCATGTAAATGCATGATCGTTAATTTATTTCACGTTTTTAACTGTGTTGTTCATTGTGGAGTACCGTACACGTAAGATTGTTGTGAAAAGTACTGTAATGTTTCATCTAATGTAACACTATACTTAGAGCCATGCCTTCACAAATATCACATTTGTCTGTTTTTCATCAATTTCACACAGCTGTCCGAGGTCCAACAACACTGCATTCAAAATGCATTGCCACAAACCCATCTGTGGTCCTGAATTTCAGCTGTCTAAAAGTCACTCGAATGAGCTCTACTGAGAGCAGTCTGTTTCTGTGCCTGCACCTTTAAATGCTAATAAGCTCTATCTGTCAACCCCTGCCTTGCCTGCTACACGCCCCTCTCAGGAAGAGGATGCCACTTGTGCTAGCGGTAGCATGCACTAATGTTATGGGATGTATGTATATGTATCACTATGGCTCGCTGAGATGCATTTGTTCAACCATACCAGTTTGACCCAGAATCGGACCCAGAAGGAGAGGCTCCTGAAGAAAATATTATTAACATTAAACTCGCTTCAAATGGCATTGCATAGCAGACCGAAGCAGAGCTAACTAGTTAGCCAATTTCCAGCTGACTTCACTATACTCGTAGGCAACTGTAAATAATATCAAACCGCGGCGACACTTATCGGTGGCTCGTGTGCAGTTGCTGGGTCCGGTATGGGTGGTACTGATCTTTTTACTGAAGCAGTCCGATGTGAAGTGATTAGCACACACACACAAGCTAACACGTACCACAGCCGGCACGTTAAAAAATGAAATGCAACCACTGTCTCTTCTGTTGTTCTGTAGCTGGGACAGAATATAGGCACTGGTGTTGATTTTTACAACCAACAACAGAGCAATTTGGGTGTCTAACTCTGAGCGACGACATTGCAAAACACTGCTATCTTACCGCTGGACACACCGAACTTCCCCTTGGGGATGAACGCCCCTCTCTCAGATATCTCCTATCACCGCGCAGAGGAGGCCGGCCTATGAAAAAGACTCCTTTCGTTACATAACGAAAGGAGCTGAATCTGAACAGCCTGTATGAGCGCCGTGTTACCAGTGGGTGGGCTGCAGAGACCATGCAGGACTCGTTTGCTTTCCTCATTCTGGGAGTTGGCAGGCTCAGAGAGGACCAGTTTATATATGTAGAGACCAGAGAAAATTTATTTTTTCATAATATGGGACCTTTAATATCAGTCTAATGAAACAGTAAATAGGAGGCATGTGCCTGATGGTGAATCAGAATCAGAATACTTTATTAATCCCCGGGGGGAAATTGTTTTTGTTCCAGATGCTCCGTGCAAAATAGGATAGTAATACAGCATGAGTGGAAACAACAGCTAAAGAAAAAGATATAAATAAACTGTAAATTAGACAATAAAATGAAATGAAGTAAAATATACAATAAAATAATACAATAATAAAGTAGACAATCTGGAAATATATACAATATACAGTAAAATAGTTCATGTTATAGATGAAATGAGAATGAGTAATTATAGTTTGTTTGTTTTGTTTTTATAAAAAGCCTTGTGAGTCCGATAGTCAGAGGGAGGAGTTGTACAGTTTAATGGCCACAGGTAAGAATGACTTCCTGTGGCGCTCAGTGGTGCATCTAGGAGCAATCAGTCTCTGGCTGAAGGTGCTCCCCTGTTCGACCAGAGCGTTGTGGAGAGGGTGAGAGCCATACTGCAGTATCGCCCGCACCTTCGACAGCATCCTCCTGTCTGACACTATTGTCAAAGTGTCCAGCTTCACCCCCACAACGTCACTGGCCTTCCTGATCAGCTTGTTGAGTCTGTTGGCATCTGCTACTCTCAGTCTGCTGCCCAAGCACACAACAGCAAACAGAATAGCACTGGCCACCGCAGACTCATAGAACATCCTCAGCATAGTCTGGCAGATGTTAAAGGAGCGGAGCCTCCTCAGAAAATAGAGGCGGCTCTGTCCCTTCTTGTAAAGGACTTCAGTGTTCTAAGTCCAGTCCAGTTTATTGCTGATGAACACACCCAGATATCTGTAGTGTTCAACAATGTCCACGTTATGCCCCAGAATGGAAACTTGGGTCACTGGTGTCCTGGTTCTCCACAGATCCACCACCAGCTCTTTGGTTTTTGTTGTGTTGAGCTGCAGGTGGTTCAGCTCACACCATGTAACAAAGTTATCCACCACAGCCCTGTATTCAGCCTCATTACCCTTGCTGATACATCCAACAACAGCAGAGTCATCAGAGAACTCCTGAAGATGGCAAGACTCTGTCTGGTAGGTGAAGTCAGTGGTGTAAAGGGTGAAGAGGAAAGGAGAGAGGACAGTCCCTTGTGGGGCTCCGGTGTTGCTGACCACTGTATCTGACACACAGTGCCGCAAGTGCACGTACTGTGGTCAGCCAGTGAGGTAATCCACAATCCAGGACACAAGAGGGGGATCCACCAGCATCGCCATCAGCTTGTCACCCAGTAGAGCAGGCCTGATGGTATTGAAAGCACTGGAGAAGTCAAAGAACGTGACCCTCACAGTGCTCCCCGGCTTGTCCAGGTGGGCGTAGACACGGTTCAGCAGGTAGATGACGGCATCCTCGACTCCAATCCGGGGCTGGTAGGCGAATTGCAGGGGATCCAGGTACGGCCTGACCATAGGCCTGAGCTGATCCAGGACAAGTCTCTCCAGGGTCTTCATGATATGTGACGTTAGTGCCACCGGTCGGTAGTCCGAGAAACCACTGGGTTGCGGCATCTTTGGCATTGGAACGAGGCAGGACGTCTTCCATATCACAGGGACCCTCTGGAGGCTCAAGCTCATGTTGAAGACATGATGAAGCACTCCACAGAGCTGTTCAGCGCAGGCCAGGCTCTGAGAACCCGTGGGCTGACACCATCAGGACCTGCAGCCTTACCGGCGGTGAGTTTGCTCAGCTGTCTCCAAACATGAAGCGGTGTGAACAGTGCAGGTCGAGGAGGGGGAGAGTTGGAGTCCATAGTGAGAGGAGGGCAGGTAGCATGGGAGCCAGAGGAGGTGTGAGGAGTGGGGGGTGGGTGTGAGGGGCTCATCAAGTTGGATGAGGTGCTATCAGGAGGAGGAGGGGGGTCAGAAGCGGTGGTGGCTTGAGACAGTCAATAGGAGAGCCAGCAGGAGTCTGGGCTGCAGTACCAAACCTGCTGAAGAACAGATTTAACTCATTGGCCCTAGCCACACTACCATCAGCTCCACTGCTAGTTGGTCTGTAACCAGTGATGGTCCTCATATCACTCCAGACCTCCCTCATGTTGTTCTGCTGGGGTTTCTTCTCCAGCTTCCTTCTGTAGCCGTCCTTGGCCTCTTTGATCTTTGCATTCAGCTCCCTCTGAATGTCCCTCAGATCCTCCCTGCTGCCACCTCTGAAAGCCCTCTTCTTCTGGTTGAGAATGAGAATACATGGGAATACCTTTTCTTCAGTATACCAATATACTGGAAGGAAATGTACTTTTCCCTCTAGTCACTTCATCAGTTTAATTACTTTCACTGAGAATCCATCAAGTAATTTGACTTGGTTTTAATTATAATCTTACCTTTTTATGTTCCCGTTTCTAATCTTCCTCAGTCGATCAAAAATGTATTATTTCTTTTCTCCAAGCAACGTTTTTCTTCTGTCCAGAGGAGATCTGAAGGTTTCCAGTTTCGTCTGTTTGCTGGGCAGACGGCAGTCAGGGCTTGAAGTGAACAGCTAATCCTCCAACTATAAAGGTCTGTGTAACCTTTCTAACACAATTTCACAAAAGACTGCTCTGTTTGTTCTGCTCTCAGAAATAAAGCTAATTATAAAAACCCGCCCAAACGTCTTGACCTTTCCCTCTGGGTAATTACAGCTTCTCATTTCTTTTCTTTATTAATTTTTTTTTTTTTTTTTTCTGTCCCCAGCTAGTTTGTGTTCAGCACGTCTTCATCCTGCTTTGCTCCCCTCCTCCATCAGATGGACAGTCAGATGAAAATAATACAACCAATCAGATAAAAAAAAACGAGAGATTACCCCATTAAGGTCACAGATTGTTTGAACTGTGGCACAGTAACATACAGTAGCTCTGTGTTTGGAGTCTGGTGTATTTTCACTGGCTATAAATGTATTGCTAAAAAAAAATTAAGCATGCTGAACTGATTAATTGATCCATGAGTGTATTGTTGAGTGCTGGTGTCCCTCAGTGGTACCACTCAATGGAAAAGGATTGTACTAATTGCATATCGCAGTACAATATCGCATCTTCAACACACAATACAATGGGTGACAAACACACCCAAAGACAACAGCCAACATTTTTTCTACTACACTACATACAATCTTATTTTCAGTCCGTTAAATGGTCAGAATTTGCTATAAAGGAAATATTTTGGTTAGATGTTAAACATCATAAAATGACTATCAGGATTAGTTTACATTAACAAAAAAGCACAATGTGTGCCCACATACACACATTGTGTCACTTTTTAAAGAACTGCTTTGATAGTGGGTTGATATATGTTCATAGAATATTTACTTTACAAGGCTGATATCTGTTTTCCAGCAGAAACTTGAGTTAAAGTCTGTGTAAAGCAAAATCAGCCATTTTCTTCTAAACACATTAAACAGGTCATACATGTGTTTACTTAAAACATGTAAAAGCCATTCGACCATTTAGAATTTAATTTTAGAGCTAGGCTCACAAACTGTTTTTCAACATTTCTGGGTTCAGGATTTAATGGGCGGGTCAGAAATCATGCAAATCATGGCCGCGTTACGTAACACGGCCATGCTTTGCATAAACCCGGCCCTGCTGCTGAAGTGGTATAAATAAGTTCAGCGCGTCAGCTTCAGCGGTTCTCCCACCTGCTCTCCAGTCTTGGATAGCATTGCTATCAATAGTTTGCAGCTAGCTAACCAGCCAACCAGTCAGCTAAACAGTCATGTCTCCTCCACATGCTCTGCATCTTTCCTGGATGCCACAGTGTGCAGGGTGACGGCGCTGTTAGCTTATTTAAGTTTCCTTCGGATGACAACATAAGGAAACGGTGGATCGATTTTGTCAAGAGGAGCTAACGTTACTGTGGGGAGTTAAACATCACCACCAACACCGTCTCTGCAGTGTCCACTTTACCCCTGATCGTTTCAGCAACTGTCACCAGGTAATGTCTGGATTTCTGCAGAGTCCGCTGACGCTGGTCACTGGGGCCGAACCGATCCTCTCCGTCACCGGCTTGCATCCTTTCCTCCCACCGACAGCAGGTGCCACCGGCCTTATGTGGCCGCCGCTGACCCTGTCCCGCTGATGGCGAGTCCCACCGGCATAATGTGGCCGTGCCACCGCAGCTGACACTCTCCGTCCTGCTGACAGCAAGTGCCACCGGCCTTATGTGGCCGCTGCTGACCCTCTCCGTCCCGCTGATGACGGGTGCCACCGGCATAATGTGGCCGCCGCCGCAGCCGACACTCTCCGTCCCGCTGACGGCGGGTCCCACCGGCATAATGTGGCCGCCGCCGCAGCCGACACTCTCCATCCTGCTGACGGTGGGTCCCACCGGCAGTATGTGGCAGTAGTATCGGGGCCGCATTATTGGTGAGCCATCCCAGTGTGAACGGATAATCCGGAGGCACGGAGCGAGGGTGTGTCGGTCTGACAGTCTGATAACTGTACAGGTATTTCACTCAACTAAATACAGAGAAATGTCCCACAATGCAACGTTACAGGACAAAACCAAAGTAACATAGTAACTGTAACTGTCTTTAGAAACTTATATGAGGAAAACAAATACCACAGCTGTATGTTGAGAAGCGTCTGTCCTCCTGTCCGTCCTCCGCCAGTCCTCCCGACTCCTCATCACATTTCTGCTCAGAAAACAGCGTTTGTCACCGGCAAAGACTTTAACTTACCGAGTGTTTGTGACCAAAATAAATCACCCGCAACCGCCAGCCCTCCTGACCGAGCCTCTTTAGGAGCCTCCCCCCCTGCGCGCACGGACGTGGCTCCAGCACCTCTATCTGACACGCCCCCAGCGTTTCACAGCATAGAGAAGTGCTTGTTTTTCCATGATATTGAGACCTAATTTTATAGACTTAGCAATTTTTTTAATCTTTCAAATTTGGCTCAGTGGTCAATGATACATGTTTCTTTGGTGTGACAAACTCATAACACAAATTTTGTGCCGCTTTACACGAACTTTAAATTAAAACCAGCTTTTGCTTTCTTGTACCATCATAGCCACCAAGTTCAACCAACCTGAGGGGTATTTTGCGAAGCCGGTTTAGTGGGTTAGCGAGCTATGTTGAGTCTAAAGCCAGGCTCTCCTGTTCTACAAAGGTGGCTCTCTTTTAACCCGGCTAGATCACCATGGTAACTTACGCTTAGCTCATAACCTGGTCCCGACCAGGTTATGTTCAGAGTTTCGGCTTGAAATCGGCTATAAAAGCGGCGCTGTTTCACTGTCTAAGTCATTCGGAGATTGCGTCACCGTTCATTGAGAACCCGGTGGACCTGGGAGCGAGAATAATTCTGGCAGCACTGCGACGTGAGCGGCTTCTGCGAGATCGCGCTGATCCGCTGGCATTTCCTGATGAGTTTTCAGCCGAGGAACTCGGTACATCTGCTCACGTATTGAGCCGAGTGTCGGGAATACCACTGAAGAAGCTGTGCGCTCACTGTCGGGCAAAATACTGACATTCACTTGGTGATGCAGAAAATCTGAGCAGAAATACTGCGTGTTGCGCAAAGTAGTTCTCGCTCTTACTGGGAAGCTGCAATCTGAAGATATGATATTAAAATAAAATGGGATACAGTATATTATCCACACACCTGCTGCAATGTCCGACTGCTGCTTCCACATCTTAATAAAATGCAATATGAAATATTAATTAGGCCAACCTAGTATTTATTTGTCACAGATAATGAGTAAAGTTAATTATTTCTTTGATGTGGCCATGAATAAACTGACGAACTGATCAATGTTTCACCCGCTGCAGGGCAGTGTAGCCCAAACACAAATCTTACAGGCTTGAGCTATTTTCACTGTCAGAAAGGTCTTTACTGTCATTGTACAGGGACAGTAGCTACATTTGCTTGTTCATCCCGACACAGTAATACAAAAAAAAAAAAAACACTGAACATTTATAGCCTGTGCACACTCAGCCTCGCTTTCAATAAAACACACGCGCACATTCTATAACTGAGATCAGTAAAATGTGAAAACAATATAGACATCATTCAAAAATGAAAAAAGATAGTTGTTGCTTCAGTCTATTTATTTCTTAAAGTCCGTGTAAAGCAAAATCAGCCATTTTCTTCTAAACACATTAAACAGGTCATAAATGTGTTTACTTAAAACATGTAAAAGCCATTCGACCATTTAAAATTTAATTTTGGAGCTAGGCTCAAAAACTGTTTTTCAACATTTCAGTGTTCAGGATTTAATGGGCGGGTCAGAAATCATTTGCATAAACCCCGCCCTGCTGCAGAAGTGGTATAAATACGTGCAGCGCATCAGCTTCAGCGGTTCTCCCACTCGCTCTCCAGTCTTGGATAGCATTGCTTACAATAGTTTGCAGCTAGCTAACCAGCCAACCAGTCAGCTAAACAGTCACATTTCCTCCTCATCGCTCCTGCACCTTTCCTGGATGCCACAGTGTGCAGGGTGACAGCGCTGTTAGCTTATTTAAGTTTCCTTCAGATGACAACGTAAAGAAACGGTGGATCGATTTTGTGAAGAGGAGCTAACGTTACTGTGGGGAGTTAAACAGCACCACCAACACCGTCTCTGCAGGGTCCACTTTACCCCTGATCGTTTCAGCAACTGTGACCAGGTAATGTCTGGATTTCTGCAGAGTCCGTTTAGGCTGGTCACTGGGGCCGAACCGATCCTCTCCGTCCCGGCTTGCATCCTCTCCTCCCGCCGACAGCAAGTGCCAACGGCCTTATGTGCCTTATGGCCGCCCCCGGCCCCCCTCGACCCGCTGATGGCGCGTGCTACCGGCCTTATGTGGCCGCAGCCGACCCTCTCCGTCCTGCTGACGGCGGGTCCCACCGGCATAATGTGGCCGCGCCGCCGCAGCCAACACTCTCCGCCCAGCTGACAGCGGGTCCCACCGACATAATGTGGCCGCGCCGCCGCAGCCAACACTCTCCGCCCTGCTGACGGCTGGGTCCCACCGACATAATGTGGCCGCGCCGCCGCAGCCGACCCTCTCCGTCCTGCTGACGGCTGGTGCCACCGACATAATGTGGCCGCGCCGCCGCAGCCAACACTCTCCGCCCAGCTGACAGCGGGTCCCACCGGCATAATGTTGCTGTGCCGCCGCAGCCGACACTTTCCGTCCCGCTGACGGCGGGTCCCACCGGCGGTATGTGGAGCATTATTGGTCCCAGTGTGAACGGATAATCCGGAGGCGCGGAGCGAGGGCGTGTCGGTCTGACAGTCTGATAACTGCACAGGTCCCTCACTCAACTAAATACAGAGAAATGTCCCACAAAGCAACGTTACAGGACCGGACAAAAATATAGTAACTGTAACCGTCTTTAGCAACTTATATGAGGAAAACAAATACCACAGCTGTATGTGGAGAAGCATCCGTCCTCCTGTCCGTCCTCCGCCTGTCCTCCCGACTCCTCATCACATTTCTGCTCAGAAAACAGCGTCTGTCACCGGCAAAGACTTTAACTCACCGAGTGTTTGTGATGAAAATAAATCACCCGCGACCGTCAGCCCTCCTGACCGAGACTTCAGGGAACTTTCCCCCAGAAAACAGCCTCCGTCCCCGCGAGTGACAGAGCCAGACAGCGTCCTGTTTACTGATGGTGATTATGTATAATTATGTAATTTAGCGCGAAAAACTTCACTCCGTCACTGTCCAGGATGTTTGGTGGGTCAGAATCTAGATCACTACACATTATAACAGCATCCATATGATAATAAACTGTCCGCGGGTTTAGGTAGACAAGGGGAACACCTTCAGGGAACACCTGGGGAAACACCGACGTCATTAACATGACGTGTACCGTCACCGTCACTGCAACCGTCCTGCCGACAACAGGTGCTCTCATCCCCGCCACCGGCCAGACTTTAGATTCTCTGTCCGAGCCCGACCTGGTCGTTATCCCGGTCGTTATCGCCATCAGCCAGAGAACGGTCGGACGCTCGTCACCGCCAGAGGCGGGCGCTTTTTTTTTCTTTTTTTTTTTACAAGATCGCTGCAGCCCATAAACACCCACTGTAAAGCAGCTAACATTGAGGATGAGTATAGCGTCGCAGCGCTGCTGTTCCACCGTCTGGGGAGAACCCTGGTTAATGTGTCGCCCGGCCGGCTCGGACACAACGTGCACGGGCAATTAAATGCATTTTGCTGAAGGTGCCAATCCTGAAGGTGATTTTACATCGTGCATCCTGTCATGCCCATGTAATGTTAGCAGATGTTATTGCATTTAATCATGACATGATTTGGCCTGAGTCCCTGAGTCCCGAGTCCATCTGACAGCACAATGATAATCCACATATTATATTTATATGTGCACCAATATAGCCATGACAAGGAGTTATATGTAGACTGGGGTGTTATGTTTGTGTGTAATGTAAAACATGGCCTGTGAGGAACGAGGCTGAGCACTATCACTGTCTGACTCAGAGTCAGTTTCTGGCTCTGATGGCTCAAACGGGTCCGGCTGGGTCCATCGATGACGCTGCTAGTAGCTTCCATTGTTACTGTAGGTTATGTCCTCCACAAAACTAAACAATATGTAACAATAAGACCCAAAGATATTATTTCAAAATTCGAATATAACGACAAATCAATTTGCTCCACAATAAACCTCATGATTTTAATAGGTAAATTCCACATCCATAAGAGTAAATTTTCCAAGTCCCTCCCAAACTTTAATGTCTTCACAAATGAGTTTATTCTTTACATAGACACCTTAAAACTGATGCCAAATAAGAAAAGTGAACGGACACTACAATACTTAAAGTAATTTTCACTTACCCCAAAATAAGAAATGCGTTATACATATTTATTTTATTCTATTCCAATTCCATCTATTATTTTATCAAGAGATATATTTTTTATTCATTTTGTATCTTGTCTTATCACTCAGTGCCTGCTATATCTGATTGTCTGTACTTTTGCAAATGTTAAATAAAGATTTTCATACAAAAAAAAAAAATAGGTTAGGTCCTCCTGCAGTACACGGAGGCGGCTCCCCTCCTGTGTGGGCGTGGCTCCAGCGCCTCTAACTGACACGCCCCCAGCGTTTCACAGCAGAGAGAAGTGCTTGTTTTTCTAGGATTTTGAGACCTAATTTTATATACTTGGCAATTTTTTTAATCTTTCAAATTTGGCTCAGTGGTTAATGACACGTTTCTGTGGTATGACAAACTCATCACACAAATTTATTTTTGCTTTACACGGACTTTAAATGGATGAGGGTTAATATGTAAAAGTTGCAAAATGTTGAGCTTTCAGAAATTAAAACACTGAGGGCTTAACATAATATCGATCATAACAGGCTATTAATCATCGTAAACTTGCGCATTTACATGGTCAGCAGTTTTCTCTCTCACTCTATTGGCGGCGACAGTGTTACTTTTTGCCGTGATGGTTTCTTTGAATTGTTCATAGCTTTGCATAATAAGAATCTGCTCATCTTGAGTAAAATATGTGGCCCAGGATCTAAACATTTTCGCACGGAAGTAGAATAATATGACGTCAAACGCCCGCTTTTATGTGAACGCGCGCTGAGCACAAAGCAGAGAGCCGGACTTAACAAACTAAGTTGATAACCACCGTCGCAGAACCGTTTAACTCTGTTTGGGGACTTGGGGCTTTGTTGAGCTGCATCTTGAGCACAAAGCCTGGCTATGTTGAGCCCCCTTCGCAGAACAGGCCTCTGGATTGGAGAAAAACACAAGTCTGATAAACCAAACCAAACAAAGTGCACAGGGAGGCACTGAACTTAATGGAAACTCCCTGAATGTTCAACGCACACCTTGAAGCTCTGGTTCAAATACATCACTGATCTGTTTGCCTGTGGGGGGTTTCAGGAATGCTCCAGTTATTTTTTCCACAGATAAGTCTTTTACTGCACATGCCACCAATTCAAAGCCCTCTGCTACAGTGTGATTTTTAATTACTTTCTTGTGCTTTTATTCTACGTCCCTGTGGGCACGTATTGTTTTACTGATTAATATTCCAACTCTTTAGTCTTTTATCAGCACTTTAAAGTTCTAATACACGCTTTGTTGTGCTGTTTACTTTAAATCAAAGCATGTTTGTTGTTGTGAGGAAACGGAAACCAAAAGCGGACTCGAGAGAAAAAGCTAGCTCTTTACTGGATCAACAGGCAGGCCAACCAGAGGAAACGAGGGAAATGAATCAACAGTTTAACGGCAAGATGATCAGAACATCACAGAGCTCTACACCTTCAATCTTAGAAAACAAATGGTGGTTAACTGTTCTGACTGGTGGATCAGGGGAGGCTGGTGGTAAGATGAAGAAGAGGATGACAAAATTCAGTTTCACTTTAGATTTTGTCACACAAGATCAACAAATCTGAGGCACCATGGTGGGACCGCCTCAAGCAGATTCTAGAAATATATGAAAGGTTCATTTAATGTTCCAGCTGCTGACATTAACAATTCACACATAATGCTCTAACGCTTTAACGTTAACGTAACATAACAGTGATGTTACAGCTGCTTTACCCTGAGAATCCACCAGATACATATCGGCTGCGTTACGGCTCCAAACCGGTTTTGCTCTGATGTCCGGCAACCCCCACCGGTTGCATTTTGAGTATGCCACGGCGCAGTACTGTCGACAACTGGCATCACGAGACCGAGGAGTTCCCTCGATAATCACATAATCACTCGCGACCACAGTTATTACCATGTGTTATAAACACAATAACACAAAGAGTTCCCGCCCGATTTAGAAGTCCTGCGTATCTGCAGGAGGGCTTCGGATTGCCGGAGCTGGGACAGAGCAGATACTTCCCTGATGGCTGTAGCCTCTTTTAGCCAGATAATGTGCCGTGCCACAAAGCAAAAATGGTTCAGGAATGGTTTGAGGAGCACAACAATGAGTTTGAGGTGTTGACTTGGCCTCAATCCAATCGAGCATCTGTGGGATGTGCTGGACAAAAAAGTCTGATCCATGTAGGCCCTACCTCGCAACTTACAGGACTTAAAGGATCTGCTGCTAACCTCTTGGCGCCAGATACCACAGAACACCTTCAGTGGGTCTAGTGGAGTCCATGCCTTGACGGGTCAGGGCTGTTTTGGCACCAAAAGGGGGACCAACACCATATTAGGCAGGTGATCATAATGTTATGCCTGATCGGGGTAGAGCCATTCAACATTTTAATTAGAATTGTTTTATGGCAATAAAGCTGCTGTGTTATTTTCTTAACATGTGGTTAATGTTGTGAAACGGTTGTTTGCTCCGGTTAAATCCACAAAACTACTTGGTTAGATTTAGAAAAAGATCATGGGTTGAGTTCAAATAAGTGCGTTTGTTACACAAGTATGTTACATATGTGATACAGTACAATCTCCTTCATAGTTTGCAGATGACATGCTGCATCACAGCCAACGTAGTGTATCTTTACTTACATTATTATAAATAAACTAATTGAGCAGTCGGATAGAAAAAAAACAAAACACTGTTTACACTAATCAGAAAGTGTGTATAATTTGTTTTCAGTGTACTTAAGTACATCTAAAATCACATACTTGAATACTTTTATTCGTATGTGTGACTGTCACTTTTACGTAATATTACGTATCTTCAGTAATTTTGTAGCAGTCCCACTGAGTAAGGCTTGAGTTTCAAAATCCCTCTGGACTGATTGCAGTGGATTCAGATCACCTGTTGCAGATGTGGAGGCTAATTAATGTATCAGAGCAGCTCGGGTCAGTTCCTTCCCAGCCAATCAGGGTGTGATGACGCCCTTTTGTGAAGGCTCAAGAGAGGAACAACACCCACGTGGGACTAGCTCTCATTCTGAATCTTTCTCACACACTGTAGGCCTCATCCACAAACTCTGGTCTGTTTAGGCCCCTTTTTGAGATGTATTTGCTGCCCCATTTTGTTATAGCTGAAGGAAATTGTGTTTCTTCTTCAGCCCAGTTGAGAGACAAGAAAAATTACCAGTGAATTTGGCTACCTGCATGAGGGCCGTCCTTATTTGTGCATGTATTGCATGCCTTGCAAACAGCCGGACGCCTGCAGGTTTTCTTCTGTTTTTCTTTTTGTTTTTTTATGTTATCTTAACTGAACCCCTTGGACCCCCAAGCCCCTGGACACCTTCAGTTTTTAACATTTTATTTCAATTGGGACTTGAAAGCTTGTAAAAGCACATTTTAGTTTGATTATCCCCTGAAGAGGCTTCTGTTTACTGTCCAAGTAGTTGACATTTGGTATTCCCTGTAGATGTACATATGTTTTATATTTTTATGTAGGTTGGGGCTGGTTCGTCAGCATTTTACTGCCAGTATCTTTACTTTTACTCAAGTATGACTTTTGGACACTTTAATTCAACTCTGCCAGTATCTTTACCTTACACAAAAATACAGTGTGTAATAAATATTGGCACAATCATTCATTCTGTCGCTGCTGATGTGACTCAAACATAAAGTACATCCGGCAGTATTGTGTGGTAATCTGTATTTTGTGTAACCTTCACTTTGACAGTCTCACAAAGCTGCAGACAAACAGCCTAATTGCTGTTGGCCAGTCCTCACAGTCGACATGGTTTCCTTCATCTGCATCTCTGCTGAGGGTTTAATGTCTGGCAGCCATCCAGCGCTCTGAGAGTGTGCTGAAACCAAAATATCTGCTGGAACAGGCAACTCACAGAGGAGAGCTGAACCCCGCAGCACACTGCAAACCAGAGGTCAAAGGTCAAGTGGAGAGTGTCAAATAGTTGGATTCTCATTCAGTTTCCCCTCCTCTCTTTTTACCCCTTCGTGTCCTTGTTGCCTTCATTCCTTTCCTCTGTCATTTTCTTTTTTCCTTCTTTGCCTACTTTTACTGTTACCTTTGCTCGCAAGTCTTTGTCATCCTTTTCCTTCTATCTTCTCTTAATCATCTCCTGCCTGCCTTCCCATTTCTCCTGCTTTTACACTTCTTCTTTCTGCCTGCCCTTGAATCATTTCATTGTTGATATCCTTTCCTCATCTTTTGATTCATCTCCTTTTCATTTTTTCTTTTATCTCCTTTCTTTTGCCACAACCTCCTGTCTGTATCTCCTTTCCTTCATTCCCTCCTTTCTGACCTTTCATAAGTCTCTCCTCCTCTGCCCTTCTTCCCTCCTCCCCTGCTGGTCCACTTCTGTCCTTTTACTCCAGCCTATTTACCTCCTCATTTCTTTTCCTCTTGTTTCCTCACGTCCTTTCCTCCTATGGTTTCCTCTCCAACCCCTCCTCACCTCCTCATTTATTTTTCTTCCCTCTCCTCAGTTTGCCTCCTTGTTTCCTTCCCCCTTAAGTTTCCTCTCCTCGTCTCTTTGCCACACCATTTCCTTTCCTCTTCCCTGTGATTTAAACAGATCGCTGTGTGTGTGTGTGTGTGTGTGTGTGTGTGTGTGTGTGTGTGTGTCAGCAGATATCTTGCATTCCATGTTCTATTATTATCATCTCTTCAGCGTGTAGGCGTCCATTAGGCAAACTCATATACAACAATATGCAGATTCCTCCATTTGCACGGATCATAAACTCCCGCAGGCCTTCTGCTACATCATCATCATCATCGCCACCATCATCTCCATCAGCAGCTGCCAGCGGCGGCGAGCTGAGCATCACGGGAAGTAAATTTGTGCCCCGATTCACTCAGGGACGCTTCCATTAGTTTTTACCTGCGGTGCCAGAGTCAGTGAAGGCATCATGCCGACATTTACATCCCTGCAACGGGAAGAAGCGTGAGGTCATCATCCACAACACGCTGACATCACATGGCTGATCTCAATTTAATAAATGATTTTAAGAAGCTTTTTTTTGTGTGTGTGTTTATTTTGTTTTAATAGCTCCAGTCAAAGATAATGCAGCAGTTTGACAGCACAAAATTGTGAATGGGATATGAACAAAAGAGAGAATTCAACAGATTTGTTTTGTGAGGACACAAATCATTAAAGTGCTAATTTGAGGGAACGATTACAAAAAAATATATAAACATTATCCCCCTGACCAGGCTTCATATTTTGAGAATTGCATTTGGATAATCATTTCACACAGTTGTACTTAAGTGTTGATGGTTGCATTAATTAGTGGCGCTGTCGTCCACCCACGGCCAATGGTGGTAGAACAAGAAGCCACTTGAAATCAACAGGCAGCATCCAGCAGCGCCTACGTTCATTCAAACACGCATCCAACCATTTAAGCCAACATCACTGCCTGGTTAAAGATCCAACAACAGCCTGTTGTTAAATGTTAAATTACACTTGTTTACTGAAAACAAGTAAGCGCTTGTCAGGAGTTAAATAGAAAGGATTTAATTTGAAGCCATAATCAGGAAGTCATTAAATTCTTTCTCATTCACTGTAACTGAACCTGTTTTTCTTTAAGTTAATTTACAACAGGTCTTTGTTACACAGCGGCCTGTTACAAAGTTTTGAATGTGCTTTCAACCTTGTCACGACTCTTAGGAATGTGGGACAAACACTCATATTTGGTCAAGATAAATCATATTCACTTCAGTGATCCTCTGACCTTTGTTATCTTTGCCATCGTCAGGTTTAGAGCTAATTAGAAGTTAGGAAAAGTCTGTTTAAAGATTTAGCCTCTGAGATCGTTTTGGGGGCTTTTGGTGTAGATAGCAGAAATGTGAATAGAGAGACAAAATCCTTCCCCCTTCCAGTGAACCAAAAAGCAACCTTCTTATTGTCACAAAAAAGATATACAAAAGTGAGAGGACATAAACATTTTGAAATAGTACATATTTGATGTCTGTGAATTTTAAAAAGATATATATATTTTTTTTTATTTAGGGTCTCAGTTTGTCATTAAATTAAAATATGGAATGGCGGAAAATATCACGGTCAGGTTAGGAAGCTCAAGCATTGTACTGCTGTGTTTCAGGCTACAAGTCCTACTAAACACAGGACTGACTTTTTTTTTTCTTACAAATTTCTAATTGATCATCAGCTTTAAAGACAGCTGATGATCAAACAAATTCATAGCGACAATCATGAGGGCAATCTGGCCTTGTGTCTAGATAGAAATGTAATGTAATTCATAATGTCTAAAACTGCTGTTGTTAACATTTTGTTGAGTGCTGATAAACTCTCCTGCATATCCTGATGGATGTCCTGCTAAACATGTTGTCTATAGCACATTTAAAGTTTATTACAATATATTTGGAACAACTAAACAACACTTGTGAACAAAACCAGTAAGGCAAGCTTTTTTCTCTCCATCCATCAGTTGATATCTTTACACCCACACCTTCTTTGTTGTGAGAGTTTGATAGACACTGCAGAAACCAGACTTTTGATATACGACCCCAAAGCCAACATAACTCACATTTTCCAGTATTGTATTAGAGGCATGCACACCATTAGAGGCAATCATTCTTTCCGAATGATTGTTGTTTCCCCTCCAGCAGCAGCATCATCTGGAGAGCTTGCGGTGGTCCGCAGACCTCCCTCCTCTGTACCACCCACCGTCGACAGATCCCCCCCAGTCTTCATCGATTTCCACAGAGCAGATTCCTCCCTGTCGAACAGTTCCCTCCTTGTATGTCGAGAGCTCATCTGACAGCTGAGGCCGGCTTGTAGCCCGTGGCCATCGTCTGGAGTGGACAGACACACGGACCAGACAATGACTCGCCTCAAAGCAGCGGCAGATGTCCAAGTGATTGCTGCAGACACTGTCTTTCATTAGAAGGCCTACAGCTCTGCTCACAGCCGCTTCCACTGATTGGATGAAATATATATAAAGAGAAGAGTAAAGAGATGAGGACCGCTCTCTCTGAGTTCAAGTGGCAGTTTGCACAATATGGGCTATTGTGGATGAGAGTATTTCTGTACAAAACAGGAGCTGTATTATTGAAGAAAGAGCAAGAGGCTTCCGTTTGGCCATCAGGGACCTTGAGATTAAACTGCTGCTCAGAGCTGCCGGGGACTGATTTGTACTTTTAGCTGAAAAATATTCATGGGTTCAGCTTTCACTTAACAACCAGTCGGATTAATACAATTCAGCCACAGCTTCTCCCTGTTCTGACATAACCCTGCTGGGCACCATGGTTATCCTGGATGGAAATGTTCTGTGGTCATTATTGTGCTGATATTCACGGTCACTGTACCAATTAAAAAGCTTCAAAAAGTACATGTGGGCTAATGAGGAAATACATATTCGTATCTTTCACCACTGTAAAAGAGAAAATGTCAATTCAGGCACGTTTTCAATTCTCAACACTAAAGTGAAGAAATACCATAACAAGAAGACAAGAAGAAGCAAAACTGATCTTTGACCGTTGATTTATGTCTCACCTTTTTTGCGTCATCGTCTTCATTACTCTTCAGAGAAATTTATGATGAAAATGTCCTCAGCGCGATTGTGTAGACCTGTTCAACTGCTTGTTAACACAACTAACTAATCAGCCAATCGCATGGTAGCAACTCAATGCATTAAGGCATGTAGACATGGTCAAAACAACTTGCTGAAGCGCAAACCAAGCATCAGAATGGAGAAAAAAGGGGTTGTAAGTGACTTGACTTTGAACAAGGCATGGTTGCTGGCGCCAGGCGGCCTGGATTTAGTATTTCCGGACCTGCTGATCTACTGGGATTTTCACCCACAACCATCTCTAGGGTTTACAGAGAATGGTCTGAAAAAGAGAAAATATCCAGTGAGCGGCAGCTGTGTTGACGAAAAATGCCTTGTTGATGTCAGAGGACAATGGGTAGACTGGTTTGCGATGATAGAAATCAAATGAAATCAAATTTATTTGTATAGCCCAAAATCACAATCACATTGCCTCAATGGGCTTTACAATCTGTACAGTGAACAACATCCTCTGTCCTTAGACCCTCGATTTGAGTGAGGAAAAACTTCACGTTAATGGGAAAAAAAAGCAACCTTTTAACAGGGTAAAAAAAGCAATGGAAGAAAGCTCAGGAAGAGCCACAGAGGAGGGATCCCTCTTCCAGGACGGGCAGACATGCAATGATGTCGTGCGTGTACAGAAAAGAGTTACAAATAACAGTTTACAAGTTACATTAACAGAAAGTTTGATACAAGTTATGTAAATTGAGTGGATCCAGGAGACGACCGAGCAGGACGAGGCATCACCAAGTGGTGCCTGAGCCACACGACCTCCTGTCCACCATGGTGACCTGGAAGAGCGCAGGACATACAAGATAATTAGTAATAGACAGAGAGAGGCATCAAGATTACCAGATATATAGATATGAGGAGATAGTGAAGCAGAGGAGAGCAATGATCTATCAGAGCCCAGGGTGTGCCGATCCAGATATGTCAGTACTTCAAGGCAGTAGGGGCTATATAATATATATATTACACAAAAGAACAAACATACAAATAAGTTTCTAAGTCTCTAAGTGAGCACTCTGTTGCTCTTTTTTGTTGTGTCATAGATAAGACATAGACAAGAATCCTGCTTGCAGCTTGATATGACGATTTCAGTGCATTTTTGTTGTTCTTACCTCTGAATTTTGAGGAAATGTCTCTTCAAAATTCCTATGCCTCGTTCGTCTCATAATGCCGTTTCAAATTGGAAATCTTCATCACAGCTATAGTCTCCTGGCATATTAAGCACATGGGTCTCGTGCTGATTGGAGGGAGAATGAGCACAATTTTTTCAGTCCACTCTTGTTTAAATTGCTGATTATCACTGTCCACTTTACTTTTAGCTGTGAACTTGGAACACGCCATTTTCGTGCGATCTACAGCCGGCAAAATGTGAATATACGAACTGCTCCAAAAACGAAAGTGAAAGTTAAAAACTGCACTTGCAGCAGTGAGTGACCCAGCTGTCTGTGTATCGTTGGCATGGAGACAAGTCCCGGTATACATGTGCCGACCCAACCAAAACACATGTAGAAGGAATAATAGCCGGGGGCCACAAATGGGAGACCGGCGGGCCGCCTATTGAGGACCACTGCTATAGAGAGTGTAGAGAGTGACACAGCTTGCAGCTTGTGGGAACAGAAAACAGAAAGATAGGTTAGAGAAATGCGATATTGATCAGCATAAACAGATTGTTTCTCGTCAGCAGCAAAGTGTAAATCTAGTACCATAGGAACTCATTGAGACTGACACCTAGCCACTGAAGAAGCTTAGAGTTGATCTCAAGGGCTAATTAAAGGCTAAATCGAAGAAGTGAGTTTTGAGTTTAGATTTAAAGGTGTCAACAGAGCCAGATTGTCTGATGTCAGTTGGGAGGTTATTCCAGAGGAAGGGAGCCGGATAGGAAGAAGCCCTGCAGCCAGCTGACTTCTTCTTAATCCTGGGAACCATCACCATCCTGAATTTTGACAGCGTAATGCCTGAAAGTCAACAGTAACTCAAATAACCACTCGTTACAACCAAGGTATGCAGAATACCATCTGTGAACGCATAACACGTTGGATCTTGAAACAGGGGGGCTACAGCAGCAGAAGACCACACTGGGTGCCACTCCTGTCAGCTAAGAACAGGAAACTGAGGCTACAATTTGCACAGGCTCACCAAAATTGAACAATAGAAGATAGAAAAAATGTTGCTTGGTCTGATGAGTCTCCATTTGAGCTGCGAAATTCAGATGGTAGGGTCAGAATTTGGCGTAGACAACATGATGTGGGGGGGATATTTTCTTGGCATACTTTGGGCCCCTTAGCACCAACTGAGCATGGTTTAAACACCACAGCCCATCTGAGTATTGTTGCTGCTCATATTGAGAACAGGACACTAAACTTTGTGTGGCAGTGAATAAAGATACAAATAATTTACTGATCCTGTTTGAACTGTGTCAAGAAGTAAAGTATTTAGGTAAAATCGCATGTAGTTTTGTGTTTTAGTGCTCATTGAGCTTCATCGTCTCACTCAGCACACATCACCAACACCAACATGGAGCCAAATGGGCTCAGAAAAGGTCATAGAAAAGATGAACGTGACGATAAATCTGCTCCTGTTGACAGCTGCAATTATGTTCTGATTCAGTTCTGTGAGCTGCTAATATACAGGAGCAGCTCTACAATGTGTGAGTTAGGAGACGACGTCACTGACAACACTGTTGGCTGTCTTTATAATGACTTACTTTCATTGTCTGATATTTTATGAGTTTGATGACAAACTGACAAATTTCAGATATGTGCATCATGACAGAATTCAAACAGGATCAATACATTATTTGTCTCTCTTCATTCACAACCAGACTAGGTTTTATCAACAAGGTCCATGAGGGGAACCAGAAGTGGCATCACCTCGTATCATCATAGTATATTTTATGCTCTTGAACATTCAGCAGACAGTGATACCGATGACGGCCTAACCCAAACTCTGAATGTCCTTGCCTTGGTAAGAATGGTTAGAATAAGCATTGGTCCACCTTCTTACTGCTGTTTTTATTGGCTTTAAATCTTCGAAAATGTTCTGATATCGTCAAACAATCTCATTTGTTTAAAATTCATAAAAGATGCAGAATCTTGATTTATTATATTACTGATTGATTGTGGCGTATCACAGATATATTGGTATTGATTAGGAACAGCGAGTGCATCGTTCTCCGTATTCATATTCGGAATGGGCAGTTAGACCTGAAGTGTGTGTGCCTGGTTTGAATGTGTTAAATTCAAGTCTGAAATTGAAATAAGTTGATAAGAAGTCTCTGTATTTGTTGCTAAGAATGTTACTTCAAATTAATGTTTTAAGTATAAGAGAACTATTTGCAGACCAAGATGTTTATTAGCTTAATTTAGTCATCACCAGTCGATATTGATACGTCACTTTGGTGACACCAACACTGTTGTGATTTTCTTCAGGTGTCAGCCCTCTTTCTTTCCCTCTCCTCCTTGTGGTTGGTGCAGACCTGGGGCCTCATTTATAAAACTGTGCGTAGGATTGACGTCAAAAGGTTGCGTACGCAGGAAACACAGAAAGTGCGTACGCACAAAAATATCCTGATTTATGAAACAGTGCGCACGCACGTCCTACGCCGATTTCCCTTTATAAATCACACTCCACTCTAAATGTGGCGCACCTGTGTGCGGATCATACCACGCCCAGAGTCGCCTATAAATATTCAGAGAAACGGCCCTAATTAATATTCATTCATGACTGTAAGCATGGCGAAAGCAGAGAGAAAGGCGGAGAAGCGAAACTTTACCCAGTGCGAGGTCGAAGTTCTTGTCGGGGAGGTGGAGATGAGGAAGGCCGTTTTATTTGGTGGACACGGTGTTGGGGTCACCAATGCCAAAAAGGCTTTAGAGTGGCAGCATGTGGCGGACCGTGTCAATGATGTTGCCTCAGAAGGTCGGAGTGTGGCTGAAGTAAAAAAAAAGTGGTCAGATATTAAAGTAGACGCAAAAAAACGCCTGGCATCTCACAGGCAGAGCGTTCATGCCACGGGCGGGGGAACGGGCCACTCGGAGCTTACCCCGCTAGATGAGAAACTGGCGGGGATCCTCGGGGAATCCCTCCTGAGTGGAGTGGTGACGGAGGTGGAGGGGGACACCAATGCCAGCCCACAGGCAGCAGAAGACCTCGGTATGTAATTTGTGTTCCCATATTTGAAATGAGTGTAACAAAATGCATTCAAGTTGTGTTCACACATGTACAGAAACAAGACTCCGTTCACAAAACAAGTGACTTTATTCAAATCTTTTTCTTTTAGTTGCTGCGGGTCCAAGTGAGGTCAGCGGTGCTGCAGACGAGCCATGTGCGCCCAGCGTTTCCACTGCACCTCGTGCGTCCCAGCCCTCCGGCCGTGTCCTCACAGATGCAGTCCTGCAGATGCAGAGAGACACAATCACTGCAATAAATGATGTTGCCCAGGAACTGCGGGAGATAAAAAATGTCCTTTCACAGCTAAACGCCACCATGAAAGAATTCACAAATAAATGATTTGAATGAATTGATTGTTTCCATACTTGTATTTTTTTCACAAGCGACGCATCACATCCAAACGCTGGCGCACGGCAGCAGCGTTTGGCTCAAATGCCTGGGGATGGGGGTCCGGGTCGGGGCCAAGAGGATCAGCGTCGGGCGGGAAGGGCACATCTTTTAGCTGGGCCACGTTGTGTAGCACAGCACACGCTCGCACTATAGTACAGACCTTCTCGGGCTTGTAGGATAGCGTTCCTCCTGTGCTGTCTAGGCACCGCCATCTGCCCTTCAGAAGCCCGATGGTGCGCTCCACAACAGTGCGCGCCTGGCTGTGGCGCAGATTGTAGGTCCTCTCCTCTGCGCTCTGTGGGTGGGGAAAAGGGGTGAGCAGCCATCGCTTGAGGGGGTATCCACTGTCGCCTGCAAGGTCGGTGAACGGGTTAAACACTAGTAAAAGAAAAATTGCAAGTATTTCCATATTAATTTCCATATTAATTAGCCGTACCTAGAAGCCACCCATCACGTATAGCACCGGCCTCCAGTCTGCGCCCAACACTACTGTGTCTCAGTATGAATGAATCATGGGTTGACCCAGGCCACCGAGCCACTACATTTGTAAGCAACATGTCTGCATCACATATGAGTTGGACATTGAATGAAAATGCTTACGATTAATAAAAGCAAATTCATTCTCACTCGGTGCTTTTATAGCAACATGAGTGCAGTCAATGGCACCGATTACATTTGGGAAACCGGACATTGCTGCAAATTGCGCTTTTTTATTTGCCTGTTCACCCACCGTATAAGGAAACTTTATGTACTGCTGCGACAAACCAATTATACCTCCTAACACGTCTGGCATGACACGGCTAAAGGTTGGCTGGGATATCCCTGACCTGTCAGCCAATTCCCTCTGGAATGTGCCGGTTGCCAAAAACCTGAGTGTTGTGAGCACTTGCAGTGGTACCGGCACGGCGTGGTTTCTGCGGGTGCTCCTCTCTAACGCTGGGCCCAATACCGCACACAGATCCAAGAGGACAGCTCGTGGGAGTCGGAAACGGCTCATCAGCGACTCATCACTGTTGGCCAGTAGATCTTGCTGGTCTCTGAAGTTCCGCTCCCTCCGTATCCTTCCGTTTGCCACATCCTCCAACAGTGCCAAAGCAGCCATTGTGCGCCATAACGCATTGCGATGTATGCCTTTATATACCCATCATCTATTAGGTAATATCTGCTACACGTGTGAGAATTACCCTGACTGATTAACAATGTAAGATGATTATAGTCTTTATTTGTAGGGCAACAAAACACAGTTACAAAGTGTTTTATGCGTTATGCATCGAAAACGGAGATGAAACAAAATGCGCTATGATATAGGATATTAATATATTAAATGGCATTCATATCAGTGTAAACGTAATTTGTCCTATTGTTGTCTTACTGTCCTAAATCATATGTTTGCACTCCAGGGAGTACGTTTGTTTATTCATTGTAGATTTCTTTTTGATCCATTTCTTGCAAATAAACTGTTCATGAGAGCTAGAATTATTATTTATTTTACACGATCAGTATCAGTTTCACACAGTTTCTACCTTTTCTGTCTTCTGCCATCAGTGGCGCAGTTTCTCTTTACCCCAGTTATGTGCGTATGCATGGGTCAGAGTGTGCGTGGAGGACCGCACGTTTTCCCGTCAAGTTCTCTTTTTATAAATCCCGCGGTGTGCGTAGAGAGTGGCGTACGCCTTCTTTTGTGCGTACGCCACGTTTATAAATGAGGCCCCAGATCCCGATCACCACTTGAAGTCGTACTCTTTCAAAGCCTCTGTGTTCAGCAGCTTCACTCAGTTGAATATCTCGTCTCCGTCGTGGTTGATGATGTAGAATCCGTGTGCGAGCTGCTGTCTCTGCAGGATGGGGTGCAGATAGTGCAGCCAGTACGTGAGGTGTTTGTCTTGTTTGTGGAATGGAATGATGATGGCAAACTTCTGCAAAGCCTCGCAGTCTTTGGGTCTGAATCGTTCTCCCAGCTTCACATTGGGGTTGTCCTTCTTGATCAGCTCTAGATTCACCGGGTTGTTAACCTCCATCCCGGGGGACCCATGAGCAGAGGAGATGTTTCCAGGGATGTCTACAGCTCCTAGACAGGCTCTTTGGACTTCTTCTCCTCTGGCCTTTTCATCTCCTGCTGCTGGACTTTGGTGGCTTCCTCCTTCGGATCGGTTCTGGTGGTGACCTCGGTGTATCTGACCGGATTCATCTGTGTCTCATGATGCTGGGACTGCTGGATATGGACGAATGGGAACCGGATGTTGAGCAAGTGACAGTGATAGAGACGTGGAGGAAGCAGAGCAGCACCACCAGCTTACAGGTTCAGTAGAGGAGGTCAAAGTTAACGGACAGTCTCCGGCTATCATCACTGACTGACTACTTCACCCGACAATATTCACAAGCTGGCCCCGAGGACAGCTCCGACAGAGCAGGACTTTTGACTTCTTGGTTTTGTCAGGATTTTGTTTCTGGACCCAAATGCCGAGATCGGAGGCTGTGATCAAGGTGCAAAAAGAAAAGTCATTGAAACTCAGAGAGTGGACAAGCTCATCTAGCAAGTTGGCAGGCAGACAGACAGACGGGCAGGCAGAGTAGTCCGAGAGCAGTGCAGGTGGGACAAGGGTAGCAGGAAGCCGGAGCGGAGAGACACTGGAGATTTTTGCACACAAAGGTAGAAACACAGGAAATCACTTGAGACAGCGAGCTCATGTAAGTGAACTCACAGAACGAGCAGACACAATAGGAATCATGGAAACTATTCTAGTCTAGCTAAACACAATAGCTTGAGGCATTCGATATAATCACCGTAACTGGTGGAACAATCTGGCTCCAGAGTGGAGATGATGAGGGTTATATGGCAGGGGATGATGAATAGAATGATTGCAGGTGCGCCTCTCTGCCAGAGCTGACACTGCTGCCACGCCCACAGGTGCACTGCGGACAGACAGGGAAACAGGGAGGGGGGAGGAAAGGAGGAAAGGACAAACAGAACATTTTGCCACAGTTTGTTGGACAGTTTGTCTCTGAGAAGTCACCGTTAGCTGCTGCTGGGCTCCATTTTCACCGATGTTCACTGGAAAGTCTCGAAGGTTTTGACACCGAGATTCAGTCGCAGTTTAAAGTCGAAGCCCCTTCGCGTCACGTAGCATTAAGCTGACATTTACTGTAATGTTAATCTTTTTTTATTTATATTTTAGAAAAGATATGTTGACCGTTTGTACAAAATATTAACAGGGTGTCATATTATTGCAATATTCCAGAAAATGAAATACTTATATCATGTAAATAATACACATATTATAATATAGTGTGAATATTAAAAGATCATAAGTAGACTTTTCACTAGTTATGGGTGTAATTGCTGTTTTTGTGCACTTTCTTTACAGTTTTAGTTACAGACTCTCTACCTCCCTGGACTTAAACATATTTTACAGGTTATTTGTTTAGAAAAAAAAAGAGCCAAAACACTGTAAACAAAGTTAAAGATAGCATTTCTAAAGATGTCACAATACTAATATATTATTCTGAATTTGTCCTTGCTGCAATATATCAGAATTTGGAGAGGATTTGCCCTAAAAAAAAACAAAAAAAAAAAAACTTGAAACTGTACATCAGCTGTACTATTAACTGCTAGTGGACAGGGAAAAGACAGGTGAGAACACAGCGTAATATCTAACAATTCATATCAAAAGGGATGCAAACATGTCCTGAATGAGCTAAAAACAGTAGAATTACCCTTTTTAATACGAGACAGGATGGAGACGGTAGAGGCGACGACGCTTCAACAGCAGCACAGTCTCATAAAAACACGTGTCTGCTCTGAGAAACACACTCAGCATCTTCAGATTAAACCGATGTGATTGCAGACCCACCGAGGTTATTTGAACCTTTATTACTTTTCCCCGTGTGAGTCTCTTGTCAGAGCTGGTTAGCTTCCACTCCCACCTACATCGTTGCTGGAGGATTTGAATAATTCATGCTATCTGCGTTATTTATGTATTTGCTTATTCGTGAAGGCACAAATCTGTACGTGCCGTGTCGTTTGTCGAGGAGGTAAATGAAGGCATAGTTGACTTCATGACGGCTGAGGAGAAGCTTTTGTTTTGTTTTTGTTTTTTTTATTATAATAGTGTCATGAAATTGGATTCAGTACGAGTCATTGTTTCACAAAGAGACCATTGCATGCTGGGGCGGACAGAAGATGGCTTGTTCTGCCTTTTTGTCTCCCTCCCTGACTGACTGAATGTCACTCTCACTCCGTCACTTCACCCGAAAAAAAAAAAAAAAAACGGCTGAAAAAGCCAGCAGAGCCTCGGGCCAGGGCTTCCCTCAGCCACCATCACTAATCTCATTTAGTGCCTGGTCCTCTGACAGGAGGCAGAAACAGACGGAGAGTAATCTGGAAAAAATGAGGGAGTGGAGGAGTCACAGGAAAAAAAAAAAAGACGGGGGGAGTCGCGAGATAAGGGGTGAAGTCAGGAAGCCGACAGCAGATAGCAGCAGCTCAGATAACAGCTACATCACAGAGCTGATCAGCAGCTGCACTGTTAGCACTGATGTAGTGATCTGAGGGTGTTAACATGACAGAGAAAATCCCCGAGTACGACGGCAGAAATCCAGTTTAACTCTCTAATCCTCACATACAAACTGTTGCTGCAACAATTCAGCCCTACTGCAGCACTCTCCGCTTCAGATTTGATCTGTATAAACTCAGTCCATCATCCATTATGCCTGCTCTCAAAGTAATTTAATTTAATTTGAGCAATATGTTTGGTTTCCAATACTCCCAAATCTGAGGAATGAACGGCAAGAGAATCTCAACTTTAACAAGTCATTTTAGTTTGTGGTTGAAGCCCCCAAATTATTAAAAATACAAGATTATTCTTCTGTTTTAACTGCACATCGAGGCAATATAACCAAATACAAGTACAATCAAATCAAATTTGTTTTTGGCTGTAACAGTGAAAATGCACGACTGATTAACTCAAAAGAAATACAGTCCAATTTCTCTGGACACTTAAAAACGAATAGTTTTCATTTGTGTTCTCTATTAAACGTGTTTATCGTCTATAATATGTGTGTACGTGCACAGCAAAAACTGGATGCAACACCCTTTACATAAAGACTGAAAACCGGAGTTGGCCTTAGAGAATCTATGAAACTGTTTTAGACAAAACACAACAAACTAAGTTGTTTTTTTCATGTATGTATTGCTCCATAGCTCACCTTTAGATCAGCATCAGACCCAGTTGGTAACACCAACATAAGCCCTGATTGTTCTATTTCTGATCAATACAACTACATTACAATGACAAGTGCCTCATGCCGATCACTTCACATATCCCGAGTAACAAACAATATTCATCACATCACTTTCTCTGAAGCATGAGTAACATTGTCTCTGTAAACCAATACAACTGCTTCAGAGCATACTGAACACAAACTAACTTTATAACTGCCCGCTCACTTGAAAGACACTTTTGCTAACCAGTAGCCATAAAGACAAAGCTAATCACCGGAGTTAGCATACAAGCTAACAAGCTAGATTTACCAACAAGCTACGGAGCTCAACTGCAACATCGGCAACATGCGCTATTGTGAGTATAACTGTAAGCGCCGCCACCATAGCCTTGTGGTTAAAACATAGAATGAAACATATATCAAGCAGGGGTCCTTTACTTGTCCAGAAGAAAAGCAGAAACTCTGCGACGCTCTTGAGTCCTTACAAATTCCACAGCTCCTCCACCTCCACCTCTCCTCCGCCACGCTCCAATATTTATCCTTGTTTTCTCTCAGGCTCTGTCCAATTCTTTCTTTTTACACTGTTTTTCTTCATCAGTCTTCTTATTTCTTCTCTTTGACATGGGCAATGATGGGGCATTCTTTGGCTCTGTTGTTGCTGTCTGTTCCCCACCACTGTTTACGGTTTAAGCTTATTTGACCAGGTAAGAGCCGGCACTGCACTTGCGTGAGGGAGGGGGGCTGCCAGCACCGTTTGCACGAGAATGCTAGACACTTCTCAGACACTCCCCTTGGCTCTGATTGGTTGTATTGAGCCAGGAGCGGTGGATTCTTGCAAATTAAATTACAGCCACTGGGTGGAGCCACAGATAGTGGATGTTTACACAGCTGACCTGTGTCTTACTCAACTGTCAGGTCATAATGACAATTTTAGCAAATATAACAAGAAAATAGTTACAGATTACAGCTTTAAATGGTATTTTATAGTTTGTATCTTTCTGGAACATCAGTAAAAATGTTAATCAGTCATCCTGCACTCTGAGGCTATTGTTCTTTATTCGTCTAATAAACACTTTATTTATTTTATGGTGCTGACATGGAGATACAAAAAGAAGAACGTCCCCAGAGAAGCATGTTGCTCGTGACCAGACCTCACGGATTACTGAACCACAAAACACAACTTTATAGTGGCTTTGGTGAAACTGGTGGCTTTTAGTGGTTATAGTGGCTTAGGCACTACATTTTCTCAACCGTAGAACCTCCGTATCCCTACGCATCAGGGCAACTGGGCAACAGGTGATCTGCAAGTGGCGAAATACAGTGCAAGGCCCAGTTGCGCTAATGCGTATGGATACGGAGGTTCTACGGTTGAGAAAATGTAGTGCATATAGGTACCTATATGTACATATATGCAACATACATAAAATTGGCTGTTTTCATATATATGTACACAATACATATATGTATCTCATCTCCATCTCGCATAGCTTCATTTGGAGAGTCTTGAAATTCTGGTGCAGTGAAATCAAAATGTTAACATGAAACTACATGATACTATTTTGTATGTAAATACATAGCTAACGTTAGCGTGTAACATTACATACGGTAAGGTATAATGGAGGCTCCAGGCTTTGAAGCCAGTTTTTGTAGTGGCTTAACCGTGGAACGCCTGATGCACTGCGGCCCAAAAAATACTTTTTCCCTTAAGCTAACATTGTGAAAGAAGCACCTGTACAACGGTAGATACATTTCTTTGAGCATCCCAACCTCAACAAAATGACTTGTTTCACTGTCATAACTGGACCCATTACATGCTGTAGGTGGGAAAGTTAAACAGCCAGACCGGTGTGATTAACTTTCCAATGAATTTGTTTTGATTATATCTGCAGGCTTTTACCAGCGCTGTGGTGGCAGCTGAAGCAGCAAGAGAGGGTCAGGAAGGGACAGCGATGAAGAGTGAGGAGGAGGAGGACAGCAGCCAACATGATGCTGTGGGAGGCAACAGGTGAGACTGACGGCATTATATGTCGTTACATCATTAAGTTGTAGTCAGCTGGTTGCCTCAAACCACTTGGTGATGAAAATACTTGCAATGTATAAGCTTATATACAGAATATTTCATGATTAATTTAAGAAAGTGTGGATGTACGATCGTGGATTGTGATTTAAAAACCGTGAGGATAAGGTGATCTTGGTGAAATTCATATGTATTCTCTTAATGACCTCTTATTGAAAAAGCTGTCGAGCTCGATAACTTCAGATTTACTTTGAATTGGATGATCTGAAAAACAGACATATCTTATATGTGATGCAATTTAAAAAAAATAATAATAAAATAAAAAATGTTTCTAATCCAAATGTAAAATAGTTATTCCAGTTGTTTATTTGTATTTCATTTTAAGGGTTTAAAGCATTTTTTGATGTTAATCGTTCATTATGCATGCCAGTGTAGCCTGAGCACTCTCACTCCTCCTCACAGCGGGGTGCTGTGTCTCTCTGGTGCACTGATTGATGGGCAATGGCACCTCTATATAGCAGGTGGTTTCACCTGGCGCGCCCTCTCCTTTTGCCGTTCTGCTCGTCCTCAGTGGTGGCTGTGGCCTGGCGTGGCGGAATGGATGTCAGCGTGGTGAAGCTCAGGTGGTGTGGCTCTGCTGGCGTTGGAGCGTCCTTGGCATCTCCGCCACAGACGCACGTTATCTCTACAGCGCACAGGTAGGTGCAGTAAAGAGCACCGCTGCCTCTTCTCCCCACTCACGTGTCAATTGTGTAAATGTGACACAGTTGTCTCTGCTGCAGTGTGGCAGACTGCTGTTGCCGTGGGGCTGGGTTGTCCCACTGGAAGCCCTTCTGAGTGTCGTTGTGTTCTCCACGTGGTAAGTCGGCGTTGTCTGCTCCTCGCTTTCCATTCTGTAGTTCCGCCTCCAGCTGATTGCTATTGTTTTGTGTGTTGCCTTAGAATATTTATTCTGACCCTCCACGATGCTATGCCGGTGAGGCTCAAAAACACCGAAGCCATCACCTCCTGGACCCATTGCTGTTTTGGCTCACTGAAACTGTGTTTTGTGGTTCCTCGGCTCTTTGGAGCTGCATTGGAGTGGTCATTTGACCTCAGTCTCGTCGCGGAGCTGGCATCGGGGTTAGTTCAGAGTTAAGAGTTTTTGTATCTTGTATGGTTAATGAGACTCCTTTGTATCAATTTAGTTAACTTGGTTTGATAACCATTTACTTTAATTGGGTTTGGTTTGTTTATTTCCTTATTATTCAATTAATGTATATTGCTTTGTTGGGTTGTGTGTGTGTGTGTGTGTGTGTGTGTGTGTTAAAGTGGCTGTGCTAGGACTGTGAGGCCTGTTTATATTTTCTTTTTCTTTGTGGACAGGTGCTGTGGGCCCCTGACGGTGACCCAATCCCTGGTGGTGGGCCTTTTTCTTCACGAACGTGTGTGTGCAGACAGTGTCACGGGTGCTTTTGTTAATTATCCCTCCCTTGATTTGAGTTTGGGCACCGAAGTCACCCCAGCCCAGTTCACCCCTTCATTTTGGCCAGTCTAGCAGCAGGCGAGTCAGCCAATGATAATGACGATGATGTCTGTGTTTTATTAATTAACTGTTAAATAAAATTGTGTTTATTTTTCTAAAAACGTCTCTTGCCCGTGGTATTTTCGGACTGTGCGACCTGTAACAAAGGTACTTAAATATTTCCTTTAAGCAATTAACTATCTTCTGGGGCATAACTCCCCAGGTGACGTTGTCGGTGACACCTTTTTCTGCCCTCCACTTGCCACACCAGGTTAATCATGACAGTTTTTTCGTGTCGACCAATCCCTTCACTGAATCCATCACACACACGCCAATGGTGTAGACTCTGGGAACGAAGGCAAATACTTTGTGGTTTCCAGTATAGCTAATGTATGTCAGGCTAGCAAATTTCCTATTACAATGTGTAATTCTACACTTGAAGAATGTGGTCTGCATGTCCTTTTGCTCTCAGGACTTACTCTCCAGAATACGTCTATTGTTCCCTAAAGCTTTATAATCTATAAGTACCTCACTTTTATATTTTGTTAATAGTTTGCTGTTTTTTTTTAATTTTTTTTGTATACGATGTTTTTCAATTTTTGATCCTTTAGTTAGATAACCATTAGCAACATTAGCAAGCCAATGCTAACATTAGGCTGCTATGGCTATAATTGTTACACTTGGAGCTTAGAAGAGCTGAACAATATGAAAGCGAGCAGTGAAGTTTCTACATCATTTCTGGAAAATAGATTTAAATCACAGATCAGAGAGGTGAATGATAGTATCATGTGTATATGCAGAGCTTTTTAGGTAGCCAGCTAGGCTAGCTTACAGGCTCACTATTTAAAATAGATGTGATTATCTATGTGATTTAAAAATTAAAAACACATTAAGTAAAGGTAAACTATGAAACATGTATACAAAGTAAACTTTGAAAATGTAAGTAGTAAGTAACTAATTTAGTACTGAGATAGCTGTACACGTGGCACCAGAAGTAAGAGGACGTACAGTTCGTAAAGCAGATATGCGTGACGTGCAAGTGGAGAGCAGACCTTTTGTGAGAGACATGTAAAGAATTAGACTGCAAAGGCATCAAGAATTTATCGTTATGTGATGATCAAACTTAACAAGAAAAACGAAAAGCAAACTGGAAAGCCTGTGTGTTACAGAAAGGATTTTAATTTACATTACTTAAATACTTTTTACCATTCATGTCATCATAAACAGCTCTAAATCCTTGTCGAATTAGTCTGACACAGTTTTCATAAAGCTGTGGTACACATTGTCAAATAAACTAACATTTGCTGCAGTAACTTGTCTTGTGAAGTGATTACACATCCCTTTGCAATAGCATTAACGCAAAGCTAATGTTTACTTTTATTGTATACTCCTACACACAAATGAAGCTCCATCAAAGGTTTCTTTGTTTGATGAAATGACTGAAAATGATAGTGAATCATTGATTTTGGTCCTGTAATTTAAGATAACATATCAGGTGAAATTTACATAGGATTTGAGGCCAAATGTGTTCTCAGAGTATGGATGAAGTGTTGGCCTACAGCTCTCTCCTCTTAACAATGATTGGATGGGTTTTGTACAAGCAGGGATGACTCTGCCGTTTGCTCCAAATTATTCTGTAAGTGCCTCAGGATGAGTCTGTTAGCTAAATACCTGTAAAATGTGAAGGGAAGGCTTTGAGAGTCAGAAGCCTTTTTCCATTTGGGCTGAAATATTCCTATATTCAGTTTGTGATTTTAAGCTTTACCGATCACAGCGGAGCATCAGAGTCGCTTCCCCAGAGATGGAATCTGATTCGCTGCTGCCTTCTTAATATTTCGGCTCCTCCAAAGCGAGGAGAGCTGCAGGGAAATCTAACGGTGTGACTGATGGAATTAACCACAGGGAATCTCCCCGGAAAACACTTGGCTAAATGATGCCTCAGTCATCAGTGACAGAGGATGATTACAGCGAGGACTGAGGGGAGTCTGACAGCCGAGAGAGGAAGAGAGAAGATGTACCGATGAGCCAACAACAAACGCACACCGCAGGAAACATCTTTTTAAAAAGACGCATAGTCTCATAGACAAGAATTCCTTTAAAATAGAAAACAATTCAACCAGGTATAGTCAGGGTTTGACCTACTTGTGTCAGACTTTACATGCCCTGTGAGCTGGTATCAGTAGGAACAGAAGTAATAATACAGCTGGAGACATGAGAATACTGTAGCTGCTTTATTTCGAGTGTTTCACACGACTCACTTGAGAGCATCACAATGGAAGGAGGTAAACCAGGTGTGAAGTCAGTAGTCTGTAAGGATGGGCGTTAAGTGCTATTAAATTGGTTGTAACATAAACAAAGCTAAACCCTTAACAGAACGAAATTAAGCACTTTAAAACAGAGAGAGGAGAGAGGCAGCCATCTTGGAATCACCCTGCTTACCCACGAGTTTTCCAGGACGTCACTGGATAAACGATTCAGGGTGATACTTCAGTTCTCAGTGAGAAACTACTCCGAATAACACAGTGTTGATGTTTTTTTATTTACGTGTCACACCCAACCCTAGTGGGTTTACAAGACACCAAAAATGCTGTCGCAGCAGTCTAACAGTTTGTTACATTTCATTACAACTCATTGTGCAGCTCGGTCATCAAACATTCTGCCTGCTCTACCAAGTTTGACTACAAGAAAATCTGCTACAATAAATGTATACTTCCTCTAGCACAGCTCAAGGTTTCTTGTTTTTTTTGTTTTTTTTCTCATCATCCAGCCAAAAGTAATCAACAAACATCTTAGTAAAAAGTATGTTCCTTATATCGTCAGAGACAGGACAACAAAAAAAAAAACATCATTCTCACTTTCACCTAGCTCACACAACAGCCCGTCCCCCTCTTGAGTGGCACTAAACCCTCCAGTCTCCAGGGCTAATGGTAATGCTCCTGAGTGTAGCTGTGCACATACAAACATTTCGCCTTTCGTTTAAATTATGGCACATAAGACATGAGACATTAGGTTTGTCAATTTTGCTTTGACCATATATCAATGGACCATTTCTCTTTATACAGGAGAAACATCTCGCTCCTAGTTTCCTGAATCCTTCAGCGTGTTGGAAATACCTCTTATTACTCAGGAGGCAGTTGGTTTAGCTTAGCAAACATTTAAGAAATCGTTTAAAATACACCCGACAGACTGCACAAGATCTGTACACAAGCATACTGTACATGGAACAACTAATATGTTTGTGTTTTAGAAGGACTTGGATTTGTTTACAGGCATTTTATCAGTCTGAAAACAGCTGTGTCAATGTCCCCCACTGGTTTCAAAAAAGTAGTCTGATTGAATGGAAGCTAATGACAAAATGGTCCCCCTTCTCACCTTCTCATTTATTACCTCAGTAAACATGGTCCGAATGAGTTTATGGCCTAAATCACTAGTTTCAAGTCTTCTTCAACACAGTATGACACTCATTTTGTGAATCCAGTCACATTTAGGGCAAAATAGACAATAAAGCAGGGTCAGATCCAGTCAGGATAACTCAAGCCGTCAGAGCGGTAATCTGCAAACTGATTGGTGGCTTCACACTGGGTTTACACTAGGTTTTTCCCACAGAATTGTCGCACGGATGAAGACAATGGAAGAATTTTGTTTTAAAGTCATAACTTGGTCAAATCTGATCACAGACACGTGATACAGATACTTTTAATTCTGTGTGACTTGTGCTTTATGAGGATATTTTTATCTTTAATGTCTGGCGTAGTTACTCATCCATAAATATGCTTAGAAATCATTTTTGAAAATGCTCAACTTACATCTCAAGAACTTACCTCAGATCTCTCTTCGGTACCAAAGTAATCCAGTGATGGTTGTCTGTATAGCCAGACTGCAACAATAGCAATTTAAATTGTGCCGTTTTGAAAAAAAAATGGAAACAAGTGTGGTACGGCTCCGAATTCCATCCACCAAATTATCATA
Source organism: Diplodus puntazzo (assembly GCA_963678695.2). Classification (NCBI taxonomy): domain Eukaryota; kingdom Metazoa; phylum Chordata; class Actinopteri; order Spariformes; family Sparidae; genus Diplodus; species Diplodus puntazzo. The sequence continues at coordinate 4,088,004 of OZ023158.1, read as the reverse complement.
ATGGTACATTTGGTACCAAAATTGAATATGTATTGATATGTAATGTTGTGTGACCACTGGGTGAACTCAATACTTCAAGAAGCCTGAAAATCCTCACTGCTGAACTCTGTATGAATTATTCCTGTATGAATAAAAAAAAGAATTTCAGTTTGAACCCAGCGAGCAACAGCAGTTAAATCACGACTTGTAAATTTGTGAAGATTGAGATTTTTTGCAGCCTTAAAGTTTGGGTTTTCTGGGCTGTGGTGTTCGATGCATTACATTAAATAAAACTGAAGACAAAATCTTGTGAGACTTGTATATGAGTGATTTTGATGTATAACTTGGTGTACAGATCTTAGGGTATAAAGTTGTGATTATTTTTTATTTATGTGTTAGTAGTCTTTTTTTTTTTTACTATACAACTGGATCAAACCTCTCCAGTCCTGCTGGACTCCCTCAGTGAGTCTGACATCATACTTTTAGATATTGGAAACTGTGAAACTTTTTGACTTCCACTGGGAGTTTAATTTAAATTCTGGTGATGCTCACAAAGTATCTAGATACCAGATGTATCAGGCGGACTTTTGAGGAATATAAAATCATATATGTATAAAGAGATGTATATGACATCTTGTGTTGTTGCAGTCCATATTGACAAAAGCTGAAACATTTATAACGTTACTAGCCATGAAGATAACACTTAAGCACAACATTAGTGTCTAAGAACTGCAAAGTTAATAGAAAAATATTGAGATTTATATTTTTAATTGCATTTAATGTATTTATTTTTGGGATGTTTATGACGTTTTTTATCAGATAGTTGACAAGTGAGCAACATTAAACGTGGTTAAAGAGTAAGAGATGACGTCATAAGGGCCAGTGGTGGGAAATAACTACTATTAACTCAAGCACTACCACTTTTTCTACTCTTTACTCTACCCCACTGCATTTCAGAGGCAAATATTGGAGTTGTTCGCTGCATTCATGCATCACCTGCAGTTACTTTGCAAATGTAATCGTAATGTATAATTTAAAAACCCATAATGAACATATGAAATACGATGCACTGTTAACAGAACATTAAACCAGCCCACAGTTTAAAAAAATAATGAAATTAGCTCTGCAGCAGCCAGCTACAACATTAAAATGGCCTTTAAATGTAACTGGATCAATAACAGTAGTGTAATATTTAATAATGCAATAGCCACAGTAAGTACTTTTACATATTTTAAGTACATATTCTTGATTATACTTGCAGGATATTTTTAAATTGTGGTATTGTTACTATTAATACACCTTCCACCACTGTCAGTATCTAGTCTGAGATTTCACATGGTATGTGTGAAACTGCCTGCCTTTGTGTGTGGGTGCACGCGCACATACAGTATCCGTCCCCCATCACACATCCCATGAATAAATTAGTACGTAGCGTTTCGAGGCGGCAGCTCCTGGTCCTCACGAAGACACCAGGGAAGTCTCGGTTTTGTTTTCACGTCCAACTGTCTTGACTCCTTGATCGACGAGCAGTTGACCCGGCGGCATCTCCATCTCCGCGGTGACTGAGTGCTCCTGGATCGGCGAAGCTGCCCACGGCTGACCTAAATCTTTGATGGCACCCCGAGGCCCCGTAAGCAGAGCCAATAACCGAGAGACGGTCGTTTGCCGCTGCAATGAAAAAAACATTCAACTCGAACAGCCGTTGCAGGCGATTCGTCCATATGTATGAATGTGTTTATGACAGTGCTGAATTATTGGGTGGGTTGTTTTCTTTCCCTGAAAAGTGAATTTATACGTGTGGACTATGTCGGCCCGCTTCAGTGCATCTGGGTTGTGATATGAAATCTGAGCAGCCTGAAGGCAACACGATGTGTTTGCAGACACCAGAGTTATGTGCGTTTTTTAGACAACAAGAATTTTAAAAGCAGTTTTAGAGGAAATCAAGCAGAAGATTTCAGGCGACAAGTGGCATGAAAAAGAGCAACAGAAGGATGATTTGTTTTAATTAAGTTAACAGGCAAACTACAGCTTCAGTTTATATCTACTGTGTACTTTATATTTGAGTATTTACAGTCATGAATGAACAAGGGTCACACAAGTAAGGGAAAACAAGGATTTTCTTTAAAGATTACTGCCAACGGATATTTTAAATACGAGTCCACAGAACATAACCAAGGTTTGGTTTAAATGTTCCTGTTTTACTCTTATTCATGTTTTTATTTTGATTCTTCTGTATTTCATTTCTTGAGTGTTTGTTATGTTCTGCAAGTTTAATTGAAAAGGAGTAGTTCTTTAATGTAAAATCCTCTTGAAATTAACATGGTTAAGAAACTCACTCAAGTATAGACTAAAATAATTCAACAATCTCTGCTAACATTTGGAACCAAGTGAAAATGTTATTTGCAGGAAGTTCTCAAAAAGATCATATAGAAATAACAGATCTGTGTGAATGTGGTGTAAAAACTGAAGAGACTGAATTGTTTTAAAAAATACATTAAATCTGTTCTTTAAATAATGAATTGACTTACAACAATACAGAAATATCGTCAACTTTTAAAGCAACAGTCCACCCAAAAATTTAAATCCAATCATTATCTCCTCACTTCAGTACTGATGGAAAGTCAAGTGAAGTTTCATAGTCCACAAAACATTACTGGAACTTCACAGTAAAATAGAGTCGCAGCATTCTCCCAAAAAATTGCAGTAGCTGAGAGTTGTAGTAAAACGTCGAAACAACCAGATAAAATTAAAAACTTCATAAATTGGCTCTGTTTAGCTCATCAGGCAAGTCTCCAGAAGCCCCCACGCCCCAGCGAGAGCACTTAGCTCATCTACATCAGCTGGCCGACTGGTATCCCCATCGCTGAGAGCAAACAAGGCCCGCTCAGAATCTTTGACAAAAAGCAGTTATGATCCTCAGATGAGGGCTTGACAATTGTTTCTATATTTCATTTTACTCCATCGACAGTGATATGTCGTGGTTTCTCTCTTGTGACAAATGTTCTTATTGTAAGTCGCTTTGGGCAAAAGCGTCTGCTAAATGCCCTAAATGTAAATGTAAATCCCAAATCGTCCTAAAAAAAAACGACCATTCATTCATTTACAAATTATTACAGCAGCAAAGGAGGAAGTCCAGTGAAGTAGTATAAAGAGTGACAGTCCACACAGGGGGGAGGCTGGGGATGGATGGTTGGATTAAACAAAAACAGGACTTTCACCCGGTAGACTGGTGTTCGTGTCAGTGTAAAAACCTTTTAACTTGTGGTTTATTTACCTCACATATGTTACTCAACTGAAAATACAGATGTAACGTAGGCACGTTTACAAATCAAGTTATGTAAGTAACTTTGACATTGTAAGCCAAACCACCATAAGTCTTTGTTAGATGGACAACACAAAGTGCGAAGAAGGTCCGGCATGTTGTTAATGTGCTGCAAAGACCATGTTGTTGCAGGAACATTGATACATGTGGTATATGTTGTTCCCTAAGCTAAAAGCATAAGCGTGCTCCCTGACTGTGTTAGCAATATTCTCCCCTTTTTAGCTCTGTTTTTGGTCTCCACCACCTCCTGAGGGAAATATCTGTCTCTGTTCACCAGCTGCTTTTTCTCTTAAAAAAAAAAAACTATGCGAGCGCTAACAGTGAACCAGAGCAGTAAAGTTGTGTCCGGACGGATAAGCAAAGAATTGAAAATCACTATAAAGCTCCATGTTTATAAAAACATCCATTATAGCTGTGTTAAGTGACTGCAGTGAGTGTGGTGCAGACTTTTTTTTTATCTGGGCTTTTTCAGGCAACATATGTTGTTTGTTGAGCCTGAAAGAAGATGACCGCAGGCAAAACTGAGGTCTGACAAAAGCCCTCCCACATCCATTGCATGATTTCCTTGTAAGATAACATCTGATCCCTGTTTTTATTTACAGTCCATATTCTTCTAAAAGGAGGCTGGAATTGAAAATCAATCAAAGTGCACTGAAGGACAGGGATGTTTGCAGTAAAGATGCAAATGCAACATTATTTTTCAACTTTTACGTCTCAATCAAGTAACTAAACAGGATTTTGAATAGAAATAAAGCACTGATGCAGCTATTTCCATTTTCTGTACAGTATTTTATTCAATCACAACAGCCAAATGTTTTCTAATATAAGTTCAAATTCAAGTTTGTTTAAAGAGTTAAACTTTAATTTTGAACCTAAACCTTTATAAAAAATGGAGTCCCCTGGATGATTGTGAACATTTGTTTTCGATTCAGTTTTTTCCAGGCCCACCTGTGGTTTCAGGGACATTTTGATCAAGGAAATGACTGGAAAAGCTTGAAAGAAATTCACTTTTCCCAGGACACACAATTTTGAGAGTTACAAAATGTGAAGGTTTGTAGAATGAAAATAAAAACAGACGCTCCAAAGTCATTAACATACTCTACAAATGAGCAGAATGAACCAGATGTGAAATTAAGACCTCACATTACAAATGTGAGATAATTTAATGACTTGTAATACCTGGTATTTGAGAAATGTATCTGCAGATATCCTGTGAAACACACACACACACACACAAAGTGGGACAAAAAAAGAAGAAATATTAGGAGATGAGAAGCGGAGAGAGGAGCTTTGTTTTGTCTCATTATTCGTAGGCGTATCAGCTTCCTAACACAGCAGATCCACGCTGCCAAGCCTTTTCGGGAGGCAGAGGCTAAGTAAGCACGCCGCCGCTGCCAGCAGTTTGTTGGCAAACGCTCACCGCCACCTGCTGCCGCTGTCGAGGTGGCATCGCCGCGACCTGCCAGAGCATCTGGCAACCAGAGAGCCGGCAAAGTCCCCTTAGGGCCCGGCTCAGTCTCCAGCAGCCAGCTCCCGTCTCCGACTGTAGAGGATTTCAAGGATGTAACGAACAATGTAAACTCGATTTTTTATTTTTTTATTTTCTACCTCAACTTGAATGCACTGAGTGGGAGAGAAAGAAGAAAAGAGAAGAAAAAAAATAGAGAAATAGACTACTAAAAATTTGTCAAACATATTTTGGTGTTTTACTTGATTCTGGTCCCTAAAATTCAAATTAAAAAACGCTGATTTTTTATCAAGAGCAGGTACAGATTTTGTTATCTTTTACATGTGAGGATCAATTTACAGAAAAAAAAGAAAAGAAAAGAAATGAAAAAATAACGGAAATGGTTTAAATTTCCATACAAAAGTAAAGTTATGTCCTTTAAAATCTGTGAGGGAATTAAAAAACATTTACTCACTGGTCTTAAGTGTAAATGTTTAAATAATAGATTTACCATGTAACTTCCCCAGTTGATAACATTAATACAATCATTTTCTTGTATTATAAGTTTACTATGTATTGTAAAATTCCATATATAAAAGAGTATAATAAAATTGCAGAGCAGTGAACGCTACCAATTTCAGTGCTCCCGGTGATGACTTATATTACCAAACAAGGTAAAGAAATGAGGCAAAGGGAGAAACAGTCGTGCAAAACGAGAAGGAAGCTAGCTAAAACAACAACAGCAGCAGCAGAAATTCAAGGTATTTTAGTTTCATGGCACTTTCTACTTCACTACATGTCAAAGAGAAATAATTGACTCATCACTGCACTACAATTTCTGACAGCTTTAGGAATATTCAGATTTTGACTCACAAAACATATATAAAAAGAAGGTTGACATAAACTGAACAACACAAATTTTATCCAAGTACAGCTGAAAAGATTATTCCATGAATCTTTCAATTGGCCAACATTTTGATAATCGTTGCATATTTTTTCCTGTAGAAACATTTTCTGGTTCTTGTGACACAAATGTGAAAATGTGCGGCTTTTCCTATGAATGTGCAAATAATGTAGTTTTAACAAGTAAAATGTGTCTATTTGTACGTAAGGATAATCCTCCTTGTCCTGACCACTTCATGTTTAAGCCCCGCAAATTCTGAGTAAAAACACATTAATGGTGTACTCACTCATCCCTTTATTTTAATAATTTGAAAGTATTTGTAATGAGGCGAGGTTTAGACTGTCGGCTGGACCAAACAAGCATTGTGAAGACGTCACTTTGGGCTCATCGTCACATTTCTTATTGTTTTCAGAATGTTTTACAAACCAAACAATCATTGGATTAAAGGAGCAGTCAGTGGTTTTGTGGAAGACATGCAAATGAGAAGTGAAAGATCTTCATTGGCAGATTTGTCTTTTTCTGTCTGAACACTTTGCCGCTGCCTTTCATTGAAGCAACTTCAAGGCTTTGAACTGCACTGTGACTTTTATTTTATTTTCATTTTCGTCATATCTCCTTAAAACCTTCTATTTTGCCTTGCCTTCCTACTTCCTAACTTGTTTTAATGTTTCGTTTCTTGACTTCTTCCTACTTATCCCGAGAACAGCTTGTTTATTAACTTACAAAAACGTTTGTATTATAACCTCATTAATATTGTAAGCATTAAAATTCTGAATCTGAATTTCTTCTTCAGAACTACATAGAGTCCTTTTAATGGAGAAAATAATCAGCAGTTTCAGTTCTGTACAAAATAGTTCAAACTGGGCTCCACCTCATCAACTACAACAGTAAAATCCTGCTTTACATTGACTACTGTGTCACAATCATCTCATGACATCATAATAATCAGTCACATTCTGGGACATTTTATTGAAAAGTACTTTTACTTTTAAAACAGTAACTTTACTTGTCATACAGTGTTTATGAAGTGTGGTATTTGTACTTTTTCTTAAGTAAAGGAAATAAATACTTCTTCCATCACTGTTTATAATAAAAGGCAGTTGAAAGCTGAACAAAGCCTCGGGGACACACTTCTCCATCTGAATTGCAAAATCTTAATCATTGTGTAAAATAATCATATTAACAGTTTTTAATCTCAGTGTTTCCTTATTGATGTTAACTTTCTGTCAACACACAGCTGCTCTGAATGCTTTTCACTTTCATTCTCTGCCACGTCTGCAGGTGAAAACTACAGTTAGCAACACAAACAATATGGTGGTAAATGACTTGATGATGACCCCACATGCTGAAATAGAAGTTATAATGTGAGGAATATATTCACTCATTGTAATCAGACGGAGAAGCAAAATCCTGCACAGAAAGCCGGTAACTGAACTCAGCTCGTCCACATGTGGAGGATGTGGAGGAGTCAGAAACACATTTTAGATTCATACTGAGAGAAAACTAAGTGGAATCTCTAGAAAATGTGTGTATAGAAAGTCTGACAAAACATCATGTTTGTGTGCAGTGATGTCGAGATTATAACATCCCTCAAACGAGAGCTTAGAGTTTTCTTGTGAACATATAACATAACAATAATTAATAACTATAATTATATAACAATAATTTATAGTTCTGTTCACGTTAAGTGTTTTGATTCTCAGGCTATAACAAACATAATGGATGTTTTCCAGAAAAAACATTTGAAAAGCAGAATTGTGAAACCTGATTTTTTTGCACCCATGTTTACTTGTTAGCAGTCTCTCCCTTTGTTGGTGAACTGTTGCCCATTTTGTGCCACCAGTGGAGAAGGGTGACATCACTGAAAGAAAAAAGAAATCCAGTCATCGATAGAGATACCAGACAGACTTTGTTTTCCCCAAAATACTGCTGTACAAGTCGTCTGTACAAACAGTTTAATACAACACATAAAGAATGATGTAGTGATGACGTATTTTTAATACAAAAATAATCTCTGTGTCGAACACAAGTTCATGATACATGTTTTGTTCATCAAGTCATAGTTAGAATAGTTTGTCACTGAAGTGGGCCTGTAAAGATGGACTAGTGAGTAGATGAGGCTCTGTGTTCAGTGGAGTGTAGCTCCGGATGTGCCTGTTTTAGATGTAGCTTCCCAGTAAACACACCAACCTGTTCGGCCTTTCTCTCAGTCCTCTGCTGCTCATCTAAAGTTCACTCACCCGCCTTCTCTTCACTGTCAGAGTGTCTCTGGGCTGCAGCTCAGGGGCGATTCTAGGATCTGACCTTTGGGGGGGCTCAGCCCCCAGGAAGCAGCTGACAGATTTTTCATGAAAGCATAACAAGAATCTTTGATTGAGAGTCTAATATCTTCCTAAATCTATGATATTAACATTAATGATTATGGATGAACAATGATCAACTTTTCTCCAAAAATTAGTTATGGTAAACTGAGGTGAAGGCTCAATTAACCACAGCTGTCTGTCTATAAAATAGTTCTCCGATCCGGTTTTGCAGTGCCGCAGTTATAGGTGTGTGTTATAAAAACAACAACACGAAGTGTTCCCTGCAGCGCAGCGGACCTGGTGGAAGTTAAGACATTATCTAAAGTGAAAAACCAGCTCAGCTCCGCCGGGCAGCGGACACGTGTCTGCTGGAATCACGGAGTTCATTTCGCCATAATGCGCTGAAAGTGAAACTTTCTCCTTCTGCGCTTGAAGCAACTTTCGGAGGGAAATAATTCGCAGGAAACAATTCAACTCAATCCATTGAAAATTAAGTGATTGATGAGGCTTCAAACGCACATATGGAATCACAAAAATGCTGAAAGGCCAAACTGCAAAAGGTCATAACTTAAAAAGTATTTGGATTCCCAGAAGTGCTACCGAATCTAGTATTTCTGAAGAGTTTAGTATTCAGAATTAATTATTTTCATTTGAACTGTCAGCTGGTTGTTCTGCTGTTCTGAGGGCTGTCTGAAGAAAACCAATGTTGTTTGATGTGATTTTCCCCCATGCAGCTTTGATTAATTGATTAGAGCTAATTAATAAGTCATTAAAGTGTGGGTGAACTGTGAGAGATGAGTGACAGCTGGGACAGGGTTTTGTTGATTTTCTGAGTCACAGAGCTGCATCCAGTTTAGAGGCTGACATCAGGCTGACTGTCAAACACAAAGAGTGTCTTCATAAAATCTGTTCATTTAACCAAATTAATCAACATTTTATCTCCAGGTGATGTGAGGTTTTAGTTACCCAGCTGTTTTCTTTAGTTTCAAGTCTTTCTTCCTCATGTAATCAACACAAGTTATAAGATAAAGCTTCATGCTTCTCTGGAAGTGAACGAGCATGACGAACCCTCTGAACTAAAGCAATTCAGGACGTACCTATGTAACTTCCTCTTCTGACTCCATCTATACCCAGTCAGGCAAAGGACAAGGACAGAACAAAGAGACTGTCATTATTCAGAAAGCTGCAGTTTAGGGCAGTGTGAATCAGACTTTGAGAGTTTTTAAGTCAGATGTAAAAAAGAACAACCACTGATGCTTTGCAGAGTTTGGTTCATTTCAAAGATTTCTATCTACTCACCCTGTTTCCTGTTTCAAATTAATGTAATAATATGAGCTTGTTCGACTTCAAGGTTTTCTGTCTGTTTGATACCTATTGAGCCTGTTTTTCAATGGGTTCTGGAAATTGGCAAGAAACAGTTGTAATGGCTTGGTAATATAATATATACAATCTTAATCTTAATTCTTTAGCTCAATACATGTTTACTAATTCACAACTGCAAATGCCAGAACTGACTGTGTTGCATTTTGCATTTAAAAAAACAACAACGACAAAAAAAAGTACATCACTGTTAATGTTTGTTTTTACTTCACCAGACAGCTGACGGTGTCACTGAGTGATGTGTCCATTGTGTCTGTAGATCAGCATGAATCAAAAAAGAGACTTTGTAAAGTTGTAACGTCAGTTATTACTGTTATAAAATATGGCCCGACCTTAAAACAACTGTTTTTATAATGGAATTTGGTTTAACAGTCGTCCACTTGACAGACCACCAGGATCAGAGGCTGTTTTTATTGCTTAAATATACATATATATATATATATATATATATATATATATATATATATATATATATATATGTATACATTATATATATATATATATATATATATATATATATATATATGTATATATATATATATATATATATATATATATGTATATATATATATATATATATATATATATATATATATATATATATATATACAGTATATATGGCTTTATTGACAGTACAGCTGAAAACATGACAGGAAACAGGATGAGAGAGAGAGGGGAGTGACATGCAGCAAAGGGCCCAAGGCCGGGACTCAAACCCAGGGCTGCTGCAGCGAGGACAAAGCCTCTGTACATGGGATGCCCGCTCTACCAACTGAACTAAACAGCACCCCTGTTTTAAGGTTAATAAAACAGACAATAATAAGGATGTGAGAAAGGATGTTGCATCAGTGCCAAAGCACCACATTTTTTAATTTGTTAACTTTATCGCCAATCTGGCAGAAAAAATCAGATGCAGATCAGAAATTCTGAATATTGGCCTGACAATTGTATAGAAGGGATAACCAGTCTAACCCTCGGACACGCCTAAGTTATGTACGTAAACTTCAGTTAGGTAACGTCAAAGTTAACTTTTGCTTTCAGACTGGACATGAACAACTCCTGGGGGAAAGCAGACGTATCGCTCTTTATTTCCACTACACCTGTTCTCATCTTTTGCTGCTGTCACTGCCTGACAAATGTAAAAAATGTTGTGAAGAGGACTTCATCCACTTCAGGATGAGTCAACGAAAACAATTTTGCACTCTTCAGGAAAAAAAATGAGGGATTTCTATAATTACAGAATAAACAGCCAAACAAAGCAGAATCAGGATAAGGACTTAACGTGACAGTCTCAGCATATTTAAAAGTCCAACACCACTAAAGGCATCGATGAGTGACGGCCAGTTTACTGTCCTGAACATTGTGCTGTTATTCAAATCATTATTATATCGATGTCGCTGCTGCAGCGTGTCTTGAACCTTTAGTCACTTTTTAATCTGTTGCCTTCTCACTCATGGCATGTATGAATATTTAACTGCTCGGTATCGTGGTCTGTTGTTTGCTGACTGGCACCACCTTGAAATCCACCTCGAGGGACGAATGAAGTTTTTCTGAGTCGAGTTGAAAATTGAACATTTAAAAAAAACTCAAACACAGTTCTTTCCTCCCTCTCATTGATTCGCAGCTCGCTTCTATCTGTCTGTCCTTTCTTTAGTCCACAAGTGCTTTTGAGATTGAAGATTGTCATTATTACTGTATAAATGTAAAACATCCAGACAAGACACATCGAGCCTGAGTTGTCAATGTTTTCCCCTTTTGATTCGCCCCTCTTGAATTTAACATGAAACTGCAGCTGTTGACAGGACAGCAGATAGAAAATAACTGATAAAAGTCTCTATGAGGACAATTTATGGCTCCAGTTTCCTCTAATATTCCTCCCAGCTTCAGAGCTCACATTCAAACACAACACAACTATGCGAGTGGTGTGATGCATTGACCTTTGACCCCCCCGTTAGTGTTTTTACTCCTACAGCATCTCTCCCTCCATCCTCCCACTCACCACTCTCCCTTCCATCATCCAGCCCACCGAACGGCCCGTTATCATCTGGACGCCGTTTAATTTCACAGAACGCTTCAATCATCAGCCAGCGTCAGTCTGGAAAACCGAGAAGGAAGAAACGCTTCCAGCTAACAGAAACCCTCAACACAGTTTGTTCTGCTACTGCTGAGGAATAATAAGATTAAGAACAAATGCAATAAATGAAGCTAAAATGTCTGAAGGCATCAAAATCATGTTTGTCAGGTTATCTGCAGATCTGTAGGAGGAAGAATCAGCCGACCCAAAATAAATAACTGCGATATCATTTTGCCGAGCTCGTGTCTGGATAACTCCAGGTTTTATTTTCTAAGGTTCATCCTCATGGATAACTTCCTGTGTATTCGGTCCCCGCCTGCGTTCCTGCCCGTGTGAAGGAAGGAAAAAAAAACAAGAACCACGAAAATACTAAACTTAAAAGGTACATTTTGTAGTTTCTTGGTTCTTTTTTTTTCCTTCTGACAGTTTTTTGTTATCAGCTTATCTTTAAAGATCATCTTTAGTTCACCATTTGTGTGGCTGCTGTATGCATTTTTTGCTACCACCATTTTTAACACAAAACAAAACACACAACCCTCAACAGTCACGTGTCAAACATTATTTTCTCTATTTTCCCTTGATAACAAGTTATTTTATTTGGTTTGTCAAGATCATGAGTTATTTATTTCATGTTTTCCTGAGATAATTAATCATGACAAAACAACCTCATAAGATTAATAAGAGCAGACTTTTATACACACACCCTTCTGTGGGCTCGGTTTGAGTTTCAAAGTAAACCACATCAATGTTTTATACATTTTTGCCATTAATAACGGGTACTTCTTAATGTAACAGTTCAGTTTACGTACACTTGTACGTAAACTACACTTGTTGAGACGCCATGTTTCTATGCTGACACGCCACTGCTGATGTAATAAACATTCTGCTATAAGAGGGAACAACCTTTTGTTTTCTTGTGATGACGGATGAATTTCACTCCTACTGTTGTTCCGTGATAATTACATATTACATACATTACATACCTCTATCCTTTTCTGGAAATGTACACATTTAGACATCTCCCACCATCTGACATGAGGGTCTAACTCAAAGCTACCTTGTCTTCTGCTCACCATTAACACACACAGCTGAATACTGACTCCAGGAGCCCTGGAGCTGTGAGCCCCTCGCCGTCTACATTCCTTAACTCACACAAGGGGAAGGAACAGGTTAAATTTAAACTGAGTTAAACCACAAATCAGAATGTGTCGTTGTCCAGATACCTCAGTAACTAAAGTGGGCCTGTAAAGACGAACTAATTAGTAGATGAGTCTCCGTGTTTGGCGTCTGTATGTTTGGTTGTGCCTGTTTTAGCTGTAGTTTCCCAGTAAACACACCGACCTCTTCATCCTCCTTCTGTTTGCTGTCAGAGTGTCTCTGGGCAGCAGCTGCAACAGCCGAAGAGGTCAGTGTGTTTACCAGGGACTACGGCTCAGAATTTGCTGCATCACCTCCGCTACTGGCTTTTTATTTCACAAACCAGCTGCGAGAAAACCATTGGCAGTGTGATGATGTTTTCTGTTTCTCTGTCAGAAACCACTTTCTTTTGACATAAACGCCTTCAAATTCAAACTTGATTATTTACTGACATATTTATTGTAATAATGAATTGGATTTGTATTGCGCTTTTCTAGGTACTCAAAGCGCCTCACTGGGTTCCCTGGATTCATCCACACACAGTCATACTGGTGGTGGACTACGATAGTAGCCAACCCTTGGTCCGAGTTTCTATGTGTTGATAATGATAGCTAGGAGCAGCTGTACATGTGGCAAAAATGTATATTTATCAGGAGAATAAACTTTAGAAAACACAGCAGGTGGATTTAAAATAATCATTTTATAAATACAGATTTAAGTGTTTTAGCTCGTTTCCTTCAAGTGCTGAAAATCATCATTGTCTCCGGCTGCTTACATTCAGAGCTTCGCCTGCCATTCAAAATTTAATGGACCATTTAGACATTTACTTTGTATTTTACTTCATGTATGAAGAGGTCGACTTACTGCGGCTGGAAATGTATAAATGTAAAAATGATAAAGTCTCAGCTCAGCCTGCACACTCAGCAGTAAATGAATTATTGATAATTGCATATCAATAATGCATCATCAATAGAAACCTGGAATTCTTTCTGAGGTCTCTCAACATGCACACACACACACACACGTTTACAGTGTAAACACAGATACAGTACCAATAGTCAGACATGTTTCTGTGTCCTGCCTCCAGCTATTGGATGCTAACAGGCTGGACACACTGGATGGCTCTGTGCTGCGTGCTGTGTGCTGCGTGGCGGCTGCATCACCGAGCTGCTGTGGCTTACTCGCGGGTTTGTGCTCACACAAGCTGCGTCGCTGCTGCAGCGTGGCAACTGCCTGTCCTTGTCTGATCACATGGAGTTTGACTTTAATAATTATCAATAAATATGATGATGTGATTTTCCTTCACCCGGCTGAAAGAGCGAGAAAGCTGGAGGGGGGGCGAGAGAAGAAACTGTCCCTCTCTTGATTGTATTCTGTTCATACAGACATTAAAACTGTAGTGAAACATATGACTGTCGACAGGTCGTTTTCACAGCAATTTTTGCCAAGAGCTTCGCACGTGTCATGGTAAAAATAGGCGAGCTTCCAGATGTTTAGATGACGCAACACAGCAGCCTTACTTCACACGTGCTCAGTGTGAACGGTCTCACCTGTTCAAATGGACGCCGAAAAGAAAAGCGAGAGGTAGAATTCAGTGTGTCCAGCCTGTAGCAGTCAAACCTTGGCTGCTGCAATCACAACTGAAAACTGACGACCACGTGACATCACAGTGCGAGCCCAGTGTTCAGGATTGTAAATGTATTTATTTTTTCTTATAAAAATGACAAAAGTGGTCAAATTCAGCAAAATTGCATAAATTCATTAATAGTACAAAAAAAACAATGAGATTTTCTTTTTTTTCTCTTGTGTTTATTTTGTTCTTGAAGTCCATCGTTTACAATGAATCTGTGACTAAATAGTTTTTTTAAATTTTAATTATTGAATCTTAAATATCTATAAATTGTTTTTCCTGTTGTTTTTGAGAAGTCTACTGTTACAAACATATATAGTGAAATATATTTGAAATAGAAATTGCAGAAATTGAAGGAAAAAGATTTTTATTGTCATTAATTATATAATCAAATATATTCACTTTGTAACATTGTTGGAAGTTTGTATTGTGGGCATTTTATTCAGTGTTTGCTGCACTGTATTTACTTCAAACTACTTTAAAATAATGTTTTCCTTACTCCATGTTTCATGTAATGTGTCATGGTAAATCATGATTCGCTAGATTATACAGACTATGCTACGTAAACTTCATTATGGTAACATTTATCATGTCTGTTTTTTATTTTTTAGTCTGTGTTACAATATTAGTGGCAGCATGTTTGAGAATATCTATTCACTTGATGTGTACCTCGAGCACCTCCGACTGAGAAAATTCAGAATTCTTTGACACGATCACGTTCGAGACGTTTTCTTCTAAAAGGGTTTTGAAAAACTTTCAGCAACAAACTGTTCCTCAGTTCCTAATGAAATGATGTTAAACACTGTTAGAGCAGGCAAAAGAAGCATTTTTGATGGAATAAAAAACACATGCGGCCTCACCTTCACAGTATATTATATTGATGTTATCACCTTCAAACTACTGGTGGTCACAGGCTTGCGTGTTAATGTAAATGCAGAGAACCAGGTTCACTTGTGAAGCCCGAGGCTGATGCAGACTCTGAAGACCCCGGAGGTTTTGAATAACGCAACACCGAGTGACGATTCCTGTCAGGAGGACTTCTGGGACTGAGAGACTACAAGGCACCACTGGACGGAGGGAAGAGTCTCTGTTTCTGTGTTTAAAGGCAGTACTAACAACTTTCTTTCAAACCGAAAATGGGATGTTTGATCTGAAGACGTGCGAAATCAACAACAGGTTTTGGAAAATAAAGAAGACGAACGCGTTGCGAATCCACACACCTCAGTAACTTTAGTCTACTTTTGTCATTATCATCATACTTATCTTTTAATTACTGTCATCATCACCATTTCCTCTCTACTGTCGTCAGTCTGATGAAGCTTCATTTTCCAGCTACCAAAATGTCTTCTGCAGCTCGGTAATGCTGCTCCTCTGCCCTGCAGGGAGCCATTGCGCAACCAACTCCCACCAATCGGCTCACGTAACGTCCCTCCCACTCCCTCCAACAGCTCACCGTGAACCTGTCCGGCCCACGCCACCCGGAGGTCAGGCGCGCAGACCACCATGACGCTTCTGCGCTCCCTGTCTGCTCTGATTGGTGGAGGGTCGGCGCCAGAGAGAGGCAGGGCCAGGTGACTCCCACACAAACTCACATTACAGAGATTCATGTGACCTCCAACTAATAAAAACACGACTAATTAGAGCGTTTCCTCGATATGAGACAATGTTCTCCTGCTGCTGAACTTTGACTCCCTGCCTTCAGGAGAAACAAGAGTTTCAGGGAGGAATAAAGTTTTCATAATACACTTGTGTAATTACTTTATCTGGAAACAGTTTGGACTCACTCACTCACGCAGCAGCAGCAAGTTGTACATTTCATTTATAAATTGAACCTTTCAGACGGTCGTCCAGCCGAAAATCTGCTCTGCTGATCCAAACAAATAAAAACGAGAAGAATGTAGAAAAGAGAAAAGTTGAACAAAATGTCATTAAAGTAATTACATTTTTAATGTGTCCACTCAAACAAACATAAAAACAGATAAGGGGTTAAGAAACTGTGGGCTTATAAAGTTGACTTCCTGCAAAGAAATAACAAAACAAACATAAAACATATTAATATGTAAAGGAAAATATAGATAAATAAGTAAATAGGACATCATAAAAACACAGCAATGCAGTGCTGATCAGATGAAAACAGAATTTAAAGAAAGAGGGGAAGACATTTAACATGGAATAATTTGCCTTGATGTTAAAAAAGTCATTTATATTTCAAGAGAGTAAAATATTTATATATAAATGCAGATGAACTTTTAATTTATGCAGATAGAAGATGACATTTCTAAACAAAACATGTAAATGGAATACCTGAAACTCTCCTCAATATATTTACCATCCTCAAACCACCCAGAAACCAAAAAAGTCAAAGATGAGTAAAACAAAATGGAGTCAGAGAGAGAAAAGGGAAGCAGAGATCTAATGAGGTTTAATCAGAACTGGCTGTTTCCTAACGAGATGTCTTCGTGTCCTCATTACGTCAAAGCGACTCGCTCCGTTTGGACGAAAGAGGATCCGACCCCAGAGAGCACAACTTCCTGTTTGCTGCTTTCTTTCTTTCGTTCTCCGCCCACTGTCCTTTCTGACTGACAGCTGGTTGGTCAAACTGTCAGAAAACGCACACACACACACACACACACACACACACACACACACACACACACCCTCCTCAGATTCACACAGAAGCACACATAATAACAGGAAGACATAACACACACATGCAAACATACAGTTCACACAGGAGACATTTTGAGTCATCACAGAAGGAAAAATAAAACGGGTGTAAATAAAATGAATTGTTACATTTAAATTAGCTGTTCCAGTTTCAGCACAGCTCAGCTTCCTGTGTTAATGATCATGGTTACACCTATTTAACCGATTTCAAGAATTGTAAGAAGAGTTTTCTGGCTTCCCTCATAGCACAACGATAAGAGCAACATTGGGTTTTGTGTGATTATGCTCCCACAGTTTGTGACGGACAACACAACTGTTGTAAATACAAATCTCTGTGGCAAACAACAGTTGCATACAACATGCTATACTAACGTAACATGAACCACAAGCCAATGTGGCTTCATTCAGTGATTGAAACAATTAACAAAATAGATGCAGATAAATCTCATGTTAAATTAATAATATTATTAATTGTATGTCATCATGCCAACGAACTGAACTAAGATGGTGAACTTGAATGTTATTTTTCGTTCAGATTTGACGTCAACACTTGAAAAAAAGAGTGGTGTATCTATCTCATTAAAGAAAAAAGAAAAACTGCACACGTACACTAAATGTATTGATTAGAGTTCATGTTGAGAAGTTTAACGTTTGTTCACTCGATAGCAATTTGAATGCTTGAAGCCTTATTTTGTATCAGGAGCAGTTTGAATGCAGTGTTTTCATTTGGCCCAATTTGTGGAAGTTGTTTTGAATTTCAGGTTTGTGTTTTTGTCTTTTGCAGGCACACGTTTCAGAATAAAGAGCAGGCAACACATTAAATTCCTGTAATAAGTGTCTCTCTTTCACAAAGAAAAAAGACAGGCCTGAAGCGTGAAGCAGAGTTATTTATTTATTTATTTTGTGGTCTTAAACAGGCAGGAACTGGAGAAGCAGAAAAAAAGTGAGAAAATACCAATTAAAGATTTTGGAGGAGGTGTTGTGACCTCTCTGGTTCCCTTTTCCCGCAGCGTTTCATCACTCCGGCAGCTCTCTGAGTCTCAAACTGTTTTAATAAGACCACAACTTCCCCCTTATCGCTAATAAAGCCTCTCAGTCTGGAGCTACCAGATCTGCTGAGAGGCTCTTTTTCTCACCGGAGACTTTAAAACGTGCCGATAAACTCAACAGCAAGCATGAAAGCAGCCGTTCTCACCGACAGCTGGACACACGGCCATTTGCTCAAAGTGCAGTAAACCACATTTACACAGTCTGAACCCACAAACCGCGTTGGAAACAAACTCGTACTACAAATGAAAACAACAAAAAAACACATTAAAACCTTATTATACTGCACCTAAAACCAGAATACACATCTAAATTGCTACTAAACTCACAAACACTCAAACGGCATTAACACCACAGTGTGAATAAGCAGAACAGCTCTGCTAGAAGAAACATTGTGTTCACGTTTTTGTCCCAGATAGATATTGGGTGAGAAAGCACAAATGTGCAAAAATGCTTGTAGACATTTAGTTGACTTTGTATGTAATCTACATGCACTAATAGTTCACCTTGCATTTGATCTGAACGCACCATTAAGTGCTGATAGTGCATCCGTTACTATTTTACTTTCTTACATTAGCTCTGCAAGCACTGTGTTATGTTATAATAAACTACATAGGGTATAAAAAAAATCTTGCTTTATGTTTGGAAAGCACTACAAAATGGCAAATTCACTATACAGTGGGTGGAGAGTGATTTCAGACACAGCCCATGTAACAGACCTGCTGGTCCACCATGGCATGACGTGTTTTGCCGTGATGAAGTTTAATGTTCCTGACAACCCACTAGCGGAACAAATCGGAGCCGGGCCGGGGGCGGGGCAAATGACCGGGCCCTTTAAACCCAAATAATAAAGCTCAGGATAACATCATTTTACAACATACACATGCCTGCAACAGTGGGGCTTACAAGCTTCGGCACCACGGAGAGCGACTATGTCATTTGGAAGTCCATCAAGCGGACATGAAGTATAACAAACCAAGAGAACAACACAAACATTAGGCTACATGAACACTAATAATAAAACAACACAAATTCAAAGCAGTTCAGCACCACGGATAGCGACCGTATCATTTTGACACCCACTTTAACTATTTCACTCAGAGCCTGTATCAGTAGCTATAAAGTTTAGTAAGACTGGCACAGCGGCCCACATGTTCACAAACACAATTTCAATATGAAGTAGCCTACTATAGGCCTACTCACCACTATTTGAAGGGCATACAATTCTTTGCTCTCTCATTCTCTATGGACAACATGGCAAGTCCACTCAGTCTCTCCTGTCCCACTGTGCTCCTCAAGTGGTTTTTAATGAGTTTTAACTTGGAGAATGAGCGCTCAGAGGTTGCAACGGTGACGGGAAGAGTCAAAAATAAAAGGCGGGCGGTGCAAAGGTCACTGAATGTAGAAGTTACTGCTGGGTGGTTGACGAGGACGGTTGGTGACGAGTTTTACCCAAAATACACTTGGAGACAATATCGGCGATCCACTTGTAAATTTGCGCGTCATAAAGTTAAATAAAGCCAGTCATGCAGCACAACATTTTATTTCATCATTTTACACCTACTACATCACTAAAGTCAGTCGGTCTTGTAAAGTTTTTAGCAACCGTGACTCAATCCTGACTGGGGCAACCTATATAACCTCTGTATGAATCTGAATGACAAGTAATACTTCGGGCTCGTCTGGGCACTAGTCATGGGATAGCTCGCCTCCTCCAGCTTCCCTGAGTCGTGCTAAAGGGCCAGCTTTCTCAAGTCCCACCTCCAATCCGTGCCGCCCTCCCAGCCCCCCCTGAAGCCCCACCCCTGCGACAACCTCTGTAGTTTCATTCAGACACTGGTTAGCAACTTTAACTCCTTATAATTGCAACGTGGGTTACTTGACACATGTTACATCGGAAGCTTGTGTTGAGGCACCGAAAACCCAATGATGTAACCAAAGTAACTTATTTCGAGGTTTTAGGAGTCATTCCTTCAGCACTTCATCGACCTCACAAGAGGTTAAATCCCTCATCACGTTCATTAAAATACATCAAAATATATTTAACAGACAGTTTCACATGAACATATTTTGTGTATTTTACCGTAGTGTTAGTGTCTAAAAACATATTTCTAATTCACTTTTCTTAATTGCCTTGATGCTTCTGGTTGTTCATAAAATTGAATTTAAAAAAAGATAAAAATCTTGTTTTTTCTGAATATAAAAAGCGTTTGTCTGCATGCTTCTCTTTCCTCAGTAATGGACAGGATCCTACTCAAAGGCTTTTAATTCCTTTACAATCCTCCACTCGACTTCCACCAACGTCTAGGTGACGATAATGGTGAACAATAACAGCGAGGCCTTGAGTCTTTTCTCTCGCTGCAGCAGTCTCATTTTATCAGAGCGTTTTTTTAAGAAAAGGACCAATCGGGCATCAACATTCAACACTTTTAACCTTCATCCCTTTCACACATCAACATGCACATTCAGATGGAGATCAAGGAAATGTGTGTTTGTGTGTTTGCTGATTACCAACACAAAACTCCTTCAGGTGATTTTCCTTGACGTTTCCTTTTTTTCTCCCCCTTTTTATCTTTTTTCTCTCTCTGGTGGCAGCTGATGAGTGTTTTGTCGTCCCGGTCACGGAGCAGTGTTCAGCTTTCTGTCTGACTTTTGTCAACAGTGTTTGATGGAGGTTATCGAGTCCCGATTCCTGACCACGGTGACCTCCCACCCTCGGCCTTGTTGGGATGTCGATAAAGACTCCGGCTGCCTGTTATGTCTCCTCTTCTTCTAATTGCGGAATTGGAGTTTGTGGGCAGCAGCCTGCAGAAGTGCCACAGGAAGTAAATCTGGAATATTCAGTGTTTTTGGCTGCGCTGAGTTTCTGCAGGACTGCCAATGTGGTGATGGTGGACATGGTGGCAGTGGTGAGATCTTCAGATTTAATATTGAGCCAAAATGTATTTTTGTTGTTTTACTAGGAAGCATGACGCTGGAAATGTATTTAACCTCGTCATCCCTGCTGAATCCACCAGTGCCTCCATCCCTACAGCCTTACGCTGTTTCACCAAACGTTCAGAAGTTGACAACTTTATTTAAATAAATCTGGCAGAGATCTAAACGTTTCCGGAGACATAGATCACAATGGTTGTCATTGTGGAAAAAAAAAATGTATATGTATATGTGTATGTATGTATGTGCATATATATATATATATATATATATATATATATATATATATATATATATATATATATATGTATATATATACATATATGTATATATATACATATATATATATATATACATATATATATATATATACATATATATATATATATATATATATATATATATATATATATATATATATATATATATATATATAACTGAGAAATGGTAAAAAATATTTTAGATCAATGTACAAGAAGAAATTCTGGGATATTATCTGACCCAATAAATGGATCAAAAGGAGGCAATAACAACGTCATAATGCCGCCTCGTATGCTTCGTCAGGTCTGTCAGCCAGACAACAAGCAAACAACTTTTAAAATGCATGTTCCCTGAATGGAGTTTGGATTGATCAGGGCTATGCTGTGCTGACACATATTTCCATGACTTACCAGGTCGTCCGACTTCCTCAGTCACTTTTCTTCCTGTCTCGGTACGAGTAGACACGTTACCTCTCCTCCATTGTTATTCATGAATTTCAGGATATCTGCGTCATTAAAGTCAAGACGTCAGTATAAATGACACGGCGTCACAAGAAATCTTCACAAGTTCAATATTTTTAACTCACGTGAATGCACAAATGTTTGTGTGTTCACACCGCCCAAAGCAAGTAAACTCAAATTTGCGTATTTTCAGTGACTTTGTATGTAATCCAGACACGAATAATTCACCTCACATTTGGTCTGAAAGCATCATTAAGGCTGGGTGTGTCAGTTGTTATTATACTTTCTTACTTACGTTAGCTCCACAAAGCACTGTGGTATGTTATAATCAACTATATAGGGTATAATAAATAAATGTACATTCATGTACATTTGGACAGCACTACTAAAGGGCAAATTCACTATGTAGTGGGTTGAGAGGGACTTTGGACACAGCCCACGTAACAGACCCGCAGGCCTATTACTTGGTTAGCTTTAGAAAAGATCATTTTGTTTTTAACATCTACTAAAAAATGCATACTTTCTTCTGAAATATCACCCATAATAACTGGTTTTCCCAGTGAAATTCATGGTTTCAATGATTATCAATGACACAGATGAACCTTGAAAAGAAGCCATGATCTTATTTTCTAAAAAAATCATTTCTATCACTCAAATATTTATATTCCTGAATCTTTTAATATATATATTTTTTTAAAGTGACGTTTTTGTTGTTATTCACAAGACGCATTGTACCTGATTAAACATTAGCATGTCAACATAACTGTGAGCATGTTAGCATGCTGACGTTAGCATTTAGCTCAGAGCACCGCTGTAAGTAGAGCTGCTAACACAGCTGAACACTGTTATGAGACTTAAGTTCACCAAGTTCATATGTCCTCTCTCTCATATACACAGCGGTGCGTGCTCGCTCGGCCCTTCCTTTGAGTCGCCACGGTGGAGGAAACAGGCTGAGAATGAGCAATTACGCTGCAGAAAGTTGTGGAACGGTAGCGGCAGTTAAAACACACCTTCATCCCGCTGCTGTGTGGAAAGGTAATTGTGTAATGTATGAGGGTTCGACTCCCCGCTCATCGTCGGGCTCAGGAACCCTGGAGGACGACCGAATGCGTTCTCCTCCCACACAACACGTTCTTCTGCGTTCCTTTGTGTTTCTGTTGGTTAATGTGCGACTCGTAGAGCTGCAGACTCGCTTCATGTTTCCCTCCTTTCATTATTCCCACGGAGGGACAGCCTCTCCAGCCCCAATGTCTGTCAGACAAAGACGCTGGAATTGATGCAGAATTATATCTCTGAGATGCAAACAGTGAATAAAGCACCCAACGTGTATGTGTGTGAGGTTTTCAGATATTCAGCCAGCAGGTGTGTTCAGCCGTTTCATCCACTTTGCATTAGAAAAGTGGATTTGAAAATGAGCCGTGCGACAGAGGGTCAGTGGAAGCACACACAGGATCCACCTGTGAAACCAGATTAGGATTAGGATCAGAGCCACACTGAAGTCATTTCACACATTAGAGGGAATGTGAAACTGATGGGGTTTGACCCTCGTTGTTATGGAAGCAAATCTGTTCCATAATTCAAATTAAAATGGATTAACAGAAATGCTTTTTCATTTTCAGAATATAGCTGCATTTTTTGACTCATGAATAAAATGAATAATAGTAGTAACTTAATTAAAATGATAAAGAAAATTACATTTAAGATTTAATTTTCAAAAGATGCCCCAGCAAATAGTTACCAAAATTTAATTTGAAATGTCAAATTTGAAAATTAAAATGCATTAGCAGAAAGGCTTTTTCGTTTCAAAGTCAGAGCTGCGTTATTTGACTCATAAATAAAATGAGTAATAAATCATCCAAATTGCATTTTCATTTTCTTCTTCAAGACTGCTCATTTTGTCACAAAGAAAACTAGGAGGAAATTGCTTTTTTGTTTTCATGCCCACCCCCCGCAAAAAATGTAATCCCAACGGGCGCAGGAGAGTGACGTCAGCATCCTCTCTTCTTCTGCAGCCCCCAATCTGACCGACCGTGCTACATGCTCTATCTACGTTAGAGGCCGGTGTGCATATTTGACGCTGGAGCGAGAGGAGAGACAAGAGCAGAGTGTGTAGGCTGTGTTGGTAGCATAAACTGTGGTACATGTTTTCAGAAACAGCGGGGAAATCACCACCATGTCAACTTCTGTTCTGCGGTCAGGACAGCCATGGTTTGCGTTTGCTTGGTCAAATCAGTCGCACACCGGTCACCGTAAATGCTCTAACATTTACGGTGACCGTAATAAAACCGCTCTGAAGAGCTGCTGGTAGTGAGTGTGGGGCAGCTGCAGTCTCACAGTCAGACACGTGAAATACGAGACTTTTCAGCACTGGACTGTACATTGACGTCGCCCCCATCTTGGGTGTGGCATCTCAGCCCCGTGAACTAATACAAGCCAATGGAGTGAACTTTATAAAGCTCCTTCTACAAAGTTCTATAAGCTAATGTCTCTCATTTACACATTCACATTTCACACATGTACGGATATATTCAGGAAACAGAGAGGAACCAAAAACAACGTCTGTAACGTTCTTTGATGATTATAAACGTTAATTACTCCGTATATGTTCAGTATACAGGTCAGCTCCAAACCATAGGATAGATTTTATTATGTTTTTTTGAGTGTTAACAGCTACTTATGTATGTAACATTGTTACCATGATGACACATGACAGTTAAATATTTAATCTGTGTCTATAATAACCAGATCCTGACATGTCACTCTCTCGTCTCTCTTCTTTGCTCCAGCGTTGAATATCCACACCGCCCCCTAATGTAGACGCGTAGCACGGTCAGTCAGACTGGGGGCTGCAGAAGAACAGAGGCAGCTGACGTCTCTCTCCTGCGCCACTTAGGATTGCGAATTCAAACTGAATTTTGGAACGTTTTTTTGCGGGGGGCGGGCTTGAAAACGAAAAAGCAATTTCCTCCTAGTTTTCCTTTTAGTCGTGTGACACAATGAGCAGTCTTGAAGAAGAAAACTAAAATGCAATTTGGATGATTTATTACTCATTTTATTTATGAGTCAAATAACGCAGCTCTGACTTTGAAATGAAAAGCAATTCTGCTAATGCATTTTAATTTTCAAATTTGACATTTCAAATTGAATTTTGGTAACTATTTGCTTTTGCATCTTTTGAAAATTAAATCTTAAATGTAATTTTCTTTATCATTTTGATTAAGTTACAAAATGAGCAGTCTTGAAGAAGAAAATGAAAATGCAATTTGGATGATTTATTACTCACTTTATTTATGAGTCAAAAAAATGCAGCTATATTCTGAAAATGAAAAAAGCATTTCTGTTAATCCATTTTAATTTGAATTATGAAACAGATTTGCTTTCATACGTTGTAACGTCATGAAAATCAGAGTGAAATCACTGGACGGTTCTGTTTCTGCTCGAGTGATTTAAAGTTAAATGAAAATTCTTCACATTATTTTAAAAGGGTTTTAAAGTGTTTAAATTCATTCTCATGAATTTGTTGTAATTTCTAAGGGTTCCTCCCAGTTTCTTTTGCTATTCCACAACATTTCAGAGGCAAATATTAAATGTATTACACTGTGGCTTTCAAGAAAGTCTGCACACATAAGGTAATAATAATAATAATAATAATAATAATAATAATAATGATAATGGTAATGATGATACAGATGTCTGACCAAGATGTAAAAATAAAACACAGTTGGCTGACGAGTTGTTCATGAAAAGGTGCTGCACAGTGACAAGTCTGTTGGATTGCTTGTGTGATTGCATGAGGAACTACAGTTCATCATTATCATGATATAATATCATTTTTCATTGTTGTTATTTTCTTAAATACATTTTTATTTTCTTTTAGTTGAGCAAAGTTTGCTTAGTTCCTTATGTTTGTTATTCTTCGTTACAGGCATCAGTTTGGTACATTCAAACACACAAACGCAAGACATTGGTCAAAGTAACAAACCATGTTTTGAATAAAGACTTTTTAACTCATTTCAAGTTTTGTATAATTTGTATAACTTGTATAATTTAAGTCTCGGTTCAGACTGGTTGTTTTAACACCACCTGCTCTGGTCGGTCCATCACCACTTTCATGCTGTTTCTCTGTGAACCCAGTAATTTAAATCCTCTACTTGTGATTTAAGTGGATCTCTGCACTTTTTTTTCCCCTTGTGAAGAGCTGCTTGTCCATAATTTATTTTTTAATCAGTTCAGTGAAAATTGACTTCAGTGTGAAAATTGAGGATACCAAAAAATGTTTTTGCTAATTTGGAAACACATTCGCGCCAACATATAGGCCAGCTGGGGACCGATAGGACGACGGGGAGGAAATTAATGTCAAGACTCTTGTAGTCCACCTCTCCCTGTAAAGTTAATCCTGTCTGAAATGGGTTTTGTTCGCTGTTATTATTTCACAAAGCGTGTCATAATCACAGTCAAAATGAGTGACGGCACCAACATTGATCGAAGTGTTTTTCTGACATTTACTGAATAATTGTGCCTGGAAGAGTTTCTGTTAAATGACGGATTATTACCCACATGTCTGTTTTGTTTTCCAGTCATCTGCATAAAGTTTTAGTTTGTTTTCAAGTTGTCTGTCTTCTTCTATCTAAAGGACATGTGCCTAAAAACAAAACAGATGTTTCTCCTATGGATGCAGTAAAAATGTCTCTAAACTGTACAGCATGAGTGAAATGAGAGATACAATCGGCAGCTTCTGCTTGTTTTTCTTCTTCTTCTGATGCATGAAACTTCACCTTTTGTGACGCTCACATCTTCTCGGTGAACTCACAAACTTCACCCTCGCGTCTCGGCAACTCCTCGGAACATCAGAGGGCGTCTGAAGACGTTTTGAGGACATCTCCGGACATCTTTTGAGACGTCTCATGACAGTTTGGGCCGGAGCGGATGTGCTGGTATGAAGATAAAGGAGCGCGTCCTGAGGGATCAGGCTGCTCTGTCTGGACTTCAGCTGGGGCTCATGGCAGCAGAACACAGGCTAAGCTTGGCATTAATATGGATGTCCACCAGGCGCCTTGTCCTCTGCCTCCCTGCCTCTCTTTGTGCGCTGCCACGGTTCGCTGTGTGCCAGTGAATAGCATTAACAGCATGGCAGCCACCTCCAGCCATGCCAAGGTCATTAATAAACATCCTCAGATGGCTCATAATGACTCCCTACAGTCAGACGCGGCGGTATGGAGAGTGTCGACACGAGTTGTTGCTGCTCACAGCTCTGTTTGCCTCGCAGTTTACAGACACTCACCAACTTCACGGACACAACAGAGAACAAACTAACTTCTGATGATCAGACGGCCACTTTTAAGAACCTCGGCGAGAACCTTACCTCTGTTTGAACCAGATGAGTCAGATTTTTCAATCAGCTAGGAGATCAATGAGAAAAGGAAGTATTGCTGCAGGATGTTTCAGGATCAGGAACACAAAATTATAATACAGATTGTTATTTTGAGCTCTTTTCTTAGAAGATACTGAGTCATAATTACAGGGAATTATGGCTGTCAGAGTATATATATATATATATATATATATATATATATATATATATATATATATATATATATATATATATATATATATATTTAGTCCCACGCAGCATCACAATGAGCAAACAGCAAGAAGCAACAAAAACAAATATTAAGGAATGAATTCAGTATATTAAAATGAAATACCTCAAACTGCTGCTAACTCGACAGCTTGTCTTGAATGGATCAGAGCAGACACAACGCTATTTCAAAATATATACAATATCTGTCCTGATACAACCTCAACATCACTGTAAAATATGAGGTGACTACTTCAAAAAATCTAAACATTAGCCAGCAAAGTAGATTAGTCATTTTAAATGGTTAACTCTTTAGCTTGTGCAACTTAAATGTAATGTTCTACTTTATTCAACAATTCTGAAGTCATCGGTTTCCTGACTTGTTTTAAGTGCAGTCAACTTTTCATATTTAAAGAACGGTCGAACATAAAGAAGCGTGATTTCGAATTCATGTTTCTTTTGAAAGGCAGCTGCAGATGATGTTTTAAATCTTCTCCGTGGTGCATTTAAGGAAACTCAGCACATTAAAAATAACTTGACTGAAATCTATCTCTTAATTTGTCATCCTGATTGTCTGTACTATCATTTTTCCACATTGTAGTGATGCAATTTCTAACTTCAATATCATACCTTCAACAATTTCAATTCATTTAGATAAACATAACCAGGCACGTCAAGTGGTCAAGAGATACAACTTTTCTTGGCTCGCAGCAGAGAACAGCAGAAAAACTGTATTAAACATTAAGTATCACTTTTTTCCAAGACATTTGGGTTTTTATTTCTTCTCAATAATGACTTTCAGAGACTTTGTTTTCTGCTTTCTGGTGCTTTTCAAAAGGTAAAGTAACAGAAAATGATGTAGCAACAGCCCTTTATGTTAAAAAAGGTGAGAACATGTGTCATAACTCAGGAGAAATAAACTAATGATACATGTAATACCCTGCTTTATACAAACTAGTGATTTGGTTCAGAAAACCTGAAAGCTAAAAATATGGTTTTGCTCAAATTAATGTTTTAACGCTCATCTTTAAATAAAAATATATAAAATGTAAAATCTTTCTAATTTATTTCAACTTCTAGTTTCCTGATTATTTATCTCTGAGGATGTTCAGTAACTTCAGGTGTCACCAAACACACCTGTGAATACATTTATAATTGTGTCATCCTGATTGTCTGTACTGTCATTTTTCCATGTTGTGATGTTTTCACAATTCTGGAATTTCAATATCATAACTTCAGGAAAATCATTTAACATTTTAGATTCGTATTAAAAGGTTAATTTAACTATAGGCTATAGGCTGCTACCAGATACACCTTAAATTCCCTCTTTATGTTTTGTTTGTTCATCTCCTCAGATCAGCTTTGAAATGGTGTGTGTGCTGTCACAGACAAGAGAAAGCAGCTGTATTGTTGTATCAATACTGCAGAAAATGAGTACAATCAGAAATGTTAAATATTATATTAACATTCAGAATGGATATTATTTCATATATCGATATTTTTGACAAAACTAACAAAGGAAAACTCTTTATTGATCCCTCACTTTGGAAATTCACTGGAAATTCTCTGCACACATCATCTGTTTCCTGTCCGTCCTGGAGAAGGATCTCTTCTTCCATTTCCTTTCCAATCTTCTAGTGGAGTTTAGATAAAGGGTCTAAAAACAGAGGGTGAAATTGGGGTGAATAATTGATGTTATTATTTTTTGACACAGCTGAGATTTATAGGGACATTTTATGTTGATAACATTTATGTAAATGTGCCATTTTTTCCATCCCGGCTCATTTTTAACTGCAGACAGTTACAACAGACGGATAAGATACATTAAAACAGAAAAGCAGTACTCTACAAAATCACATATAAAATACTTTACAGCAAGAAACAGTAGAAGACAATCTGTAACATGTTTCAGGATATTTGAACAAGATTGTGTTATTTTAGCTCACCTGGGCCAGCCTGCTCCTCGTGTACGCAAAGGATCTGTTGCAGCGACCACGGTTCAGTCACTCTCTCTCTCTCTCTCTCTCTCCCTCTCCCTCTCTCTCTCTCTCCCTCTCCTGCCATAATCTCCAGCTGTCGCTATCAGAATAAAGGCAACAAAAGCCCAACAAAATGTAATCTATATATTTTAAACAAACAGCATTAATGTAAAGATGTCTTGGTTAAGGATCAAATCATGACATCACAGGCTGAGACCCGACTCCTGTCTGTCTCTACTCTGTGTGACTGTATTGGGAAATCAAATCATTTCAAATCCATGCAGTTCATTGACAATTATGAGTTCTTAAGAATATAGCTCTGCTCATTTTCACATCCAATGTTATGAAAGTGAATTCGATAATTAAGTTTTGAGAAGTTAGTAGACATACAACCATAATTTATGTCCGCATGCAGTTTATAATGATGAATATAAGAAATAATTCAGATTATTTGATGGAATTACATAAACAACAAGACCCTGCTGATGAGTATAGAGTGGAATAAAAGGAAGAAACTGTCCTGACAGTGAATCAATCATATTTTTTACACAAAAAAAACCTTTTTGCTCTGCTGCCATTCTGACTCTTATTTAATGAGAACTTATTGAGTTATCTTATCACAGAGGCTGCCTGGACGTATCAGCATATTAAATATGGATATTAAAATTTAAAAAATTAGTGCTCTGACATATATGAACTTTGTTGAAAATGGTCTCAAACATATTGAATCTTTAAAATAAAGTGAGACGTTTTACTGTCTCTGTTTGTCCCTCTGTGAGGAAACAATCAATCACCCTCCCTCCTGTATTCATCCTCCATTCAAAGTGTTATTGAGCGACGGTGGCGGCGATAAGACAACAGACAAACTGATTGATCTGTGTGTGTGTGTGTGTGTGTGTGTTTATCTCAGGCAGCAGAATATTAACCACCTCACCATCAGATGTCATAATATCTATGTCTCACAGGAGAAAATCCATGCCATTGACCGGCAGGGAGCAGCTGTCAGTCACAGTGATTGATGGACCTGTCGGCCACTGGCGGTAAAGGTTAAGGTGGGTGGGGCCAGAGGAAGTGCGACTCTGCAGCTCTGCGATCGATCGGCTGTCTGCATCAGCATCTCTCTCTGTCATCTTACATTAATTTACAGTTTCTGCTAGTGGGAGTGAATGTCAGGGGGGAATCCAACCCACAACCTAACCTGCCACGAGTCAAATGTAGCACTGACTTGAAACAAATTTACACAAAATTCCGAAAAATATAAATCTAGTTAAAGGAACACAAATGAAAATCCAGTCATCCTCTCCTCCCTCCATGCTGATGAAAAGTCATCAGGGAGTTTCATAGTCCACAAAACCTTTCTGGATCTTTGGAGAAAAACAGCGTTGCAGAATTCTGCTAAACAACTGAAGTATCTGGAGACTTGTTTTAAGACGGGATAACAACCAAAGAACCATCAAATGTGTCCAGACAGCTCATCTGGAAACCCTGAGATCCCAAGTTAACTTAACAAACATGTTATTTACACCCTGTCGAAAGCTTCACTGTAGCTGCTAAGCTAAAAGTGTTAGTGCGCACTACGTCTGAAGTTGGCGCTCGACCGTACGTCTCATTACTATATTTTAAAATCAGCTTTGTTGTTTTGTTTTTGTTTTTAAAGTCCCCAGCTACTCCAGTTCCTCTTTTTTTGTGCCATTTAGAAACATGTAACTACCTCATTTGTTCAGTTATTTCCAGGTGAGTTGTCTAATTTAATGTGATAAGAATTAAATTCAAATTAAAGGAGCATTATGTAGTTTTGGAGAAGAAATTCAATCTTAGAATTCTAATATTTACAATATTAACGAGGTAATAATACAAACATAGATCTACATACATCTGTTCTGATTGTGGAATACAAACTTTGTGCATGTTGGACATCATGAGACTATTCTCTCAATAAATGTGTTGGCCTAGCTGCCGGCCTGTGGGCCATGTCGCTCTGATTAAACATCCTGTTGGTTTATTCATTTTGAAATCTTTTATTGAACCTTTCCTGCATATTGTTGTTTTATGTAAACTGTAGACAGTTAATGAGTGTAATTTCTGTGATGATATTGATAAAAGCCTGTATTTATGGACATTTTTGTTTCGATTTGTGTTTCGGTTTCTCAGTCAACTCAAGGACAACACGTCTTCAACCTGAGAGTCTCTGATCAGTTGGATAGCTGGATGAACTGCTCTAACCAAGATAAGAGAGGCCAGCATACTCTTTAAAAACACCCCTAAAAACACGGAACACTTCCTAAACCGTCCGACTTACTCTCTGAGAAGGACGAGGCACAAAATTCAGCTGTGCCAAAAACTTTTGTTGTGATGACTAAAAGGTGAGAAAATTGTCGTAAATCGGGAGAAAAAATACAATTCTCCTAGGGAAAATCATTAATGTTGGTGAGTAAGAACACCCACACACTTTCTCACTTCCTGTCTCTGTAGATGGAAATGTAAATATGTTTACCTTAAAGACAAAGAAAATTGTTTTGTAATTAAAAGTTACATCAAATGTTTCTTTCTTGTCCAACATTTATCTCTGCATCAGTCTGGGTTATTGTTCAGAATCAGAAATGTATTGTATTGTTCAATTTCTCCTTAATAAAACCTGTCACCTGTGCAGGTTATATTGAGGATTTTAAATATTACAGACTGCACCTTTACATTTCTGCTCGTTGAGTTATCTCTCAGTAAACTTTTGGCTCCACGTGCACCAACTGTTTCACCAAAAAACAGATAGCGGTTCGTGTTCCTGGCAGCTGCTGCTGAATATATTTTAATGAACAAAATACAACAACCAACTGTTTCCACCTTCAAATCCATCATTTTTTTTTAAATCTATAAACGTCCTCAGACATCAACTAAGTTCATTATTAATTGAGCAACACAGAGTTGTTCCTTCATTAAAGGTGTTACATGTTTCAGCTGGCGGTGATTAATTCTGGAAATCATCCCTGTGAATGTTGATATCGTGATAATTTCTCCGTCCTCCACAGGATCTGATCGCTGGAGCTCCAGATGGCTCCGCGTGGCTCACTCTCTTCCTCCGAAAACGAAGGCTGCAATTACGGAACAAAACCAGACGTGATTCATCTACTTTCTATTTCCAGCTGCCGCTCGTGCTTTCACACCTTCAACAACCACCGCTCAACTTTCTCCTCTTACTGAACATCAGACTTCAGGGGCTCTTAGATACTGTCTGGAGAAAAAAAACACAAGTTTCCTCTCACAGAAGATGAGAAATTAGACCAAAATGTGAGTTTTGTTTAATAAAGGAGGAGCAGCCGCCCTGAGACGTGTCCCTCCTGTGCTGTGTGCTGTAGTAACGGCAGTGTTAGCTAATAATAACTGATGCTTCACAGCAAACGAGCGATGCTAATGTGGAGGAGGCTGATTGTACTCGCCCGGTCACGGCTGTGAGGAATGTCTCTGGAAGGGAAAATGAACTTTATTCTTAAATTACAGGCCCCTCTGTGGCGGACGCGCCTGTCCTATTATGTGCTAATTAGAAGACGCTTGGGACGTTTTGGCTAACGAGCCTGGGATAATTTTAACCCTCCGCATGGCTGCAGAGAGACATGCAGCATGTACGACCACATACAGTCGGAATATGAACATATGGCTCAGCTTACACAAAACAGATGCACACACACACACACACACACACACACACACTTCTTCATACATTCGCAGGCTCCCAGCATGCACCAGCTTAGCTGCCGCTGTGCTAATTGGCTTGATGTGGTTCTGAAAATAGTGTCTGTACAATCCCCTGTCTGCCTTCAGAAAAGATCATGCCCTTTTAATTCAGAGTCCCAGCAGGGAGTCAATAGGAAATGGCTCCAAATAAAAGGAGGCGATTATAAAGGTGCATTTCACTTCGCCTTACACTCATCGTCCCCACGCTCAGTACGACAAGGCCTCACATTCATAATTATCAACCTCAGATCTCAACAATAAAGGTCTTCCACATTATTACACATTTAGAGAAACCACTGGGTCTGTTGGTGTTTCTTTACTCTGCAGTCACACTTGTTGTCTGTGTTTACTCAACAATGAAATGTCGCCAGCTCATGGATGTATTGTAATTATTCTACTAAGGTTGCCACAATGCTATAATTTCGAAGTTCAATACGACTCCCAAAAAATTATTTGATAATCGGTTAACATTTGTGATACCACGGGCGGATACAATAACAACACATTAAGAGGGATAAACTTTTTTTTTTAAAGAACACAAGAGCAATATTTTACAGTTGTCACGTTTGTGCAAAATAAAACCTGCTGTCAAAGAAAAGAAAACGTCTTAAAATCATAAAAATAATAAAATCTTACTGTAACATCAGTGACAATATTCAAACCGTTAAAGACCGTCTTTCCTCAGCTTCAGTCTGGGAAAATAAGAAAAACATCACGCAAATGTTCTATAGTGTTAAATTAGCACTGTCGTTTCCTCAGAACGGCCTGCGTATGTTAGCAGCTACCTCTATGTTGCTAACATTTGTAGTCGCTAAGCAAGCGGCTTCAGTGGCTAACTGATGTAATAATGTAGTGTAATATGTTAACATACACTATATTGCCAAAAGTATTCACTCACCCATCCAAATAAATGAATTCAGGTGTTCTAATCACTTCCATGGCCACAGGTGTATAAAAGCAAACACCTAGGCATGCAGACTGTTTCTACAAACATTTGTGAAAGAATGGGTCGCTCTCAGGAGCTCAGTGAATTCCAGCATGGTACTGTGATAGGATGCCACCTGTGCAACACGTCAAGTTGTGAAATTTCGCCGCTCCTAAATATTCCACAGTCAAGTGTCAGTGGTATTATAAAAAAGTGGAAGCGATTAGAAACGACAGCAACACAGCCACGAAGTGGCAGGCCACGTAAAATGACGGAGCGGGGTCAGCGGATGCTGAGGGTTATAGTGCACAGAGGTCGGCAACTTTCTGACAACAGACCTCCAAACTTCATGTGGCCTTCAGATTAGCTCAAGAACAGTGGAACAGCTTCACGGAATGAGTTTCCATGGCCGAGCAGCTGCATCCAAGTCATACATCAGCAAGTGCAATGCAAAGCATCAGATGCAGTGGTGTAAAGCACGCCGCCACTGGACTCTAGAGCAGTGGAGACGCGTTCTCCCGAGTGACAAATTGCACTTCTCCATCTGGCAATCTGATGGACGAGTCTGGGTTTGGCGGTTGCCAGGAGAACGGTACTTGTCTGACTGCATTGTGCCAAGTGTAAAGTTTTGTGGAGGGGGGTTTATGGTGTGGGATCGGTTTTCAGGTGCTGGGCTTGGCCCCTTAGTTCCAGTGAAAGGAACTCTGAATGCTTCAGCATACCAAGAGATGTTGGACAATTCCATGCTCCCAACTTTGAGGGAACAGTTTGGGGATGGCCCTCTCCTGTTCCAACATGACTGTGCACCTTTGCACAAAGCAAGGTCCATAAAGACGTGGAGGACAGAGTTTGGTGTGGATGAACTTGACTGGCCTGCACAGAGTCCTGACCTCAACCCGATAGAATACCTTTTAGATGAATTAGAGCGGCGACTGAGAGCCAGGCCTTCCCGTCCAACATCAGTAAACACTCCTAAACCTTGTGGAAAGCCTTCCCAGAAGACTTGGAGCTGTTATAGCTGCAAAGGGTGGACCAACATCATATTAAATCCTATGGATTAAGAATGGGATGTCACTTAAGTTCATATGCGAGTCAAGACAGGTGAGCCAATATTTTTGGCAATATAGTGTAAGTCAATGCTTATGATAACTGTTTAATGCTTCAATGATGTTGATGTTGCAGCATTAAAATTGATAAAGACATGAAAGCATCCCTAATTATTGATTGATTATTGATAAAATCTGTGTTATTTTGCACGATTCTTTATTTTATTATATTTTTCGTCAGTCAGTTTGGTGTGAACCACAATACCAATGATCCTTGGGCAACAATTGCTGTGGAGAATCCAATCAGAGGCTTCAAGTTTTTAACAACAAACCTTGATATTGATGTTGCTGATATTATTAATATTATGAAGCCCATTACGTTTAGCTCCTCATGTAATTTCTTTGCATTGCTGCAGGAGATGGATGATGAACAGGCGCTCAGCTCCCTGCAGTTCCCTCACATACACTCTCCAGTTTTCCTTCTTATCAGCTCACACTGTGTTCTAATGATGTTGGGTAACCGACAGCAGGTACCGTGAGCAGTGACTCATCCGACCTGGCTGAGTCGGGTGAACAGTGAGTCAGGATGACATCAGTAATTACTCACCTTCACGAGGTGCTTCAGTGATAAAGTGTCGGCTTTATAACGGGGGGGAGTTAGCCTGAATGTCAGCATGATGCTGCTCACAGAGATCAGAGGGTCGCAGCGTTTGATCAAAGCAAAGGCCAACATGTCTGAACAACGACCTGAAGCTCTGACCTTTGACCCCTCGTAAGCTGGGAAACATCCACTGTGCAAACACTGGAGAGCTTGATACATAGAGGAACAAACCACTTTATCACAGAGCTTTTAAAGAGATTGTTTTACTTCACCTGTGAGACAAAATACTTCATAAACCTGAAAAATGACCTGATTCTCCATGGTTTGATCCATAATGTTTACTTATTAAATCAACTCAGCTCATAGGAAGGGTGACTTTCATTGGTTCATGGCTGAACTCATGGAGGCACATCATCATTAAAGGCTTACACGCTTATTAACAGGTTATTAATGTTAAATGACCCATTAAATTCACACAAAATCCTTTGAATGACCACTGACGGATTACCTTAAATTTCCAGCTTAACAGAGCAACTCAATTATGTTTTTACCCCTCTAATGACCCACAGAGCCTCAATAAACCTTCAGTTAGAAACTTTATGATCTTGAGCTTCACCACGAAACAATGCAGGTGATCTGATTGGGACAAACAGCTGGAACAAACAAACAAACAGCATCATTTATTAAGAATGGAAATAGTCACCAACAAAAGTAACATTTCCCCCAGTTCATTTAATTAAAAACTTTTGACTGAACTCAACTGAATTCAACAATGACATATATCACCATCTGTTTGTCTTTTTTTAAAATAAGGAATTATGTAACTTAACCTCACAATGTTTTTTCTTGTCTTGTGTCATGCACTTCACCTCCTCTCTTTGTCCTTTTTCATGTGTTTCATTTGTTTATTTTAGCCAGTGTTTGTCTCGTACTCTTTGTCAGTTTGTCTGTTTCAGTTTTCATGTGTATTCCCTCCTGTTCCATTACTTAGTTGTAGTATTTTCATGCTTGTATTTTGGTATTTTGTATTAGTGGTTTGGACTTCAACTTTACGTTCTGGTTCAAATCTGACTGAACTCACCGCTGACTTTTACACCTCAATTCCACCAGATACGCATCCAGTCTGACTCTGCTCTGTCCCGGCTCTCGG
Organism: Diplodus puntazzo; assembly: GCA_963678695.2. Lineage (NCBI taxonomy): Eukaryota > Metazoa > Chordata > Actinopteri > Spariformes > Sparidae > Diplodus > Diplodus puntazzo. The sequence continues at coordinate 4,051,453 of OZ023158.1, read as the reverse complement.
CAGCAGAGCTGATAGGTTTCACTTTAGTCTATGTGTTGACTTCCACCGGGTCCGCTGTGCTGTGTATCTGCTCCGTCCCAGCTCTGGCAGTTTGGAGCTCTCCAGAGAGATACACAGGTCTTCTATTGCTGGTGGATGCTTGAGCACGACGCAGCATTCCGGCTGAATTTAGTCCAGACCGGAGCTGTAACACAGCCGACATACATCCAGTGGAATCGTAGAGGTAGTTTCTCACTGAGCTGTCTCCTGCGTGTGTGTTTTTGTATTTTATTCTGATGTTACTGTATTTTTGATTATTATCCAGAAGCATGATATCCTTCTGGAATAATAAAGTCTTGTCTTTTTTCTCAGTTTTTTCTCCTGACATCATGTTGCATCGTTAGATGATTATAACAACAATCGCAAATCATATTGTGTCACCTTTATTATCGTGGCCACGGTATTGTGACAGTTGTGAGTTCATACTCCTGTTCACACGGAACTGATGTGCTTGTAGCCGAGAGCCAGAGACAGGAAGATGATGAATAAAGTACATAGAAGCACCAGACTTGTCCTTGAAGGCTGATTTGTTGTCAGATCCCTTTTTGATTTTCAGAGCAGAGTAGAAAAAAAACTCTCCTGCCAAATGTATTTTCTTACTTTTGTGTGAATTCTTTCTTCTTGTTAATAACAGGATATTTTCACAATTTAAAAAGATGCTCTGGTGGACTTCTGTGTTGTGCTAGAGGCCTGTTTGTTTGTTTTGAGTTTTATTTGTGGACTCCATTTCTAATCATTAGCTTCTGTTGCTCTCTGTTAGCGGAGCAGAGAAAGGCGACGAGATGACAACACACTAGAGAACGTACATCAAGTCGAGTCCTTCACAAAGAAATCCACAGTCAAACAGCATCGAACAACCTCAACAAACTGTCCACAGGTTTGTAGAGGCAGCTTATGCCACCCACACTTTTCACTGAGTCAAGTCAAACCGAGCCGTGCTGATGTGCTTTCCCATCACCTGTTTTACGGTGCCCAGTTGAGCCGAGGCTGTGTTGACGTCTCGCGACTGCAGCCGACCCGTAACAAACCGCCGTCTCCATCTCAAATGGAAACTCAACTCACGTCTGTGCAGGAAACCTGAAAGAGGTTTTTAAAAATCAGCTCTCAGTATTTTTGAACCTTCTAACTAAATCTCTCTAGTTTATTTCTTCCTGTTTGTTCTTTAACACATCAAGATGTGTTTTACAGTTTCATCGTGTTCACTCTCCTGTAACTTTACTTGTAATGCTGCTTCATAATAAAAGATTTAAATGACTAATTAACGGTTAATACATTTTATTGTGAAGAAGTATTAGTAAACGGACCATGTTTGTGACTGAATTAGTGGAGCCACATTGTTAGCAGTAATTCATTGATAGTACTGTGGGGATCAGGACAAGATAAAAATGTAAAACCTGAGTCCTTCACAAAGAAATCCACAGTCCAACAGCATCAAACAACTTGCTCTCAGTACTTTTGTAGCTTCTTATTGAATCTCTTGAGTGTCTCTCCTCCTGTTTGAGGAGTCCTAGTTAGTTACTGCTGCTGAAAATATGTTTCTTGTAATGCTACTTCAAAATAATAGCTTTTAAATGAATAAATAACGGGGGGCTTTTATTGTGCAGGAAATGGAAATTATAACTGAATTAGGTGAGCCATTTTGTCAGCGGTGATTCTTCAATAGTACTGCGAGGATCGAGATAAGAGCATCATCACTTTAAGACAAACCTTAAGGTAGGTAGCAGGTGGCCCAGTTTTGGTGAAAACTTAAATCCCTGATGGCCGAGTCAAACCCAGCAGAGCCAGGCCGGCAGATTTGATGGAAAAAAGATCACAAACGGCATTTATGTCATGTTACAATCCAGAAATAGTGATTAATACATGCTTTTTTTTTTTTTTTTTAAGTTTCATGGTACCTCTTTAATGGTTTCAAAAAGACACAAAATGACTAAACTCTAAGACAAATATCCATCCAATAACCTGCGATCAAACAAGCCAACAAGGACATTTAAGGACAATAAAATGTTTCTCTCTTTGCTGCTTTTAATGTGGATTTGCATTAATTATGAAGGATGTAATGTTATGAATACAGAGCTTCACCTTCATTAGTAAAAACTGTTGATAATGTGTGCAGCCTGTGTGTCCTTAAAGCTCTGCTGTAATTAATGGAAACATCAAGTGGTTTAAAGCTGTGTGTATGTATGTGTGTGTGTGTGAGTGCGCGTGTGTCTTCGCTCAACACACTCGTCTCTTCCAGTTGGATTTTCAGTCCGCCGAGCTGCTTTTCTGATCTGCAGTGAGCGGCTTGACAACCTTTTGCTCATCCGAGGAAAATTCCATTACAGGCTGTTAGGACATGAGTAATGGCAGCTCTCCGGTTAACCGGCTCGGATGGAAGCAGACTAATGCTCGGCCATCAGTTTGCCTTCTCTCGCAGACACATATTTGGCTTGTGTTTGCAGCTCCTCTGCTCTGCTTTCTCTCTGCTTCATGCCCCGAAGGCGAAGCAAGGCGCTGCTGCATCACATCCAGCCGTCTTCAGGAGGAACGGTCATCTGTTCGGACTGCCCACCGTGTGTTTGTGAAATGCTTCTTAACCCTCCTCAGTTTAAGGTCATTGTGTTTGTTTTTTCTACACTCAGTTCAGCTTTTTGTTTCCCACGTACACTTAATCCAACACATGTTGTTTCATGTTTGAATGGTTATAAACATTTGCTGGGCGACTGTTTCCTTTACTCATTCTGCAGAGAATTTAAGAGAAAAGCTTATCGACACCTCTAATCTTGTTTTTATTGTTTGATAAAAGGTGCAATTTGTAAGAAATGTGATTAATACATGGTACTTTTTTAAAAAAAAAAGTTACATGGTGCCTCTTTAATGGAAAAAGAAGAAGAAGACTAGCACAGTATGTGGCTACTGCTTTCAGGCAAAATTATGTCAGAGGAGATGAGACAACAGGGACACTTTATCCTTAGTGTCATGAATATACTGTTATCGTAAATTATTTTGGCTGCAATAATCATGTAAAAAAAGATCTGATATTGTGACAGTATTAGTTTGAAGAAAGGGGACATAGTATGGAGGCGATTTACAGCAGCACTGACTAAGACTATGACTTCAGGAGCGAGATGACAGAATATTTTCACAAATACTGATGTTCGAATTAGGTGTGTTTTACGATGTTAACAAGGCGATTTAGCTCGTCTTAGCTCAGTAAAAGAGAAAAACTTGAATTCAGACAGTGTGCGGTTGTATATTCTATTTGCTAAGAAAAATATGTTCCAAATTATTTCCTTTCTTGACAGTTTATTTTGTTAACTTATTAGACTAAGTAGTGAACTTCTTGAGCTACAAAGTGGCATTAGGAAACAGGACTGGCTAGGGCTAGCTGGTTAGCAGTTTTTGACACAATGTTAGTGATGTTGTCTCTAAACGATTAGTTGATAATGTGAATTCTTTTTTTTGTTAGGGTTAGGGGGGACAGTGATGGTGTGCAGCCACTTAGCTGTAACAGAGTCAGGCCCCGTCCAGAAGTCGTTTTGCGAAAACACACACGTATTGCATCGTTTTGGCCGACCGTCCATACGGCTCCTGAAAACGCAGCGCCTGAAAATGCACTTTTTTGAAAACGGGTCTCAGGGTGGAGAAATCCGAAAATGCAGCCCTCCCGTTTTCATGTGGACGGCGAATCCGCATACTTTCCAAAACGATGACTCCATCACCCCACCCCGCGATGTCTCATAACAACAACAACAACAACAATGGCGGACTACATGCTCTTGTTCGTGCCGCTGAAAATATTGAGCCTTTCTTGCAACTTACTCTCCTTGTAGTTGAGTGTGAGTCGCAGCAGCAGTTCGACCTCATTATCAGTCCTTACAAACGATTCTGGTTTCCTTGCACTCCCCATTTTCATCTTCTTCTTGTTGTGTTCGGTTTCTCCGTCTACTGTCTGTTTGTTTACAGCGCGCAAGCTTAATGCGCATGTTCCGTGTCTTCTCTGTTTTATGGTCAATGTCAACCGCCACCTATAGGCCTGGAGTATGTACTACAGCGTTTTCGGTCGTTGTCAGTGGAATCGTGTGGACGCAAATATTCTTAAAACGATGACGATGAAGACGGAAAAAAACAAGATCGTTTTCGCCCGTGTGGACGGGGCCTCAGAGGTAGGCTATCAATCTGTAGACTCTGGACAGGAGACAGAAAACGTGTCTGTCAAGAAAATAAACATTACAAAACAAAATACAGTTGCACACAATACATCATCTTTATCTTTACATTTACATTTTAAACTAAACTTCTGGACATATCTTACAAATTGTCACTTTAAATACTCAATTTTACCCATTACACACATTTACATATATTCAAAAAAAGATTTACAAGTGAGTACTGCTTTCAGTTCAGCAAATGAAAAGCAAATCTGCACAAGAGTAAGAGTACAGTTTAGACACAAATCCATGTTAAATATGTTGTGCTGTTCAATGGCGCCTCTGTTGCTTCACATGTTCAGAAATTAAAAGTCAATGCCGTTTGTTCGTTGTCATGGTAACCTTAGCGGAACTGTGTTCAGACAATGCAAGAATGGAAATTCAACAGACGGCATGATCAGCTGTGATGTGAGTGGATGCAAATTTACAGTATTTGACCAATTGAGATGAAGACCTGTCCATGTGAAGCCTGAGAGAAAAGAGTCAGAGTCGTTTTGAAACTGCTCAACTCCTGTTTTTGAAAGTGCAAATGTAAGAGGACGAACACAGTGACCGTTCAGGAGCGAGGTGACCGAAACATCAGGAGATCTGAGCAAAGAGGCTGAGCTCTCACTCAAACGCTGCACAGAAACATTTTGCATCGAAACTGAAGGCACTTTCAGGAAGATGCTTTTTTAAAAGTCAGTAAAGAGCCTCAGAGTGAATTTAACAAACCCTCACATGTGTCCAAAACCAAAAATAACACCTGGACTCAACGCTTACAAAGTGCTTTATTTCAGTGATTATTATTTATTCAGTGCCATTCACTAGTGTCTTCTCTTGTGTTAACAAGCCTAGTTTTCTATGATGGATGTGAATGTACAGTATAATCTATAACAAAAGCTAAAATGTAAGGATTCACATCAAATTGGCTGCTGCAACACCAGAAATGTGACTCAAGTCATTTGGTCGAGTCCCTTTTTTATAACGATATGAAACGGGTCAGAGTCACTATTCAACATCTTCTAGTGATTGTATAATGCTAAATGTATCTAGCTTGTTCAAAATGCATCAGAATTAATTGATTTGTACTACAATTACTGATATTACTGCCCATGCTTTATGTCATCTAGTCTCAGCCCACTACAGCCTCTGAAAGACAGCAGTGTCAGTGGGTCTCAGCACCAGCCACATACTGTTGCATCAGGCTAAATGTTAACTAACATCTGCCTATCATAACACTCTTACACAAATGAGTCTTCAGATGAAGGACACAGAGCTTGTTGTCAGAAGTCTTTGACAAGCAGGTCGCTGTTTTCCTTCATGTATGAAATGTTTGAATCGGAAAATGATGACTCGGCACAGACACGACCGATCATACTGTGTGACAGTGCAGCCATCCAATCGCAATGACAATGCTGTTCCCAGTCTGCGCTCGCTTGCTGATAAGAGACACTTGTAAGGCAAATATTCACAAAGTGTATATAACTCATATTTAAACTGAAAACATAAAATGAACACAAACAAGTCAGCCTGACAGCAGCGTCTACGTGACGTGCACGTGTCACAGACTTCTGCTGTACAAGCATATGAATAGACCTGTCTCGTGTTTATATTTGAAGGTGTACGCAGCACTTTTATACAGAAGTATATACTGTCAGTATGTTGTTACATTTTAAATGACTATGCAGGAGATTACTCTTACTAGCTCCCACATTGTCTGCATTTGCTCATATCATTTTAAAAACTTGGTGAAAAGTTGTAGTTTCAAAATGTTGAGTTGGGTCCAAAAACTGAAGCTCACCATCTTGTCTTGCCTGTGACCCACACCAGCCCACACAGACATGCATTACATATGTAGCAAGTAAAAAATTAGACAATAGATTTAGACTATCCATTGTCTTTTCAGTTGATCAATCAGGAAGCGGTGAAGAAACAGCTAACAACAGCTAGTCAGATCCACTACGTTTAGGGTACTTGCAACCTGTAAGAGTACTTTTTAGCTTCCCTACCTGAGCATGGTGTCAGAGGAAAATGGCCGTCACGTAAACACTGCCTATGGTTTCTTTTTCTTCAACTACATCCGAAGGTCTTGACATTTCCAGGGCTGTCGGAGCTCACAACTTATTAGGCTCATGAGAGCTGTCAAGTGGACGTCATTGGACTTAAAGGTTGAATATGTAATATGCTTATTAAAAGCTATTTTTTTTCAAAAATAATACATCCACGGGGCGTTTAGAGGGGTGCAGATTAAAAGTAATGCGTTTCCTTGAAAAATTATATTTACTCTGAAATAAATAATTTAAGAAATTTTGACGGGTTCGACAATGATGAAATCCTGTTTACATCGTACCAGCCAAATAACGGCCGGCACTGCGGGTTGTCAATTTCGCAACCTCGGCAATGCTCGGCAAAAGCTTGGCAAAGCTCGGCACAGCTAGGCTGACACTGGGTAAAATGGCGGAGTCTGCAAGCTCAGCTTCAGAGCCCCAGCGAACGGTGCGTTATCTGTCCCAGCAGCTGAGTGACCGGAGAAGAGCAAAAACCAGAGTAAACATCGGTGAAGCATACGCTCGATGGACTCAGGTAAAGGATTTCCACGGCATAAAAACACACGCGGAAATGGCGAACTTTCTCCTGGATCGGTAAGCTAACTCGCTTGCTAACTTAGCTAACGCTACCTGTCGGTCAAACTCCTCTGCTATACTTATTTTCATTATATCACGTTGATCCTAGATATGAGAATACTGATCGTGACCCATCGACCTCCACACCCAGTAAACGGAGGAAACGGGGGCGGCTCAATCCTCCTGCCCTGTCCAGAATGGCTGGTTCACTTTCAACCTGGCAACCCGACCGCTGGAATTACTTTTTTGTTGTCGCGACTACAATCTTGAGACACTAGATGGCGGCATTCAGCTCATAGTCCATATTTCACCTTTAAGTGGTTTAAGTATCCAAAATTCATTGCAATACGGGCTCAGTCCACAAGTCTTACAGGTGGAGATCTGGATGCAGTCGTCATCTTGTCTTAACCTCTCTCCTTCTTTTGCTGTTTTGTTCAATTTCAGAATAGTGTTCAGTTGCAGTACTGCCACTTATTGAATTGGAGTTTGATCCGTGCGGCCTTTGTATACCTGACACACACAACTACCTTGTTAAATATCCAGCTCATCGTTCTGTCATCTGTTATCTTTTCTGTCATTAAGACTCTTTTTGTTGCTGTTTTAAAATCTGGCCAATGTGACTTTATTGTAAACTAATCACATTGCTGAGTTGAAGCAGAGCTGCTGTCTCTGAAAGCCTTTTCTGCTTAATTACTTGACCGTTGACTCGGTGCTGACAGGAGGTGAAAACAGGTCGGTTTAGCTCCACTTCCAACAATACTTTATGCTGTTTATAAGCTTCATTATTAGAAGGCAGGTCAGCTCAGTTAATGTGTATTATTATCATTAAAGCAGCCTCTGCTGCTGGCGCTCTGTCTAGTGGACAGATCCCCAAACCAAACTCCATGATAAAAAATGATGTTTTAAGGTCAGGACTTTTATTCCACAGTAAAAACTGATGTTACAACTTTACAAAGGTTCTTTTTATGATTCACACTGGTCTACAGACACAATCGGCACACATATCATTGACTCAGACAGGACTGTGACGTGTGCTGAGCTCATCTATGCCGTCACGCACCAAACTGTGACGTCCATAACGTGACCGTTTGGGATGAACTCTTGTCAACAGACTTCTTTCAGATGATTATCTTCAATTCATATCAGCGCTTTTGCAGAGTTCTTCAGAAACATCACAGTCTGTACGACCAACATGAGTTGACTAGTGGAAGGTTTTATATTAGGATTCCTTCCACGTCACATGAACATGTCGAACCAGCGGAAGAAGAGCATAATCGAGCATGATGTGTGCTTTTTTTCTGGCTAATTTACATTACGTTGTTTGTGTTAAAATGGGATTGACGGGCCCGAGGTCAACACAAAGAGTCAAAACATAAAAATATCACTCTAAATGTGAGGAAGTGGTTGTTGGGAGACGCTGTGGGTTTAGAGGAAGTTCACAGGCTGAAAATCAATCTCTCCCTCTGCTCTCTGTTTCTGTGTTTGTAGTTTGATTCCTCTGAAACAATTTGATTAAAGTGGCTGGTTGACTTAATTCAGAACGAAAGCTCAGCTACGTTTGCTTATCATTCCCTTTGAAGTCCTTTTCCCACCCAGCAACGCTCCTTCCTGGAGTCACGGCTGTTTTCATCATCTTTTCATTATTTGAAAGGAGAGAGAGAGTGAGGGAAAAAAAACTGCCACTATCTCATTACTTTCACAATTATTTTAGTGGCTGTCAGAAAATAAGGCCTAATCACAATCAGGAAAGGGAAAAATGTTATTGTTTGATCGGATTTTGATCTGGCAGCGCCTCGTCCTCGTTCAAACGGCGCCTGAAAGACTTGATTTCTTTTACTGCTGCTTTCAAAGGACTCTTTCATCTGCTGGATTTTTTGACATAATTCACAAGTCAATCTGACTGGTTGCATGGTGCAATGTCAAGGAAGGTAAAGCATATTAGAGGCAGAGAAGAGCCGACATTTACTACAAAAAATATCCATCATGAGGGAGTCGTTTAATCCTGCACTGAGTCATAAAAGCTCCTTTATCTTGAGAAAAAACAGTGAAAAGCCTCTGACGGAAAAGAAGCTGCACTTGTTCAGGCGCTTCAAGCGCTGATTAGTTAATGCGATGCAAGGATTTCATTTAATTGACATAAACATGGAAGTGCAAGAGTGAATCTGCCATCGAAAATATCTGAACCCACTGACGCGCTTTGAAACACGAGTGCAAACGATGATCTTCTTTAGAAAGTAGAAAATAATGGCACAATAATACTGTGGACAAATGTATAATGTGATTTAATTGAAATTAATGTTCAAAAGATTATCCTCCATTTATATCTCATCAGCCACATTTTCCTCTTTTCACATTATCTCTCTCTTACTTAAAAGCCCCTTTTAATAAATATGACAATTATTAGAGGTAAAATCTTTGGTCATTAATCCAGAGAAGTGGTTCTGTTAATGTCCACCAGTGTCTGTCTCAGAGGGCACTCAGACCAAAATATCCCTCCTTTCCAAGATTATTGGAAAAATATGTTTGACCTATGATCGTTTAGGGCTTCCTTTTTTGGCTGCTTATTGACAGACATAACTAATAAATGTGCTGGTTTTTATCGTTGGTGCAATTAATAACTTTATTTATCTAGCCATTTATATATTTATTTATTCATGATTTTGGCAGATTCAGTCCTCCATAAAGCTTTTAACCAGTGAGCGTGATCTGCAGTGACCATATTTACAGGATGTCTCCATTGGGATATCGCACGATTCATCAGGCAACAGACTCACAATCTGACGTGCATCAAAACTAATGCTGTTCAGCCTGACACAGATTGAGACAGAGATGTTTTTCGACCGTCCTGTTTTGAACCCTCCTCACCTTCCCTTCCTGTTTGCTTCCTCTTTCCTCCTCCCTCATTAGCAGCATCCTCTGCCATCATAATAATGGCTGTTGTTATGAAAGTCAGTTCAGCCGAGTTAAAACACACACAGCACTAACCGAATGATTATTACAGCAGCAGGTGACGATCGATGGCCGTCAGCTAACACTGGTGGAGGGGGGGGTTTCCCCTGTTGACTTGGTAACGATTGCGTCTCACCCACATCGTCCTCAATTCCTGTCCTGATGAGCGGACACTCAAGTTTGTTCAGCGTGTTACAATGACTGTGATTGTTTCTACATGACACAGGAGCTCCTCTTATTATGTTGTATGCCTGAATGTTTTCATGCAAAAATCAGCCTGTAGATGAGCTGTGACTGCCCCTATTAGCTGGAAAACACAATGGATCCACATCGTGTAGTCTTACATGGTCCCAGTTTAGATTTAATTAAAGCTGCAAGCAGCGATGAACGGGCCCTCGCAGTCAACGTGTGTCAGGGCGTGCTGCGTACCCGGCCCCATTGCCTGATTATTGTGTACGCATCTCTTAACTGTCCTTGTTTGGGACAGTGCGGGAAGGGGTTAAATGTCATTTCCTGTGTCCAACATGTGGCGCTCTGACTATGATTGTATATTGGCTTATGTGTTCAGGACTTTTTTTCTTTTTTTTTTTTTTTTTTCTTTGCTATTAAGAGTTTTTTTATTTTACAATAAAACAAGATACAGACAAATCACACATACATACAGGACAGTAAGGGTGGGCAGATCGATCCAAATATCGATAGTATTGATACCAATGTGAGTAATAGTATCGGATCGATACTAGCGCGATGAGATCAATATTTTAGTTTTAGTTTCTCTTCTATAAGTTCAGCAAATCACTTTTACTTCTTCACAGAGTTTGTGTGATCACAGCATCTCTCTCAGTCCTTCTGCGCAGTGCTCCTCTCCACCTCTCTCACTCCACTCACTCAGGTTCACTCTGAATGAATATGGCAGAATATAATAACTTTTGTGTATCTGTTGAAGGAACATTAGTATTCCTATTTAGGCTACATGCAGATAGGTTATGGATTTAATTATGTTAAATATGATTTTCTTATTTGGCTAAAATCGTTGTCCTGCATTTTATTATTATCATAATCATGATCAGCTAATTAAAGGCAAAAGTACAAAATCATTCAATGATCAGGAATTTTCGAGTAAAAAGGATCAGTATCGGTATCGGCAATACTGGCCCTGTAATTACTTGGTATCGGATCGATACCAAAATTTGCAGTATCACCCACCCCTAGCTGTAACAGGAGTTACAAGTGTTTTGTTAAAATGGTTAATTGCTTGAGTTACTTGGTTTGAGTTACAGCTACCCTCACTCTTACTCTGTGCACTAACCCAGAGCCTTAGAGAAAAATCTTAATAGCTCTGCACTTACCTAGACCCAAACATACAAGCGTAAATTTGTTTTCATTCTGTAATAGTTTTGATAATATGTGTATGGCTTAATCTTAAATATTCTAATAATATTCTTAGTCTTAACATGATCTTCACGTTGTGGTCCTGGGGGTGGCCACTTTCATCAGAAGAAGTGAGCTAGCTGCTAGGCGAATTCTGAACGGACCACGGCAGACCTCTTAGTGCTACCACGAAGATAAGCTAATGGCTGAATCGGAATTCATAAGCAAATCACGGGAATCAATAGTACAGCCCAGTTGCGCTAAAATGAAAATCATGAGACATCTATCATCAGATGAATGATATGGAAAAGAAAAGTTAAACATGAACACTAAACTGTTCCCTCCAAAAATGTAAAACTTATCTAAGTAATTCACAGCTTTTCGTTGTCACCCTGCCTCCAAATTTAAAACTGACATTAACATAAATGCAATAATGCAATAACAACTGAAAAAGTACTTGGGTGTGTGTTTTTTTAATATTTACTGTTCAATAACGCAATCGCTGCTGTCTGTCCCATAGAAGAGCATGACAGCCAGCCTGTTTTGGAACTATTGGGGCTTACATGAAACACGTGACTGCCCCGGCAGCGACATCAAAGAGGGTCGCAACTCTTTCTCTCTATGGCACTGGGCGTTGACATACGGAGCTCATTAGCGGATGGGTTTGGGGCAATGCATTTCGAATACAGTGTTGTTGGACCTCTGACAGCTGTGTGAAATTGATGAAAAACAGTATAATATGGGACCTTTAATATTTATACTTATCTTGATTCATTTGTTTTTTTTTTTATGTTATCTATTTCTTTCTGTTCTGTCCGTATTTTTACTGTTTCTATTTTATTTTTCTCACCATTTCTTTCAAACTTTCAGTCGTGTGTAGCGATTTATTTCATTTATCCTTATTTTTAAGTGGGTTCATCTTCTTTCTTTATCTTTTATTATTTTAACCACTCACACATTGTTTGTTGCTGCTGGTGTGTATAAGTCTCTACATGTTGTTTTAATTTGCTTAATATTTCCCGTTTTTTCCAAACACCTAAACCGCAGTTTGAATTGAATTTTGATGCGTGTGAAAATTGATTTATAAATAAAATTGGACTGATTTATTCATTGATAAGGCATCAATCATCAAGAGGCTGGCATCAGGACACAGGGAGACATAGAAGCTTCTAACTGGTCAAATGAGCTGACAATCAAGAGACAGCGGTTGATACTTTCTTCGGTAACTTGTAGTTTAATGGATTTTGTTTTCAAGTATTTTTTTGACAGAAAAAGCAGCTGCAATCACAGTTTGTTTGCGTTCATGTATCTAATACTGTGTATGGGACTAGATTTTTCACGGAAATGGATCTACTGGACGTTTGGGAATAAAAGACGACAGCTTCTGTTGGAGTTTGACACTTGACTGAAACACCCACGTTTCATCTGTGAGTGGCTAAATCTTTGTACATGCTTGTTTGTCGGCTGGTTTGTTTGACGATTGCTTCCGCCTGATGTGGTTTTATCTTGAAATGGTTTACTAAACTGTGTTTGTATTGTTCAGTCAGTGGTTGTGAATGGCGATCGGATATAGATCTGTTTTTTCCACTTTGATTTGGTTTTGGTGATTTTGCATGACCCCGACATTAATGTTGGATCATACTTTGCCTAGACAGTTTGTTGCTGTGCTGTTTGATGTCAAACTGATATCTAAGATATTATCCCCCCCGTGTTAAAGAACAGAAATGAATCATCATGTTTGGTATTTGCAGTCAGTGACTGTCCAAAGTCGACTGACAACAGCAAACACTTTGTATCGTCTCTGTTGATGCTGAGCCAGGCCTGGACCCTTGCCACCTTCACTTCCTTCTTCTTGTTTTGGGGGATTTCTTTTGCCTCCAGTCTTATTCAGCACTGAAACACATGATTAAATTGATGGACTGAACCATTTCCCTGATTTACCTAGTCAAAAACATTCCTCGGCTGGATTTTTCCTGTTGTCCTGCTGCGTGATCAAGTGTTTCCAGTGAGAACTGGTGCACTTGCTTACATCTAAACAGATCAGATGTCTCTATACTGCCAGCTTAGTCAGAGAAGAGGTTTTCAAACTGTGAGAGCTGCAGGAGGGTATCAAGCGAGTGTGTACGAGGCAGCAAGGAAATGGATCTAAATGGCTGGTCAGTGGGGGTTATGAAGGGACAGTTCACAGGGTGGACGAAGAACTCAAGTGAAAATAATTTTACACATTTGGATCCTTGTAATCAGGCACGTGCACACATAAGGCCCAAGGGGTGCTTGAGCCCCTGCCCTTTTTGCCTCGTATTAAAAAGTGCCCTTGTTGTGTGTTTTTAATGAATAAATACATTCCTGTTGTTCAAAGAGATGTCAAAAAAGGTATAAAAACACCACGTTTATCTACCGTACGCATTTCGTACGTAATATGGTGTCGTGTGTGTGAGAGAGTGTGTTGAGCCTAAAGCCGCTTCTCTGTCCGCTGCGGCTCCGCTCTGTCTCTCACTACGAACGGTCGCTACTTTCAAATTAAAAGCCCCCGCTAAGAACCCTGTTCTAAACTCCAATAGGGTGCAATGTAAAGCTCTTATTTTGAAGACGAAGAGAAAAAGAAGCCGCTGACTCATCAGAACTCCACCACGCACATGGATGAGACGTGACAGTGGAGCGATTTGAACTTTTGTGAGTTATAAATCCATTAACATAGCTTCCTTGTGGGGGCTAACAAGTCACCTTCCACTTATTCAATGTGCTTAAATATGAGCAATATTTCAGAGGAGCGCCTATTATGTTTGTGTAGGACTCAATGACCACACCATGTAGCTTCGTTCGTGCTGCTTTACTCAACTGCCGCACACCTTACATTTTACGACCTTGCCGTATATTGCCGCTGTACGCCTTAAAGGCACAGTAACCTGTCACTCACAGTGCATAACATAACAGAGTCCAACAGGACACAATACTGAATTTTTCAGACATAACATTTTTTCCCCCGGCCCCCCTTGGAAACTAAAACATAACATTCAACCCACATTCCCCAGTGCCACTATCACCCTGTCACATAGTCCCCATGCCAGATGGGCGGGACCCTCATTCTCTGAGGGCGTGCTGGCTGTGAAGCTGTGTCAGGCGGTGCTGGTAGGTTACCCCCCACCCTGTTAGCTCTTGGCCTGGGCTGCCAACCCAAAGCCGCTGCTGTGGACAGAGGTGATGCAAGTGCTGAGGGGGCTGTAACTCTGTGCAGGCGGTTTGAGTGCCAACGAGTCCCATTCTCCAGTCTGTAAGTGGCCGGCCCCAGCTGCTTAGACACCCGCAGAGGCTCTGACCAGTATGACTGCAGCTTTTTTTGGCGGTGGAGGTGTTTGACCCTAACCTAATCCCCTGCAGAAAGTGAGGGGGTCTGCACTCTGTGCGCAGCATCAAATCGCTCTTTCATCCGAGCCTGCGAACCTTTCACATGAGCTTTGGCTTTCTGGAGCCCTGGGCTCCCATTTGCAGGGCCTGGCTTAGCTCTCGGACGGTCCAGTGGTTGCTTTAGTTCGCGCCCAATCATGAGCAATGCAGGTGATTCTCCTGTGGTGGAATGCTTGGATGCCCGGATGGTCAGGAGAGTTTGATTGAGTGCGTCGCTGAAGGTTTTCCCTTCCTCCAGACAGGCTCGGATTCCATTTTTGAGGGTTTTATTCAGTCTTTCCACCCCCCCCCCCCCATTACTCTCTGGGTGATACACTGCCGTTCTGATGTGCTTGATGGACCGTATCGTGAGAAACTCTGTGAACTCCGCCGATGCAAATTGGGGCCCGTTATCCGTTGTGACGACACTGGGGAGGCCCCAGCGCCCAAACAGGTCATCCAGGCGGTCGATGATGGTGTGTGCAGTGATGGAGCTCAGTTGAAAAACCTCTGGCCACTTTGAATGAAGATCGTGCACAACCAGCAGGTAGCGGGCGTGAGCAGGTGCCCCGTGAAGTTCTCCACAAAGGTCAACTTGAATGTGTTCCCAGGGCGAAGACGGCCAAGGGGTCGGGGTGAGAGGGGCTGTGGCAGGCTGACCAGTCTTCCCACTCAGGAGGCAGCAGGCGCAATTACGTACTAGCTCCTCAACGTCAGAGTCTATGTGGGGCCACCACACTGTGTCACGACAGCGCTGCTTCACCTTGACCACCCCCAGGTGCCCCTCATGCGCCATGTGCAGTACTCTGGACCTGAGAATCTCTGGAACGACCGCCCGGTGGCCACGAGCTAGGCACACCGCCCCCCAGCAGGAGAGCTCATCGCGGAAGCGGTAGAAGGGAAGCAGCCTGTCATCCACTTTGGCAGGCCAGCCGTCCTGGACGTATGTGCGGAGGGTTGTGAGGACCTCATCAGCAGCTGAGGCTTGCTGCAGCTCGGCCAGGGTGACCACTGGACTGAGGGGCCCGTGCAGGATGTGGACCCAGTCGTCGTCACTCTCTGTGTCTGGTATCACCCCGCCTGTCTCCTTCGTCACCGAAACAGCTCTTGAGGCATAAACTCCAGATTGAAGTTGTACTGGTTCAGCCTGTCAGCCCACCGCAGCAGTCTCATGGGCCTGTGCCCCGAGCCTTGAGTCGCCAGCAGTGCTGTCAGCGCTTGGTGGTCGTTACGAATGGTGAAAGGCCTTCCGTATAGATAAACGTGCCAGCGTTTGCACGCCCACAGGCAGGCCAGGGCCTCCCTCTCCCCCACCGAATACTTCTGCTCTGCTGGAGTGAGAGCCCGTGAGGCGAAAGCCACTGGGCGTTCCACCCCCTCTTGAGTCTGGGAGAGCACAGCGCCCAGCGCCACCCCGGAGGCGTCGCAGGTGACCATGGTGGGTGCGGTCAGGCTGAAATGGGTCAGCGTAGGCGGGGACGTGAGCTGCCGTTTGATGACGCGTACGGCTTCATGGCAGGCTGGGGTCCAGTCCCAAGTAACATACTTCCTGAGCAGCCGGCGCAGGGGGGCCGTTGAGTCAGAGTAGTGTGGCATGAATCTGAGGTAGTAGGTGGCCATCCCCAGGAAGGAAGACAGCTGGGATGCCGACTGCGGGTCTGGCAGGGACAGGATGGCCTCAGTGTGAAGTAAAAGTCTCTCCCTCAGTTGGTTACAGGACGTTTTCTCTATTAGCTGGTCAATTATAAGTCCATCCTCTAAGTCCCAAATCACAAAGTCTAGCCAGCTCACGTAATGCTGATACGTAGTGGGCAACGGTCTCACCCGGCTTTTGGGTCCTCTGAAGAAACTCGAAACGGTGCATCCGCCGGCTTCTCCCGGAGCTGAAGTGAGCTTTCAAGGCGGCCGTGGCTGTGACGTACTTATCATCCGATAAGGTGAGCGTAGCGAAGATCCGCTGTCCCTCCTGCCTGAGGCAATGGCGCAGGAGCGCGCACTTCCTCGCCTCCGCTAAGTCCGTGTGTCCCAAAGCCAGCAGGTAGTCCTCAAACGACGTTCGCCATCGGTCCCAGGGAACAGCTGGATCGCCGGGAACAGGTAGGAAGGGTGGCGGTGGTGGTAAGATGAGTTCAGACATCCTCGTTCGCCAAATATTATGTTTGTGTAGGACTCAATGACCACACCATGTAGCTTCGTTCGTGCTGCTTTACTCAACTGCCGCACACCTTACATTTTACGACCTTGCCGTATATCGCCGCTGTACGCCTTAAAGGCACAGTAACCTGTCACTCACAGTGCATAACATAACAGAGTCCAACAGGACACAATACTCAACTTTTCAGACATAACAGCGCCCATTTGTGCTTGTTAAGCTAACCGCTTTTTAACCAGAGTTAAGAATAATCTGACAGCTGTCTGTGTCGCTGTTTATCTTTCCACAAATCTTAAACTTCTTCCAGATATTGAGTTTACTGTGACTTTGCTGTTGTAAACATTGTTGTTCCTACTAACAGTCTCAGTAGTCATTTCTTGGTTTTGTCACATTTTTAGATGTGTAGCATGTATTTCTAGTTTGCACAAATAGCCTAATTACAAACCAGTGTTGCATTGAACCGCAGCTGAATTGCATGTTTTCCAAAACTCGGTAATACGATGATGTGAATAAACTCATGTTGACAATAATTTGTTGACACAAATGAAATGGTAGTTGCATATCACTCACAGCTACACAGGATACACAGCTAAGTAGTTAGCTTTCTATAAGTAGGCCTACTTTGTTTATTAATTTTACATTAATCAATCTACATATTGTGTTATTAAGGCCTGAAAAATACATACTGCCCTTTGAGCCCCTGCCCCTCTATAATCATGTGCACGTCCCTGCTTGTACTAATAGTATTTCCAGATATTTAGTGCTCTACAATCCTGGAAAATCTGAAAACAGTTCCAGTTTTCCAGTCATGGAAAAGACATGGAAAATCAGAGAAAAAAAGTAGAAGGTCCTGGAAAATACTTATGTTATCCTGAAAGCATTACTTCAGATATTTCTGATGTCATTAATTATTTCATAGACCAAATTTTTGTGACTCGTCCAGTGGTTTGATAAAAAGTCAACTACAACTCTTAAAGTGCATACCTGTAACAAATATCCAACGACAGAGCTTAAACTTTGGAACTGGATTTAGGATTTTAAATATTTAATTCATCATTCAACTCTGATTTGTGCCTTCTGAAACTCATGGAACAAAAACACGATATTTCAAAATGCAAACGATATCTGATGATAATAATGCAAATCTTTAGGGTTGTTTCATTACACCCACTGGACATCTAGTAAAAGATTTCAACACAAGACCCTTGAAGGCAAACCAACCAGAATGAACAGCTCTGGATTTCACAGTCTTGATTTTGTAAACAACGTTAAAAAAACATCGCTAAAAACCTTGTCGCTGCCCATACATCAGGCATAATTCAATAAAACAAAACCCCAAACTGTTTGTGACACTAATGATCCAGACTTTTCATAATAAAAGCCACATGCATGTTGGAAATGATGCAGAGGAGGGCTGAATTATTTACATACAGTTCATGTATGTATGTATTATTCATGATCTCTGTGCAGGAAAAGAAGTTCAGCAGAGTAATGAATCCCAAGTGTTAGTGTTGGTGAACTCGCAGGGTTTTCTGGCCTCGTCACCTCGTTACAGATCACCGCAAAGTGCTGCTTAATTATTCCTCGCCACAGGGCCAAATGTTCATTATGCCACAACTAATTACTGCTACGCTGCTGTAATCCTTTACAGCCAAACGGACACAGCAGAGTGAGTGTGTGTGTGTGCGTGTGTGTGTGTGTGTGTGTGTGTGTGTGTGTGCAGCTCTAAGTTGTGCAGTGAATGGGGTGAAAATGCTCTTGATTTCCATGATGAAAAAACTTGACTTTCAATCACTACAGGTGGAGATAAAGCTTAATTGCCTCTATTTTGACTTTTAGCCTGTTTAAAGGGCGTGATTAGTGTACATCCTGGCACTCAACTCCACAAGCTGTTAAGTAGGACACACAGTTTGTAAGAAACTGCAGGCTGGGTGTGTATTTGTCTGCTGACAGCCAACATTTTGGGAAATTCTCTTGCTGTCTAGTATGAATAACAGGGGGAAACTTTAGCCTAGCTCCATCCAATAATTTAAAAAAAAATACACCCTTGGACACTTAAAAGCAGCGGTACATGTTGTATATTATCTTAAGGTAAATATTAGACATCGTGGCTTGTTAGCATGAGCATTGGAGCTATTCGTCAACCTACAACTGCTGGATGCAGGAAGCTATAGTAGCTGCTTTCCCCCAGTCGTTGTGCGAAGGTACGCTAGCCATGCCCTCCATTTTGTCTTTTAGCCTGTTTAAAGGGTGTGGGTGGGTAAATTGTTCACATTGGGGCTATTTTTTGACTTACAACTGCTGGACGCAGAAGCTAGGCTAGCAGTTTCCCCCTGCAACCAGTTTTTGTGCTATGGTATGCTAAACATGGCCCCCATTTTGATAGGAATGTAAGTTAATCTTAATAATTAGCAAACTAGCCTGTATCTGTCTTTAGGAATTGCAATGTGTGAGTAAATCTTAATAATTAGCAAATCAGCTTGTATCGTCTATTATTATTCTGTAAAGTTCTCTCGCTAGCGTTCTTGTTAGCATTATAATAGAAGCAAGGGAAATAATGTTAGATTAACTCAATCAAAATGTAAAAAAAAATATACATCCTCCAACTACCTTAAAGCTGTCGTATATGTTTTGTATTATCTCATGGTAAATATGTGGCATTGTGACTTATTAGCCGTTAATGTTGGAGCTATTTGTCTACATACTGCTGGACTCAGAAGCTAGGCTAGCAGTGTTCCCCTGAGTCGAGTCTTTTTGCAAATAAAGGTTAACTGTCCTCCATTTTTACGTTTGGCCTGTAAAGAGGGTGTCATTAGTATTCATCCTTTCAATCAGCTTCACTGGCTGTTTTAATAGTAATCGCAATTTGTACAGAAATCCTAATCATTGACAACTGAGCGTGTATTTGTCTACTAACATCCTGTGGAATTGTCTTGCTAGCCATCTTGCTAACATTGATAGTAGAAGCAAGGGAAACATGTTAGCCTAGCTAAATCAAAAATTAAATATCACACCCTCTAACAACTTGACCTGCTTGTACATTTATCTTAATTTAAATAGTTTCCCCCTGCTTCCAGACTTTATGCTAAGATAAGCTCGGAAAAAGTACAGAAATCCTTATTAGCCAACAAAAGCCAGTGTGTATTTGTCTGCTCACATCCAAATTCTCTTGCTAGCCATCCTGCTAGCATTAATAATAGAAGCACTGGAAAAAGATATTCTTAGCGCCATTAAAAATCTAAAATATACATCCTTCAACAACTTCAAAGCTGTCGTGCATGTTTTATATTATTCTAAATTGAATACAAGACATTGCATCTTATTAGATGTTAGCGTCGTAGCAATTTGCTTAAATTCAACTGCAATGTGCAGAAGCTAGGTTAGCAGTCTTTGTGCTAAGGCAGGCTGGACTCAAAGATTAAATTGATGTTAATCTGAAAAATGTCCCCAGCAATTATGAGCATTTCTGCAGCTTTAGCAGTTTTCAATCTGCACTTTTCTTTCCTTCAGCTTCAGCCTACTTTAGCGCTTTTACTCTTCTTGATTTTCTTTTTACTTAACATCCAGAGGAGAGGCTGGATGTGTGGCCAAGCAGCAGGGGAGAGCCAGCATGTTGGCGTCTGTCATTAGCTGTTAAAGCGAGGTGTGGAAAATAGCAGAGCTTTTGTCTGTAAGTGGCTTACCTTTTCTCATTACTGCAGGATTTCTGTGCAGCCAGCGGACAGTTTGGTCGCCTCGTTCCTTCAGGTAATTACACATTCTTCATTTCTCATCTCCGTGGAGAGCAATGAAAAGAGCGCTGAAGGACTGATGAGATTGAAACGCTAACACAAAGAGTTAATAATGATCCCCTTTCATGCAAAGAAGTACGAGGATGGTTTGACTAAACACAGCACACAATATCGCAAAGAAAATGGCCTCAGTTTATTTAAAACTGTACAGGTAGATACTCTAGGGACATATGATGAGTTTCACTTTGCAGAAAAGCAGCTGAGTGTCGCCATTCTAACACTTTTATCTTTTATGAGACAAGACAAATTCAGTTAACAGGCACAGTGGTCATTTGAGCTAATTGCTAACGATGGCATGCTAACGTGGACATTTTAATATGCTGATGTTGAGGTATTATGTTTGTAGGTTAGCAACATTTGCTAATAAGTACTACAAAAAAGTACAGGTCAGGCTGGTGGGAACGTCATTAATATGAAGTTGTGTTTGATGTCATACCAACATTTTACTAGCTTTCAACCATTGTTAAATGGGACGGTCTAGCCTTCGGCGCATTTCCTGGTTGCGTCACCAGATGTTTTACCCTTACATCACGATTTCTGCTACCCAGGCCCGCAAAAGTTACAATCTACGCCACGCAATGTCGCCATTTTTTTTTCTTTCGTTCTTCATTTTCCGGCGCTCAAGAATCTTGGGACATGGGAGGCCGCAAAGGATAGTAGCGGTGCATCCTCCAAAAAGAGGGTAAAGAAGGCCAAATTTGTGGGCTGCATTTTGAGGAGCCTTTGAATTGGGACAGCCTTCGCACCTCGTTGTGACATAATTGTTCTTCAAATGCGGCCTTCGAAGGATGCAGACCCTGAATTGGGATACAGCCACACAGAGAAGGAGCAGGTGAGGGAGAAAATAGAAACATAAACAGGCTGCCACAGCAGCACCGTGACAGAGAAGCTGCATTCAGGGGCACGTACCCACAAGGCATAACACCTACAGTCAATCTCAGAGCACATCTATGGGCAAAGCTACAAGTTTGACTGATTGGCTAATAGACCTATCGTTAGTGAAAGTTGCGCCTCTGTTAGATCCAGAGAACTGTATTTTAGATCTCTGGGCAAACCTTTATTTTTTTTTTTTTCACAGTCACGCCGGTAGGCCGGAGATCCAGCATGGCGTTGGAATGCAATCAGCCCTAGAGTTCTCAATGGGCCTGAAAATTACAACCCGACCCGGCCCGCAGGTTTTTAAGCCCGAACCCGACGCAGCCCGACACACCAGCCTGAATTGTCTGCCCGAACCCGGCCCGAACCCGACCCCCCGCGTTCCTGCATTGTTTTCCTCATGCACTTGTTATCATGATCAGACAGACAGCAGACGGAAAGGTGACGCGAGCCAGGAGACAGGTGCTGCGTCAACGTCAGCAGCAGCACCCGCTCCCGCTGCAAAGAAGACACCGCGCTTCGACCAGTGGGAAAATATATTCAGAGAGACAGAAACAGACGATTTCCTCACTCCTCGAAAAGCAAGGGTGAATTTGCCTGTGGCAAGTTTACTTTTAGCCAATTCCATCTTCTCCAGCCAGGCTATAGGCGTGAGTATACGTCACGCAACGGCGTCAGTTCTGCGTCTTCCCCTCCCCATGAAGCAGGCAGCCAGACTCACTCTTCACCACAACTGAACAGCGATGATTCTCAACAAACAATATATAATTTACAACCTGCAAGAAATGTGTTTTATGAAATGTGTTTTATAAAAAAGGAAGCCCGAGGCCCGGCTCGACCCGGCTCATTTGCGTATTTTTTCGGCCCGAATCGTTGAGAACTCTAATCAGCCCTGCAGTAGCCATCGGCAGACACAAACCGGAAAAAATGCTACCTCATAAATACATTTAAAACCAATGAAAAGAAGAAGTTTCATGCTTGTGATAAGAGAAAAATAATCTGCCAGTGGAACAAGTGAAAATTGTCTAAAAACAAGTCACTTAAGTCCTCACATCTTATATTAAGTGCAGTGAAATATTTTGAGGTCCCCACAATACCTTATCTGACCATTATAACATTCCCACTTGTCTTTTATCCGTTCATTTACAAAGTCAGGTTTATCTTATTAAATATATTACATATATATATTTAATCAAACAATTTTACCATCCCCCACACCACCCCCCTCAATCCACATATCTAACATCCCTATACCCCCCCCCCCCCCCCCCCCCCCCCCCCCCCCTATTACCCCTAACCAATATCAACACAAACCATAACTCACACACAGAAATCACGAATCTACTATACTAAATCTCATCACAACTATCTCACTTGAAGCTACAATTTCATCACTAATAATCAAATCTACTCTACCATCACCCATAACATCAACACACTACAACTACATACATACAACTACACATTAACACCATCACCCCCCCACACCCCCCCCCCCCCCCCCCCCATACCACCTCACCCCCCCCCACCCCCAAAACCCATAACCACATACCTCCCACCACCCCACCACACCCCACCCCCCCCACCAATAACCCCCCACCACCAACCCCACAACCCCAACAACCCCACCACACCCCTACCCCCCCCCCCCACTACACAACCACACCACCCCCCCCCCCCCACACACCCCCCCCACCCCCCACACCACACCCCCCACCCCACCCACCACCCCACACAACCACCCACCCCCAACACCCACCACACCCCCACCACACCCCCCACCACCCACCACCCCACCCCCACCACACCCCACCCCACCCCCCCAACCACCCCACAAACCCACCCCCAACACACAACCACCCCCACCACACCCCAACCCCCACCCCACACAACACCCACCCCACCCCCCCACCACCCCCACCCCCCAACACACCACCCCACCCCCACAAACCCCACCCACCACCCCCACCCACCCCACCCAACCACCCAACCCACCCCCACACCCACCCACCCACAACCCCCACCCCAACCCACCCCCCCCACCCACACCCCACCCACCACCCCACCACACCACCCCACCCCCACCCCCCCCACCCCCACAACCCACCCCACCACACCCCCACCCCCACCCCAACCCACCCCCCCCCAACACCCCACCCCCCACAACCACCACCACCCACCCCCCCCCCCACCCAATCCTCCCCCTCACCCCCCCCCACCCCCCACCACACCCCCACACACACACCCCTCCCTTCCCTCCCTTTCATCTCCCATCCCCCCCACCCCACCCCCCCCCCCCCCCCCAACCCTACCCACCACCCCCACCCAACCCCAAACCCACCCCCCCATCCCCCACCCACCCCCCCCCCCACCCACCCCCCCCCCACCCCCCTTCTACCCCCCCCCACCACTCAATCACAGAGAAGATATAGCGTTAACGGGTTCTTTCATATAGAGAGATATGTGTTGATGTAGTATATGATATAGAGAGATGTGGGTATGTCGTAGAGAAGTGTCCAGGTGATGAGTGAGATTTGTGTTGTTTCGGCTAGCAGTGGTTGGTTGTGAGTATGGTAGATTCCAAGTGCACTCGAGCAGTCGTCGGGCAGATCTCGTCTGACGTGTGGTCTCTCAACTCTCTTCTCTCACACGTGTGTTCTACAGTCCCCCTCCCAACAGGAGTGTGTGTATACACTCCCCGCTCTCATCAGTCTTGTGTTCAGAGAAGTGTGTGTGTGTCTGATCATACTCTCCTCACTAGTCACATTATACCCCCACACCCACATAACACCCACCACTCTCCGGGTGTTTGTGTTGTGTGGTGTGACGTCAGAGAGATATTAGAGTATATGCCTGTGTGTGTGTGTGTGTGTGTGTGTGTGTGTGCGCAGCTTTGTTGTGTGTGTGTGTGTGGTGTGTTCGGCGTGGTTAGGTGTGACGTGCGCAGTCTGGGCGGTACTTGCGCTGTGACTCTCACACGATTCGATGTATATAAGAGAGGGTGTGGGTTAGGAGAGGGTGTTTGGCCGGCTCATTTCTGTGCTATGGTGTGCCACGCTCGCTGTGTGTGTCCTCCGCATTCATAGTGATATAGATATAGAGACGGGGTGTGGCGCTGTTCGCTAGAATAGGCAACTTTTGGGAGTGTGTGTGTTGTGTGTGTGTGTGTGTACTGCGAGGGTGGGTTGGGAATGTCCTGCAGTCTTGTGAGTTCCCCCACCAGAGATAGAGATGTGTGTAACTCTGCTCCTGGAATAGGGTTGAAAGGGTTGGTGGTTGGAGGCCCATCTCTCTCACGAGTGTTTTCAAAGTAAGTTTACTTGATGTTGTGTGTCTTCACGCCGAGTGGGTTGGTGTGGATGCTGTGCTGTGTGGTGCGTGGTGGGTGTGTCCGAGAGAGCATAAGTTGGAGGAGATGCGCCTTGAGTGTCGCGCTCGGTGTGTGTGGTGCGTGGGGGTGGGGCATGGGGGCGCTGTTGTGTGTTTGCAGGCACTCCGCATTTTAGATAGAGGCCCCCCAGCAGGGGGTGTAATAGTGAGAGAGAGTGTGTTGTGAGAGAGAGATTTCGTGAGGCGCGCACTACGCACTCCTCACACATGGCAATCCTGTGTGGCAGGGGGGAGTATGAGATATGTGTGAGAGAAAGAGATACGTGGGGTGGTGTGAGTGGGGGGGTCAGCGTGGGGTGGGGGGGGAGTTTGGGTGTGCCTCGCTCGCGCTCGCGCTCGCTCGCTCAGTCGTGAGGGGGTGAGATAGAGTGGTGTCGGGGTGGGTTGTGGAGAGGGAGAGAGGATACAGCTGAGGGGGAATCACACCTCTACATCTTTATATTGCTGAGTTGGTTTTGTGTGGGGCGGTCAACACAAGTCTACGGTGGACCTGAGAGATCAATACTTTAGAAAATATGTTCGAAACAGACAAAACAACCCCCCCCCCAAAAAAAAAAAAAAAAAAATAGAATCTCATACTCAGCATTTAAAGAAAATGCTGCAGGTGAGATAAAAAAATTAAAAAAAAAACGTTACATGTAGCACCAACAGCAACACTAGCAATAGGAGGACTGAATAATATTCTGTCATCCCTCATTACAGAACCACAAAGGCCCAAAGAAATGTCCCATTGAGATGAAAGGCCAGAGCGTTATTCTAAAACAAAAGACCAAGCAATGCTCTGAGGGCTGTTGTTCTGAAAGTACACTCTGTCTGTAGTTACTTGCCTGTACAACTTTGGACGTGCATTCAAAGCCGGTACAGTTGCAGTTTGGTTAGGCATCAACAGTTCTTGGTCAAGTTTGGAAAAGATCACGATTTGCATTGTTTATGTCAGTTAGTTACATAAGTTCACGATGCTGGAGTCTGTCAGAAGATCATGATTTGGTTTAAAATAAATCTTTGGAAAAAACGTCCAGTAGGATAATTGTTCAGATAATCGGGGTGTCAGAACAATGGCATCGCTCAAAAAGTGATGAACAGCCAGGTCACGCTTGTTTTCCCACAAAAATGTTACATTTTACAAATGTTCTTACTACTGTGTCTTACTACAACAATTACTATCCAGGTTTTCTATAAACTAATAAATGTAGAAGTCATAAAGTCAGAGTTAGAATAGTTTGTAATTAAAGACTGTAAAGACCGACTAGTGAGCAGATGAGTCTTAATTTATTGTTGATTAATTCCTGCAGCACTCTGGTTGTGTTTTCTCCCTGTGCATCATTTTTTTTTTTTTTAAATGTCCCACGACTTTCTTCAATTTGGCAAAGCCGTGTTCTTTATTTGCTCGAGTTTTCTCTATTTTCATGTGTTTTCTTGAGCTGTGGTGCTTTGAGCTCTCAGGGCCACTGTAGCATTCACCACATCAATGACAGACTCAATTATGAATGGGATGAACAAGAATACCATTTCCTGTATCTGCTCAAATGAAAGCTTGCTCAGACTGACAGCTCAAATCTAGCTTTTGGCATATGATGCAAATCCAAAGCCCGTTCAGAGGTGATTCAAACATCAGATTTCAAAGTGTCTTCTGTGTCACTTGCAATGTGACACTCAACGACGACGTCAAATTCAGACAGAGCAGCTGAGCTCACTGAAGTGGGTACAGAAAAACCTAGTCTGGTAGTGAACGAAGAGACAAAAAATGTATTGATCCTGTTTGAATTTCGTAATGAAGCACACATATAATGTTTGTCAGTTTGAAAGATAATTTCCAAGTCAGTAGTGTCAGGTTGTCATCAAACTCATGAAATATCAGACTGAAAGTAAGTGATTATAAAGACATCACAGCCGACAGTGTCGTTGGTGACGTCGTCTCCTGACTTACATTGTAGAGCTGCTCCTGTATATTAGCAGCTCACAGAGCTGAACCAGAACCAGCTCTCCTGTCAAAGAACTGCAGTTGTCAATATGAGCAGATTCATTGTGATGTTCATGTTTTTTACAACCTTTTCTGAGCCCAGTTGGCTCCAAGGTGGATACGTGTGTCGAATTAGACAATGTAGTTGAGATTTTACTTTTGTTACAACAAACTGACACTTCATTGATTTAAAAAACATCATATATGTGATTCATGACATAATTCAGACAGGATCAATACATTATTTGTCTTCTCTTCATTCACTGCCAGACAAAGTGTTTCTGAGAGAAGATGTCATTTGGTAATCAAAGTGAACTATCAGCAGATTCATCTGTAATGAAGACTTAGTTGCAGTACAGTATTAGTTGTGCAGCTGTGATAGTAAAAATAATGGTACAAACAGTGACCTGAGAGGAGATGAGCAGAGAGAGTGAAGGTAGAGCGAGCATTGCTCTGCATCGCCCCGGGCCTGTTGGACTCGGTGGTCCTCCATGCAGCCCCGGCTCCTCCTCCTCCCCTCCGGCTGATTTGTCAGAGTGGCTTTGTAGCGGCCAGCCGGAGGCCTCTGAGGTTTACCCACAATCCTCAGGGCCCCACTGGTCTCCCTCCAGTCCGGAGTCTGAGGTCAGGCGCCCGCCGGGCATGGCCTCCCCCAAAATTTTTAAAGGGGCACAGATTTAACACAAGCATGTCCAAGCTGTTCTCAGTGGAGAGCGTAAATAATAAAACAGAGTCTGAGGCCCGAAGCTCCTGGAAGGAAACAAAGGCAGAAGTTTCATTTCATTCCCAGATGATATGAATCATGTCAAAATGCCAGTTCCTTGAACTAATCAGGATAACGTATACCTATAAATAAAAAATCATGTATTTATGTATATCTGTATCAATAGATATATATCATTTTATATTATTTTTCCAAGATAAACATAATAAAGACATGTGTTGCCTTGAAGGCCAGCTCACATCCATAACAGGCCAGGATGCGATGGCTTCCGGTCACTTAATGATTGATTCAAAGAAACAAAACTTTGGCTATCTGGTGTTCAGCCAGTTTGATAGAGATGGTGGGTTTTGCAGGAGGAAAGAAGAAGAAATGTAGCTCAGCTGTAGTTAGTTTCCAACCCGACCCCTCGTCTCACCTGCTTCCCTTGCTGCACTTCTCCTTGAAGAAAAATTTATGTGAACTTCGACACTCAAATTGAGGCCATTGACCGACACAAGTTGTATTGGTGGTGCTGACCTTGGACAAAAACTCTTCTACAATACAAACTGGATAGAGTGTCAGAGGCCACTCCTGTTGACAAACTCGCTAACTTTAGCCTGAATGGAGATTAAAGGATTTAAATGTGCAGCTCATCTAGACTTTTTAGACTTTTAGATTTTAAATGTGAAAATGTGTCGACCCTTTTGTAGCCACTTCTTTAAAATGTAAGTAAGATGAGCTCACCTTCCAAAATCAATCAATGAATTAATCATCTGACAGCTACAACATCAAGTTTGATGTATGTCTCCACATAAAATCCATTACATTATGTAAGGATTAAGGATTTGACTAACAGTTATGCTGAGGGTCAGGTTTCTCTTTTAAGAAACTGTATGTCACCATTAAACCTTCATATAAGAGGAAAAAAAAAGAAAAAAAAAAACTTTTGTGCAACAATGCTGTCATCTATCCATCAATGGTAATTAAAGACATTAAAATGACTTAAAATAAAATAAATGACTTAATATAATAACAGATAAATGATTATCACCCAATTAACAATCAATAAAATGTTTTGTAAAAGTGTTAAAGTTACCAATACAAAGTAGAACAGAAGAACTTTGGTAAATAAAAGATAAAAATTTGAAATCCACAACATGACATTTCTCTAAATGTCAGATGTAAAAAGAAAGGAATTAGATTTCTTCTTAAAATATAATCCCGAGCCCGTCTTCATGGATCAGCAGTGATGCTGTTGTCATGCAGACGAGAGCACCTGAGTCTGCTGTCACACCTGTGTTTTAATTAGCTCGTCACCTATCAGCAGGAAAAAACAGCTCGTTAAGCACAGACAGGCTGCGGCGCCGGGAGCTTTTAATGCAATGAGAGGAAGACAAATAGAGACAGAGATTTAAATAAACTTTATGGTAGAAAACTTTAAGGTCAAAGTCTGAAATGAATCAAGTTAAGTTCAAAAACAGTTAAATGTGTTGGTGTGATGGGATTAAGATTCTAAATAAGAACAAATAATACTTCTTGTTGATTTAAATGCGTTCTGTTTATTCATAGTGTCACTGAGTTACGCTAACGTGCTCTCAGCTGTGCGTTAGCTTAACTCAGCGACGCTATGAATAAACAGAACAAATTTACTCTTTAATACAATTTAATCTTTTCAATACATAAACATTACACATTTGTGATCTGCAGTGCCTTACATGTTGGTCTACCTTAATATTGCTTTAACATGGCAGCTTTAAGATAAGCTATTTATTGACTCTGCTGCGCACCCCTCTCTCAGAGTTGGACAACAAGGCTAGCAGCCCCTCCTCAGATCTTGGCTGATTAGCCAGGCTTGCTGTAACAGTTATATTTTAAGCTTCAGGTGAAAATGTCTAACTTAATTAGAAAATGTTGTGAGGCAGAAGTCACGTACAGTTTGTGTTTCCCAGCAAGTTCATAAAATCTGACAAGTGCCCCGAGATGTCTGAAAAATACTGCAAGTTTGTTTTTACTCACTCGTAGATACTCTCTGCCTCCGTCCAACATGCCTCTTACGGAAGTAAAATGAACCTAATGTCCGTGCACAATTCAAAGCATTGGAGCAACATCACAACATAACTATATCATCCAGCTGAGGCCAAACAATCATCAGTCAGCCTAACATGCAGACTCCGTCTCTGCATTGATGCAGAATCCTCCACGTCGTCATCTTGATGCATCTTATGATAGAGGAATGTCTCCCCCTCGTCACTTCATGGAGTTTTGAAGTCACCATGGCAGCAGTCTTCAAGCCGTTTCACACCGGTGCGATACGAAAATGCGGCACGGATTTGCGGAATATCCGTGCAGCAATGTTCCGCATGTAAAGCATGCACACTGAGTCCGGTGCGTATTCGTCCGGTGTTCGCATTCTTGTGTCCTAATTTCGCACCTAACGAAAAAAAGTCGCGGTTCATTATCTGAAAAGGAGTGTTCAAGCTCTTCAGCACCCACAGAGCCGGCTAATAACTCAAAGTAATGACTGTATTTCCAGCAAGAAAACACACATCTCTCTCCTCCCTCCATTGTTGTTTACGTTTGTGTCGCTGCGTCGTCGTATATGTGAGTTTTCCTCATGCTGAAAACCTGACTTGTCGCACACGTGACGTCACTCCCCGAGATGCAAGAAGAAAGCAAAAGTGTATATTTTTACTGAGGAAAGTGACAAAAATAATAGTATGGCACAGCGCAACTTTAATCTGATTACTGGTGTGGAAATATTAACGTGTTAGATGACTTGTTACTGCAAAAAGTGGTCAGATTAGAGTTATCGCGAATTGTAGTTGAGAACGTCATTTATAACAGCCCAAGTATTAAAAAAAATGTCGGGTTTAAATCAGGCTCGGGCTGATAATTACAGTTAATGTGTCGGCCGGGCCGGACTTGGACACAATGGGCTCGAGTCGGGTCGGGCTTGATTTTTTGGGCCCGATAAGCTCTAGCTGGGACACCAGAATGATTATACTTTAGCTCATTTTATCAGATAAATCATTTGCTTTGTATGATGTCACTTCCCGTGTACAAAGCAAACGATTTCATTGGTCAAGCGTGGAGTTTCGCAGACGGAATTCCGCAGACAACAAAGTGGCTCCGGAGATTTTTTTTGCCGCATGAAAGTTCCACCCTGGTGTGCAAGCTCCCATTATAACCCATGAAATCATTTTTTATACATTTCCGTGCGATTAATCCGCACGGTAATTCGCACTTGGTGTGAAACGGCTTTTAACCTGTTTCTATCAATCACTACCACAACCAGAATGATGTCGACAGAACAGCTGCACTAGACAGGAAAGCACTAACACTGCTAACACAGTTTTATTTTGTTAGTTCATTTTTACTTGATTCTAGACCAGAGCTTCTCAAAGTATGGACTCCGGTCCCCATCCAGGACGAGTAAATCCGGACCCAGCCCACGGCTGGTGTTATGAAGACTACACTAGCCTGTTAAATATCGTAGGACGCTCTGCCACACCAGCAATTTCCACAAAATGATTCCGAGTTCTGTTGTCTTGGTGTCGTTGATCTCCAGAAATGTATTACGTGTCTGTGGTGCGTTCATGTGCACCTCATAAACTCGTAAATCTCTTCTGAAATTGCCATGAAGGTTGGTTAAAGTGGTCAAGGTTTTAAAAAAGAAGTTGATATCTAAAATGCATAGAACCCATCTGTGTTTCACTGCAGCACTCTTTAAAACTTAGATGTTAAAACATTCCATTCCCTTTTTCCAAAGATTTTAAATATTCTCTTTAAAAAAATCTTGTCAAATTGCTCTCAGGAAACTCAACCATATTCTTTTATATTTTTCAAGTTTTACTGTAGCATTTTTAAATAAAATATTATGTTAGACTTGAGATGTGAAAGAGGAGACAAGGTGCAATACCTAAAACTGGCCACCTGTTGAATTTATGCTCAACACAAATAGGGGGCAGTATATCACTAGACTAACTGCTAGCTGCAGCTAACTGTAGCTGCTCAATTAGCGTGCTGCTAGCTCAGTTAGCGTGCAGCTAGCGGTCCAGACTTGTCGCTCAGATCACCTTGAAAGTGTTGGTGTTTATACAGCTAGCACAGCTTTGCTTTGCTGTTATACGTCGTCACAGTGTGTGGCTAATTTTAGTTAATTTTTTATGTTAGAATTGAAAATTAAAACATAATAAAACAAAATGGCATCCTAACCCTGAGATTTTAGATTTTTTAAAGGCCACACATCAATGGCCGCCTGTTGCAGCAGCGCCTTCTTCTAGTCTGTCTACTGTACTTTTTTACTTTTTAAGCGTGACATGTTATTTTATATTTTCTACTTATTTATTATAACTTTTTTCAGTTGTTGCTATCTATCTCTTCTATCTTCTTTGCTGCTGTAATAATGCAGATTTCTCCGGTGGGACCAATAAAGGATTATCTTTTCTGATCATAGCTTTCACTGCTAAAGAGCTGATTTTTTTTTACCTGCGTCAAGAAAGTTCAGTTCTCACCAGTGTCCGTGTTTCTTTGTTGGTTGTTGGTTTGTCAGCAGGGTTACACAAACCACTCAACAGATTCCCATGAAACTTGAATGGAGGATGAGTCTCAGCCCAGAGAAGACCCCGCTAAGTTTTAGTGCAGATCCGGATGAAGGGACGGATCCACACATTTTTCTCATTTCTTTAACAGCGTGAGATTCATTCATCTTTGAATTTGTGAATCCTGATGAAAAACATCAGACGTATGTAGGTGGCTGGTGTCTCTGAGTGAGTACGTTACATATGTACTCACCCGCAAAATGCCATTCTAGTTTAATAATGAAGTCATGTCATCGTCTCCAGAAGCAGATTTCATTTTCCCCTCTAATGCTTACAAACTTTAATCAGGGTGATTCTTTTAACATCTCTGACTTGTTCAGTATGTGACAGCTGCTTTACATTTCATTACATCCTACTTTCATTTAATGATGTGTTTCACAGTGAGATCAGAGAAGGAGACCTGCCACCAATCGCATATTAACATGTTAACAGCTCTCCGACACTCTGCTGAACGCAACTCAGCAGAAAATGTTTGGATGGGGGGAGAGTTGTCTCTATTTTTCTCGGTGTGATGACATTTTCCTCCATCAAATGTAAAAAGTGAAGTGGGAATTTACTGCACTCGCTGTGGATGAGAGTGTCAGCTAATGGAAATGGAAATGTGAAGTTTAAATGTGTTTCTTTGTGCAGTTCAGCAGGCAGAGTGCATTTAGCCTCAAGTACAGATTTAGCTTCTCCATATCACTCTGCTCCATCCATCTATCTATCTATCTATCTATCTATCTATCTATCTATCTATCTATCTATCTATCTATCTATCTAGCCATCCATCTAGCTGTCTGTCTGTCTGTCTGTCTGTCTGTCTCAGGTGCACTGGTGTTTTTGTCTGTACTCGTGTTCATCACTAATATTTTCACGATAATCAATAATCTGAATCTCTAAATTGTTCATCATTTACCCTGTAAAATGTCTTTTGAGATTAATTAGCAGTGTCATAACAGTATAATGTTTTCCACACTCGCTACAAACAATACGGTAATTATATTTATTGATTAATTGGTACTTCATATGTTTAAATAATGCTGCGCTGCATTAGTCATGGTGATTTAATGCGTGAATTTATGCAGGATGTATAATTAAAAAGCTGTTTCTCTCCATTAAAAAATGATCGAGTCGAGTTGTGAGGTTATGTGACTGGTTAACACTTAATGGATCATCAATTAATCAATGTCTCTGTTCTTAAAAACACAATTTAATTGAGCTCAAACACAACCTAAAACCTCTGACTGCTCCTGCGTCATTTTAGGACACGTTACCTGGTTGGCTGCCTCCATTACACTACAGCAGCATGGTAAATGTAAGTATTATCCAAAGTGGCCATGGTCAGACAGGATGACTGCATATCATCATGTATAATTTAATCACTAATTGTTTAATTTTCTGTCATAATAGGATGAGGCTGGTGTCAGTCAGATTTGTTTCTTCTTCTCAACAAATCCGATGAAAAAGGATGGCAGTGGATGTGGAACTGACTCAGAAACTAAAACAGCTTCCACCTTCTATTCAAAATTGAAATGATTTTACTGTCGGAACAACAACATAATTCAACTATAATTTGTTGTGTACATAAGCACGGCAAGCTAGGTTTTGCAGGACATTACATGCCCTACTTTTCTGATCTGCTGCTACGTTCTGAAGCATCTAGACCTCTGAGGTCGTCAGGTTCAGGTCTGCTCTCAGTGTCTACAGTCAGAGCTTAACATGGAGAAGCAGCTCTTAGTTATCATGCACCACACATCTTAACTAAAGTTCAGGCTGACGAGCTGTTTGTTTGTCACTGACTTTTACTAAAGCAATTTTAAGGCTTTGAACTGCTATCTCTTTAAACCTATTAAACTTGAGCTTTTTCAACCTGTTTTCAATGTAATTTTCGCCCCCATGAAAGCATGTGCAGCTCCCTTGTGTACGAATTACACAAATCTTTTTGCCTCTCGTCCCTATCAGCTAACTAGGCTGATGTTGTCTTTGCTAACACAAGCTTGCGTATACCCGCCAGTTACACATACAATCCACCACACTCGATCGTTGCCATAATTGTCTTTTGTTTTACTTATGTTTGAATTCTCATAAAGTGTTATTTGAAGTGTCAGAGTTAAATAACATTGAATAACTTGCTCTGACTAAATTAAGTTAATGCAGACTTACACAGAAACCTTCTGTGCTGATTTGATAATCATATAAATAATTAAAGGGAATTTATACATAAACACAACTTTTTTAAGTTTTACACTTAAAACTAATGCATTTCAAATAAGTTACACTATCTCTTATTATAAATCGCACATGTAGTTATTTCATTTATACATGTTGACTCGACGTGATAGACAAACTGGATTAAATGGAACCCTTGGAAGTGGAAGTCTCTGGTGTGTTCACTCTATGGGTCGCACAAAACAGAAGATCCGGGTATTTTCATAGCCGGGGGGTCGAGCTTGATTAGCTTCAAATTGCCACTTGGATTTCATAGGAATGAGATACAAGAAAACGTCCTTGGATCACTTCAGTATCGATTTTGGTGTTTCCATGTTGTTTGCTGACCAGGAAATGGTAAAATATAACCAGATTTACAGTGTAAAGTAACAGATGTGTCAGATGGTTGGGCAGCCTTGGTGGAGGTGTTTACTCAGTGTGCTCTCTACTTTTGGAAAATATCTTAGGATGTTGCGTGACCCGCTGACTCTTTGCTAAATTGTTAATCCCTCCACACTTGTGAAACCGAACCTACGCCCTTGAACAGCCCAACTGACGTGTTTTAAAATGGCGGTCACGTCCCGGTTCAGGTCGACTTCCTCTGAGCAGACTAACGTACCTACTTGGGAGCACCACGTTCTCCCTTGTCCCCCGGAAACAATCAGGCCTGGCAACCCACAGCCATCGATTTATTTATCGTCTCCGACCTAATCAACATTTGGAAATGAGCTGGGCAATGAGAGGTAACCAGGCAACAAACTCTGGCAATATAAATCCAATCTGTGAAAGGGGAAATGAGATATTTCCATTTATTTTTAATTGAAGTCTCAGTTTGTTTGTTCCATCCATCATCCGCCCTCCGCTCCTGGTAAGGTTGAATTCCTCTCCTTTCTCTCCATCACTCTCCCGTCTCTGTAAATATTACCTTGAGATGAATAACTTCACCTGGTGTTCGGCTCCTCTGCCCCTGAGCCTTTTTTCTCAGAAATGAAAGTGTGTCTGATTCACAGAACCTGTCCATTTGCAAGGCTGATAAGAGAGAGAGAGAGGCATTGGTCTCCGCTCTATAATTTCATTCAGTCATCCACAAAGAAATCATTTATACTGATCCTCAAATGGCTTCAAATGCACCGCTCACTTTTTTTTTGTCTGTGCGCTGAGGTCTGCGATAATGTAGGTCTTAACTAGAATCCCTTTTCATCGTCGCCCCTTAATCTTTTCACGTCTGAATGAGCGACTCCAAAAGGATTTTAAAGCCCCTAATTTAATCCGCTGCCTAATTTCAAAGTGGCTGTCACATCGAGAGCAGCAGAAGAGACTGGGAGGCAACGAGGAAGCAACTGGGAGAACGACTGGTTGCCAGTTTATGTCCGAGGTTCATCCAATTTAAGGATTTACCTGTTTGACTCCTGCAGGTTCAGACCAGTCAGAGGAAACACAAAACCAAACCATGAGCTGATGTGATTGAAAGTTCAGGTTATTCATGGAAGCATAGATATTCCAACAATCATAAAACTTTGTAAAGATGCAGAAGGCGTCTGCAAACTAACTAAAAGCAATACATACAGGAAAGTGTTTCAAGTCCTACATTCAAAAAACATTTGCTTGTATTTATTCTCGCACAACAGCTGAATGGTAAGAAGCTGCAAGTGAAAACAAGATACGTTAAAGACTGGAGGCGGAGCCGAACATGGCAGGTATGAATGACAACAGCACAGTATGAGGGGAATCCCGAGGGAAAACCCTGAAATCTGACAGCTTCAGGATGGTTGTTGTGAGGTTACAAGTTGTTGGAGCGAGGCTAGGAGTTCCTGTTTCCTTCATTTATTTCCCCACCAGCTACTGAAGCAACAACACAACCTTTCCTCGGGTTCACGTGACATACTTACTGCACAGCAGTCCATTTCAAGACACAACATATATATATATATATATATATATATATATATATATATATTATATATATATATATATATATATATATATATGAAACCTGTTAGAATTAACATATTTTGGCAAACATATCAAACTTGGGACTTGGCTTGGGGACTTGTATGATGTGGACTGATGTGGAGCAGTTGGAGAATGCTAGTTCCTATCCTGCTCGTTGGGCGCCGTATCATGTGTGGCAGCCCCTTCACTCATCTCCTCTACACTGTTTGTGTGTGTGCACGCCTGAGTGTAATGTGAGTGGGAAAAAAGAATTTCCCAATTTGGGATCAACATAGTATAAAAAACAATTATTTATATTTAATATGTATGTATTTATGTAAACTAGGGCTGGGCAATATAACCTTAAAATATAGTAAGACACCACTAATACTTATTTTTTGTTTCGAAAGCACTTCAGTAAGACAAAATTAATTACATATCAACAAAGTTGACTTTTCTTTAACCTTAATAACAAGTCTGTATCCTTTAATAAAGTACTTTAAATGTGCAAAATAAATGATTATTAAAGTACACTGGATGACAGTTTAAGTTCTGTGACTGCTTTCTCAAGCATGCAACCAATGATGATTTTCAATATTTATTAACATCAAAATCAACTGATTTGACTGTTTATGTTAAAGAATAGTGAAAAATGCCCATCACAACATTAAATCATAACCCCAAAAACTGAAATTTATATTGAGATGGAACATAGAAAAACAGCAGATTATCTTGGGAGGCTGCAGCAAGACAATTTTGATATATATAATGATGTTTTTTATTTTTTATTTTTTTTTAATTACATAAAAACTGTATCTTTATTGTGCTGTAAAGAGTTAAATGGTAAAAGCAGAAGTGAAGTCAGCTGTTTGCCTGGATTTAAACGTCCACAGAACATCCCGGCTAAATAAAAAAATAAAACTCTTAAGTAAAGAGAAGCAGAAACAACATTTAGATTTAAAACTTTCTGTACTTAATAAGTAAAATAAATAAAGTGGTGTGTGGACGCTGTGTTGTGTACTGGGGGTGCAGCAGTAAATGAAGGATTAACACAGGCAGGTTTATCAGGGATTAAAGTGACATGACGGCTGCTATCTGTCTTCATCCTAATATTGACAGACGTTGTTGTAGTTTTAATTGTGTGAGCCACATTGTTGTGGCGGGATTACGCCTTGTACCTTCACCCTCCTCCTCCTCTGCCGTCACCTCACCGCTGTAAACACCGCTTTCCTCTTGTGTCACGTTATTAATCTAAATGTCTGTTTTTCCTGCCGCCTCCCGCCGAGGTCTTAAGTCGCTGTTGTTCACACTGACGGCGTTCTGACTACGAGAAGTGGCTTAACGCTTTCACTTAATCCATCGATGGCCATTACAGCAGAATGGCCACGTCGCAGCCCAAGAGAAAAAAAAAAAGGGAAAAAACAAGTGTGCTGCTATCTAATGTGGTGGATTACAGTGGATTAATGTCTCATCTGCCTGCCGCGGGGCTGATTAATCCAGCTGCTTGTTTTGTTGGGGGTCAGAGGTCGTCGTGGGTGGGTGTCCGGGGGGAGCTCGTAATGAAAGACGGGTCAGATAAATGTTTGTGAAACAGCATATCAGCAGAGAAAGAAATACAGCAGGAAAACACCCAGAGCCTCATTCTATTAACATAAAGAATTGATGACATAATACAGTAAAATAAAAAGGTTGTGTCGATTTTCTTAATATATTTACATTATATTTATTTATGCAGCGTTTTGATTTGAAGTTTTACTGTTTATACATTCAGTGTTTCATTGCTAAAGAATATGACGTTCAAATATATTTTTCCTCTCAGTTTATACAGAAAAAGAGGAAATGCCATTAATTTACAATAAGTACATTAACAACTTCTTCTTTGCTGTAGTGTACACAAAACATTGGTCAAGTCAATCTTTTTTTTGGCCGAAATTCACGAACCATACGTTTTAAAACAACAGATGATAAAGACATTGGATTTTTATTTGATTGTATGTGTTTCTTTCATTCACAGTTCATTACAGCATTAGTACACCAAGCTCCAACCTCCACAAACTGCAGCTTAAACTGGTCAGAAGATTAATCTTACACCGCTTTTACACCGGATTAAAAACCTACTGTGACCCACTGACATTTGTCTTAAACGTGAATTGGTACAATCACCATTTATTCCCATGTCAAATTACTCTGCAGTAGTCATGGGTGATTATTGGCTCCACCTCTGATCGGCAGTGAATATTTATCTCTTTTCCAGCTGTGATGTTGTGCTGATAAGTGTAAAAGTTGAACTACTGTCACGTTGTCACTGGCCTTCATGCTGCTTTCGATTGTTACATTTTCATGATTTCGAACGTGGCACAGCTGATAAAAAACAAAGGCAAACCCCTAACAGACTTGTTGTTATAACAGTTAATTTTACCGGTGAAAAATAAGCAAATAATAAGCTGCCTGACTGTCCGTCATTTTCAAATCAGTTGGTTCAGCATCCGTGTCTTTGTTCCGCCTGGTTTCTGAAACAAAGTGGACTGTGAGCTGTAGTTTCCCCTGCAAACAACCCTACCTCTTCAACTGAAGTGGTGGTGTCTCCCGGCTAGGCAGAGCGGAAATGTTGCGTTACTTCAGTTTGTGATTCTACTGCAGTGCATACTGTGTCTCTTTTATTGTGCAGTTTGCTCTACAGGATGCTGGAGGTTCATCTACTACATAAAGCCCTGTTTCCATAAAATGTCAAGCGAATTATAAGTGAACTTTTGAGAGCTTGAAAAAGTGCGGTGTAGGCTACGTCACGCGTTGCTGTGGAAGTAAACAGAGGCCAGAAGTAAACAAACCAGGAGACAAAATGGAGGGAGGTCTTCAGGAATTACTTTTGACAGGGCAAGTTGGCATTGTTCTTAAACCAGTTTACCCTAACTTAGCATAAATACTGGAATCAAGGGGAAAGCTTAGCTTAGCTTCTTCACAACTAAAGCTTTCCGTTTGTCTGTAAACCCTCCAGCCACCAGACTGAGAGTTGACCCACATTATACTCTGTTGCTCTGCAAATTCAAGAAACACAATCTGTCTTAACCCTTGCACCGCTCCATATATAAGCTACCACCCTTCACCTCCACCCTTTCATCATCCATCCTTTCATTCATTACACCCTCCCTGGCTGTATGATTTCTGTTCTCTCTCCTATCTCCTCCAGCCATCCATTTCTCTCTGTCCATTGAGTCATCCAAATCAGATTAATACAGACATATGCTGCCACTATTAAGACCACCCAATGGGTCACACACACACACACACACACACACAAACACAGTTAGAGTGGTCTGCGGCAGTGACGGGAATCTGTAACAAGATGGAGAACGACCGTGTTCCTTAATGTTTACAGGAAGAATCAGCTGCAGAACAGCTTGTGTGAGTTCACTCTGCTCTCTTATCTTGATGATACTCTGAGCTTGTCCTCCATTTTTACATCAGCCTCTTACCTCATTTCTGTCTCTATACTCAAACACTACAGTCACAGATGTCAGACTGAAGGTACAATCACATTAGCCTCCCTTTCAACAAAATGACTGCACTCAGCCCCAAAAACAGGATGAGGTGTACAGAGCACTCACAATCTGGTAGTTTGAGTTTGAGCTTTAATTTGAGTCGATCCACAAACGCATCGTTTCCACTCACAGCTCAGTCTAGTGTGTGATGGCAGGTTGCTTGGGTTGTAGTACCGGAACAACACCAGCCTCGACAACACGATAAGAAAGAAGCCAATGTACAGCCTATGACGTTAAGGCTGTCGCAGTTTGTGTTTGGTCAAGTTTTGGTTTGGCAGATAAAACTTGTCTTTATGGAAAGATTATGTTAAAATAAACACAGAAATTGTATAAGAGGAAGAATGAAAGCATCTGTACGCAAACAAGGTATACAGTGAATATTTCAAGGTATACAGAAATGCGAAGCTACCTTGCGTTGAACCCATCACGCTGCAATCTTTAGAATAGGTTTTTAAACAAAAAGAGCAAAAACGATGGAGCACAATAAGTCGTCTGGATTACCCACAATGCACCTCGGCCACCACCACACTGTGTGTGGTCCAGAGGTTTTCACTGAAATGATTAATCGATTATCAAAACTGTTTTCAACCTTCTAATATTCTGTCTGTTAAATTATTGTTTTGGCTCTGGCCTTTTTAAAATCGACTTCATTTTTGAAAAGATTCATTTCTACTTTCACGCCAAACGTTAAAGTAAATGTGTTCCTTGTATTCTCCGTGCAGCAGCCTGTCATATGTGCTACAGTAAAGAAATCAGACGCAGCCTCGGTTTTCTTTTCGCTGAACACATTCAACCAGAAACCTGAAGTGAATCTAAAAATAAAGCCTCCATCTGCTCCACGTGTAAACAAACACGTCGGATGAACTCAAGTTTTCAACCATGACGTGATTTCATGTAGCGAAGAAGATGAAGCTGCGACAGTCGGGTTTATGTTCTACAGCTGCGATGTTGAAGAACTTGTTCGGTCCCGACTAATCAGACATGAATTTGAGGTTTGTGGGTCCATCGGAGACTCCGGCTGGTTCGGGGGTCAATTTTCTTGCCGGAAGCGATTAAACTCAGTTCTCTCCCTGGATGATCTGGTCGCTCCATCACTCACACAGACGCTGCTCATCCAGACTACGTTCAAACTGTCTCCACCTTATTTTAAGATTCAGGACAACATCCTTGAGTCCAAAGATGCCAGACAGGATTCAGCTGCATGTAAACATCCACACTTCCTATTTAAAGTTTTGTCGCAGCAATCCAGGGTTTAAAAGTTGAGTGAGGTTTCTGTATGTGATCATTGATCCTGAAGAGAAGTTTAGGAATGAACATGATGTTTTATTTATCCTATTTCATGTCAGATGAGGCACAGTGTGTCGAGTAGATATAGTTTTAGACCAAGAGTTTCAGGTAAGCGAGTATCTAAGAGTCTCTCGTTGGGAGTTTCTCTCACTTTATGTTTTACGACGTTGGCCCCACGAATAGAAGTGACGTTGGAAAGACGTGTGCTGGCTTCACATGGTCCTCAATGGGCTCTTCCGTCTGCCATGTGATTGTGTGTGTCAAGTGGTAATATGGGAGCTACATGAACAACGTTTTTTTTATCGCTCAGATCGTTTAAACAACACAATGACAGCAAAGGAAACTTCCGCAGCTCATACACCAACATTTTCTCTTAGCTTGTTGCTCCGACTTGAGGAGCCGTTCGCATGAATTTTCCCAGACGGAAATACTTTTCACGATTATTCCAAGACCACATGATCGCATTATTATGACAAGCGTTTGCTAATAGGGAAGCCGTTTCCAATATGAAGGCTTTTGGTCAACGTCTTCCCGGCATAACTCGCACCAACGTATGCAAGACGTGTGTGTGGTGTTCTGGGACGACTGTACTGGGAATGGACTCTACAAGTGTCTCTTGTGGGATGAATGAGGACATCAATCATCATTCTACTGTTTGATGAAGAGCTGCAGGTGACGGGATGCACACCTCAAACTTATCAGGGTGGTAACATCTCTTCCCTCATCAGCGTTATCAGGTTAGCTGTTACAAGATGAAATCTGAAATATCGCAAAAACGGTGAGTTGCATTGACAGCGTATCCTCCGCCATCGTCTCGTCAGTCAGAGTAGACACCTCCAGGGGCAGCGTCCGCCGCTGGACTATTGATTTATTAAAGTGACGATGAAGAACTTTCAGTTTTTGCTGATTCTAGCAGCCCCTTTGGACAAAAGTGCAACGATCTTTGCTAGCGCTGATCGGACAGAGGCGTTGATAATAACTATGGAAAAGCAGTCTGTTTGGTGATGGTCTCGTTTGTTGCTACAGGTCATTATATCACAGACTGTTTCATAAATACTTCAAAGTTCTCACAGT
The DNA here is from genome assembly GCA_963678695.2 of Diplodus puntazzo. Taxonomy (NCBI): domain Eukaryota; kingdom Metazoa; phylum Chordata; class Actinopteri; order Spariformes; family Sparidae; genus Diplodus; species Diplodus puntazzo. The sequence continues at coordinate 4,009,419 of OZ023158.1, read as the reverse complement.
CACTTTAAAAAGCAAATGACAGAGGGAGCTGTGGGCGAGTAACATAATCTGTGTCAACCACAGTGTAGCACCAGGATAACTGATCACCATGGTGAGCCTACTGCAAGGTTTATATAAGAAGGAACAATCATCTGGAAAAAAGATTTGTACTGTCTATTCATATAGAAATTTGTACAAACTGCTGTTTGTTAATGATGGAAATAAAAACTAAACGTTCTCTACCTGCTTGGAGTACTTTAACGCTCTAGTGGCTCTCCTGCGAGATGACAATACCCAAGATGATTTGAGACCCGTCTTAATCTGTAACACTTCGTCATGATTTATTCGTTGTTTTATGTTTTTGTATTTTTGTTATCTTAATCTACAGAGTAACTAAAGCTATCAAATATATGTAATAGAGGAAAAATAAATATATCCTTCTGGTTTGTGTTGTAGTTGAAATGTGAGGAGCAGAAAATGGAAAGTGTCTCGAAGCTGTTCTTAAATACTCGCTGCTGTCATCTTCACTGAGAGAAACTCGTCACTCTGCTGGGAAATGACTACATTTTCTGTGTGTGTGTGCGTGTGTGTGTGGTACCATGTATCTGTTATTGACTCAATCAATCAAGCACCAACATAATAACAGCAGCGGTGTGTGTGTGTGTGTGTGCTCGTCTGTTCAAACCTGTTCAAGTGGTGATTGACTTTAATTACTAACAGTGATGTGAGGAGCACAATAATATTCCCTCAGTCCCTCTGCTTCTTCTTCTCTCATCATCCTTTTATATAACTGTACCAAACTCCGTGTGCTGTGTGTGTGTGTGAGTGTGTGTGTGTGAGGAGGACCGTGATGTAACATAAAACGTGTTGTTTCTCACCTTTAGCAGTTTATTTTCAGCATTTACAGAGTTATACGTGACTAAGTGACATGTGAAGTTGTACCTGAGCAGCAGGAAGGGCCTCTGATTGGACAGCGAGGGGCGAGCAGGTTGACCTCTGACTTCACTCTCCATCGATCATCATCATTGATCAATAGGTGTGAGTGCTGTGTGTGTTGTTTGTCAGTCTTTGAGAGAGAGGTTATGAGGAAATAAGCGCTGACTGGTTTCATATTATTGTGGTTTTCTGGAATTTGACTTCACTTAATTACATCAGATTATTTTGATGTTATAATTATTTTTTTGATGTGTTTTATTTTAGAGTTGACTGAATAGGTCGATTGTCAGCGAGTCCCAGCGTACCAGCGACAGGCGTATCGGAATTCTGTCATACAGCCGCAGTTTGGTTAGTTTGAGGTTAAAATAACTACTTCTAAAACTTGGGTTATGTGTGTACCTATGTATCTTCCGTTCCATTTTAACTCACTGTTGACTTGATGCTAAAAGGTTCTCTGGGATGAAAGTCCTTTGCTGGTTGGACTCAACCATCCGTCCCAGTTTGAAGCTTTGTGAAAGGTGGCAGGGTCCGCCACATATAAACAAAGCAAAACTGTATAAGTTGTGTTTTCTTTTAAGGTCAGCTTGTTTATTCAGTTTGCTCAGTTATGAAAACAAAGACGGTTTGTTTATTTAGTTTCTGTCAGTCAGTGGAGGTCATGCTCGTCTCATTAAAAACTACAGAGTACACCTTTAAAATACAAAATGATGATCGATTTCCTGCACCAAGTGTTGCTCTCTACCCCGTGCTTGATGATAATGATAATTAATCAGTGTACGATCAGTAAACTGCTTATTATTTCTTTTTCGTTTTTGCTATCTTTCCGGCAGACTTCAGCCCAGCTCTGCTCTAAGTGGACTTATGTTGAAATTCCTCTCTAAGTGAGAGATTAATGGTGATGGAGTTGTTTACATTTTCACCCTGAATGACTTTGATTATCATCTATAAATGCAGCTACAGTGAGCTGAAACATATCAGACATGAAAACAAATGGTTGGCTCTCAAAAAGCAACTGGTCAGAGCATATGTGTGTGTGTGTGTGTGTGTGTGTGTGTGTGTGTGTGTGTGTGTGTGTGTGTGTTTGTTAAAAGCAGCTGTTAGCTTGTGCGTCGTCACATGCCACTTTGTCGCTCGTTAAATATGCAGCAGCCGCGGCGACGCAGCATCTTTAATTAAACAGGAGTAAAGCCGCTGTTATTCCAACATGAATTCTTCATGATAGTTCTGCTGCCAATTAACACCACGCGTCACACACCAACACGCTGACACGACGAGGTTAATGCGTGAAGATCCCCCACTGTAGTTTTTTATTTTTTTCGTCACCATGATCATCGTCACTTTCCTCCGTGTTAGGAGTCACAGAAGGCGTGTCGTGAGCAGAGGTTTGACAGCAGGAAACATCTTGCCACCTGTATTGATGAGACAAATCACACATACATCTTCTGGAAAAGACTGTGGATCCTTGAAAGTAAGAGAGTAAAGATTTTCCTACGATTTAAAGCTATATTTGGAGGAATGATGACCTCAAACTGAAACGTGTCAGTGTGACTATAAAGTTTATTAAAATCATTAACAGTGTTGCAGAGTTTTGTCCTTTTTACACATTTCTGCTAATGTAAATTGAAGCAAACACACCTGGAAACACTGATGGAACATAACTAAGAATTAAGGTAAAGTACCATACTTAAATACACATTTTAAGTGCTTGGACTTTATTTGATTATTTCCATTTCTAATACTACATACTTCATGCCACTATATTGTGGAGGCAAATATTGTACTTTTCTGATTAACTACATTTCTTTTGATAACTTTAGTTACTGGTAACTTTGCAGATTACATGTTGTCTCAGAGACAAAGTAGCCTGTTTTAAAATAAATGTAATTTATATGGACAGTCTGATAAAAAAAAAAAAAAACTGATACTGATAATCAGAAAAATGCTGAATATTGCATATAAATACAAGTATAATTTAAGTATTCAGATCCTTCACTTAGGTTCTACTCATAAACAGTGTAAATGCTCCACGACAAGTGAAAGTCCTGCATTTAAATCCTTGCTGAAGTGAAAGTATGTGAGTATTATCAGCAAAATGAACTTAATTTATGAAAAGTGTAAGTAAGTCAGTGTTTTACTGTCATATATGATGTTTTCTATCAGATTGCCAATAAAATAAACACATTTTTTACTTTGGCTCTGATGCAACATCTTCTCACACAGTGTCCCGAGTACAGCACTATCTGATCAGTAACACGTAACAATTAATAAAATATCAATCAATATAAACACTGAATAATCTGAAACTAAAGTAACTATATAAGGTAACTGCATTTCATCAGCCGCCTGTCGCTGTAACTTCAAGGAGAGAGTCTGACAGCGAGGAAGGGAGGCGGAGAACAAAACTTTACAAATGTGAATAAAACTGTAAACCAGCCCAGCTTAAAACGACCACCTCTGTTTTATATTTTGTTTTATAGTCTCTGTCTCCTCTCTGTTACGTCACGTTCATGAAGTAAAGTCCATTCCCCCTCCAGCTCCAGTCAGCAGGCAACATTACAGAACAGAAACACCCGACAATGGAGGCCACCTCCAGACCACTGCTGCAGCTAGGCTGATACACAGGAGTGAGGAGAAATCACCTTTTTAATCTCTTTTAGGTAATCTCTGAGCTCTGCTCCTGTCGGTACGCAGCTCCGCATCAGAGCAGAATCTGATGTGACTCTGGGTGTTTATTCCTCCACAAGGTCTGGATCTGCACTGACTCTCTACTCCGGAGTTGGCGACATTTAATTACAGCATGTGAATAAATCAGCTTACTTACGTTCTGCCATTGTTTTGTGAGCTTCCCTTATTCCTTCTTCCATCTTCCTCACATGAGGAAGCTACAAAACTACCAAAATAAAAGCGTGTTTTTTTTTTTTTTTTTGAGATGGTGAAGCAGAACTGGAATATTTCTGCCTTTTTTTATAAATAAACTATAGACGACATATTCTGTGCGTATGTTTAATGGAACAAAATAACCTTGTGCACCAGTGGGTTGCTAACTGACATCAGATCAGCTGTAACTAATGACAACAACCAGAGGATTCAGAGGCTCTTCCACACAGGGTTAAAGGTCGCCTCATTTAAATAAGTCTGGGCATATTTCCTCCTGTAGTATTTACTAATTAGCGGATAATTCTTCCTCTCGTGCTGAAGATGAAGCCAGCTTGAGTTTCATCACGTCGATGCATCTGCGCCAACTTCAGAGCATCAGAACTGAAATAGGACTTATTATTGGACTTACCTACAGCTATTAATTAGGACTTCTTTCTTTAATTTCCGTAATTATGTCCCACCTGCGGCTCTTGTGTCAGCCCCAGCTGTCTGAGGACGAGAGGCGGCTCTGTGAATAGACGCTTTTCCGGCTCGGGAGTCAAAACATCTGAAGTGAGAAAAGAGCAGGTGTCACTAATAACATTAATGATCGCTCCGTTTCCTCAAAACAAAAATAGATCAGAGGCTTCAGATTCACTGTATTTTCTCTTTGAAAAATGAAAGATTAAAATGGAGTTCATTTCCTCCTCATATCTTCTTTATTCTCCTGCCGTCCTCGCTGTGTCCCATTACCTGCTCCGACAGTGCCACATCATCGACTCCCTCTGTTCCCCTGCTTATCCACTTTAATCTGCCGGGCCTGTTGAATCAATGTTAATGTGTTTTATGAAATGTTAACCCCGCTGCCAGTCCTGCTCTTTCTGATTAAATATTGACAGAGGAGCATCATGCTTTGACAGGTTTCTGAATATATCGATCTCACCTGAGCTGCATACCTGTGCCGCCAGATCACAACATAGTTAGCATAGTTATGATGTCTGTAATGTCTGACTTTCAACAAACACAGTGTTGTCACTCCATGTGTCTCATGACAGGCTTATATGCTGCCTTTCTCCAACACTTCATCCTCATATATATGACACTTTCTGAAACAACATGACTGTTAACACGTGGCTGAAAACAACATTACAAGAGCAGAATGAGAGCTGTGACTGTAAAGCTCCTTAAAGCACTGCAGATGCAGCTGCTAACACTCTTGAGATTCGTCATTACATCGTTGTCTATGAAGCCTTCCCCCTTCCTTTCTACCTTTCCTAGGATATTTCCTTTATTGTGTCCTTTTTTGTCTGCTTTCTAACAAGGACATAGTTTACAAGGAAGCTCTCTCACTCTTGTTTCTTATAGGAATCCTCCCAAAATAAATGTATCCTTTCTTCCCTAACCAAATAAGTACGTCTAAACTAGGAAGCCTTCTTCTTTCCTCACTCCCTCCTCGATGTTTCCTTTTCTTTCTAACCAGAAGATCATTTTAGTTTGCTTGCTCCATATTTTTCAGCTAAGATACCTCATTTCTCTCTCTCCCCACCTGGGATGCTTTCTTTATTTTCTTCCAAACTGTTTCCATCTTCGAGCGCCTCTTCTTCTTCGTCTTTGTCTCTGACTCCTCTTGAGGACGCTACCGAAAGCTGAATCAGAGCTGCAGCGGGAGTATCTTGGCAGACTTTCAGCCGAGTTAGTTTTGTGTTTCTGGACGAGCGGAGCAAATGGTGATGGTTCATTTCCCGCTGTGAGCCGCTCTTCTGCCTCATCCTGTCTGTGGTCACAGTGTGCATCAGTGGGCGAGCGAGGTCAGTGCTGAGCGTGGAGAGGGAGAGCAGTCGGTCCTGTGACAGCGGGAGAGACGGACGACCAATCAGATCGCTGAAGGAAGCGTTGGGGTGTTTTGGTGAAGCGTTAAATTCCACCCACATTCATCTGAAACGCTCCGAATTCTTCCTCTGCTGCATCTCTCGGTGGCCTCTCGCCTGTGAAGATCCCGTGAATCCCAACTCGTCCATTTCCAATGAGGGTCAGCTGTGAGGGAGGAGGATGAGAGGAGGGAGCGCTGTACTTTCGAAGTCTTCCTGAATGCATCGCAGGCTGCAGTCCTGTTTGTCTTCCTCTCCGGCTGAGCGAGGTGAGGAGCTCCGGCTTTAGCCCTGTGTGGGAGGACGAGGAGATGAAGCTCATCTAATTATTTATCCATTCTGAAGAGAGATGGAGGAACATGTAGCCGAGCCGGGCCGACCGGGTTCCCCAGGCCCCGCCCTCTCGGCCTCCCTTCATGTGATGCTCCTGCAGCTCGGCGCGCTCGGAGGTCGGAGGTCAAACACTGCAAATGTGAGCGAGGTCTCCCATTGAAGCCATTATCGAACTAATGTGTGTGTTTCTCTGCCGACCTGCAGAAACCGAGCTGCTCACCTCGACGCTGCCGCTCTCATTAGGACAAGAGCAACAGACAACAGCTCAGCGCCACCCAAGGCTAAAGGTCAGCTTAGACCGCTAACCTCCAGCCAGGGGTCCCGCCCCCTCAGTCCCACCTCGCCCTGTTTGATTTCCACCTTTCTCCTTCATTTTCAAAAAGATCACGGAGAGAAAAGAAGATTTTCTGGCTCCCTGTGTGTCTGAGAAGTTGGAGAAAAAACTTTAAGTCAAAACTTCTCTTTGAAGAAACAGAGAAACCCTACGGTACAGAAGATTTAAAGTAGCTTAAAGGGAAACTTCACCGATTTGCATTAAGCTTTGTATCTTCAGGAAAACAGTCATGTTTTTGAATGGTCGTGCATCATTCCCTCAGTTTGCCCTGAGACGGAGAAATACAGATTTCAGTGTTGGACTTCCTGCTTTCTATGATGTAAAAATTGTCATTTTACGTCATTGAAAGCAGGAAGTCCTATATCTGTGTCGAGGGGTAAGACTACAAACGCTTCGCTCATTTTTCCAAGGGTGGGGGCTCGAGGTGGGACCCACTCACGCTACAGACCTATCGCAGACCAATGGGCGGGACTTCACTTGCAGACACGAAAACACATAGCCGCCATCTTTGTTGGACGCTAAGTGAACAGACGCTGTGCAGCCAGGCTTGTACTCTTGTATTCAAGATGATCATTCAGATATCGAAGAGAGTGATTTCGAAAGCATGACGCTCGAGTCAGATGTTCGCGGCTACTTGTACGGGCTGAGGGAGATGGAGGCGGAAGACCTGCCTGTCCCGTACGAGGAGCCCGGACTGGCTCGAGCAGGGGCGGACTGGCGGTGCCACCGGTGCTCTCGCTGTGCGCCTATGGACACCGAACTGGACTCTGTCTGCTGCAGTGAATTCCAGAGATGCCAGTTTGTTCGCGACGAAATATCTACAGCGGACGGAGATATGTGTGGTGTGCCGGATTAGTGGGAGTGGCTTGCAGAGCTGTGCATTGTGGTGCATTGTGGGAGTTGTTGTCTTTCATACAAATGCACCCTAAAGTCACTTTCTGCCTTTTCTCAGTCAAATATGCACACAATTCGAAAATTATGTTACAGTTTGACTACAAATATGACCCTCTTTCAATAAAGATTAATGTTTCCACCGGTGAAATGCTTCTTTAACACTTAATCTTAACACTTCCTACAGACGTCTGCAACACCTGTAGAAATACTTTGTCACTGTACTCCAGTAGATGTTTCTTTAATAGTCTTTGAATTCTATTAATATGACGTGAGCTTCAGTAAGCTTTGACCACAAATGTCCCTCAGAGGGAGACTTTCTACTCTGATACTCTGAGTACATTTCAGAACCTGTACTCTATTACTTTTCAACAAGAAGTTGAATCAGTACTTCTACTTTTCCCAGAGTATCTGAACTTCTTCTGAAGGAAAGTATCTGTGGACTTTTGACAGCTCGACTTGCGAGTTTAACCTTGTCGCAGGATTAAACACTCAACCAACTAAACTAGAAATGAACACACACTTCTAGGCATTACTGCTATTTTCCACTGTATCCGCTGAACCAGTAAAATAATGCAAATCATGTTAACTTTGTTATTATTGTGAAATGACTTTTTTAATTTGTTTTGCCTCTAAATTCAGTTACATATCTTGGGTGTCATGTTTTTAGTGACAAAATCACGATGTTGACAACATGTGCTGCATCTATCCATCCGTTCATTCTGTGCCTGTTTCCTCCCCTGTAGTTCATCTAAAGTGGTTCATATCACACATTCTGTTCAGCAGAGTGGCAGAAGATCCAAACCAGCAGTGCCTCATCAGAAACAGAATAAAACACTGTTCAGGGAGATGTTTGTTAATTAGCTTGTTGATCAGTTGTTATTCTGTATACATATTGAATAAATAAAATAAAGACAGACATTTTATTTAATTTACTAAGGCTGTAGACGCGCTTGAGAATCTTCAACTGATGTTTAACAGATATAATGAATAAAAACAAAGGAGACGTGCGGAGCTGGAAAAGGAGACTCAATGGTAGCGACCAAATTAAAGTCACATTTCACACTCTTAGATTGTTTGTTGGTGGTTTAAATTACACATACACAATAGTCAACAACCAACTATAATTATAAATATATAGTAATAGTTTGTTTTATTTGTGTAGTTTGGACTGAATTTAGATTATAACCCTGATGTATTCAGAGAGTATTGCTGCACATACACTGCATATTTTCTAATATTTCGGTCTTCCCCTGTGTTGTTTCCAACATAAAAACACTAAGGATTGTGGGTAAATCCCAACGCGTGCTACAAAAGTTCAGAAAGTGAATCATGAGTCCCTGAAAGTTTGACGAGCCCTGCAGCAGTTTGTGATTTGCTCAGTGGGACAGTCCTGAACCGTCTCACACTGATCTGTCTGCTGTGTGGTGGTTGGACAGTGGGACCACACACACACACACACACACACACACACACACACACACACAGACACACACACTATATATATAAAACTATAAAGGGAATACTGCAGCATGTTTGGAGATCTATTTTTTTCTGCCTACACGAGTAAAAAAAATACTTTTTTCTTGTATATCAAATTTCTTTTTGTCCAAGTCTACAGTGGTGTCAGTAGCTCTGCAAGGCTGCACTGAGACACTACAGTGCTTTGAGTTAAATGCATCAGAATTTGGGGGATGTCATAATATCAGATTATCAAAAAAATTCACCATAACAATATTATGGAGGTATTTACAGAAGATATTCTCGAACCATTCTTTGATGTTTAATTCAGTGTATTTTTTCTCTGTTTTTCAGAAATAATTAACACTCAAAATACAAGATAAGAAAACATTTTTGAGCCGGAGAGCGCTCCAAGAAATGTGCAGAACAACCAGCTACAAGTACTAAATATTAGTGACACTAGTGTAGTGCCTGTAAGAAAATATGTGTTACTATAGAAAAGTGGGAGGTTAAGAAGCTTTTTCATTGATGGCCAAATGAGGCTGTTTGAAGGTGTCAGTCAGGGATATTTAGGTTTGCTGTGAAATCTGATATTCCAGGGTATAATTGGCTGTTTTTGACTCTTTTTGATTTTGCCATTATATTTCACCTTAAAAACTATTTACTTGGTGTCATTATTTTCAGCACAACCTCACATGTGTGACTGTACAGTTATTTTTTCATTTTGACCTACTGTATTAACACAATGGACCTAAAATCACAAAAAAACATAAAATCCAAGTAGAAAAAGTCAGATTTTTTACTGTGAAAACCACAAATATATTTAACAAACCATTTTTATTACTTATAATGCAAATATAAATTGTTGTTTGCTGAATATGTGCATACATTTTAAAAATTTACAAAGTTATGTGTAACTATTTACATTTAAATGCAGGCAATGCTCAGGTCTGCCTGAGCTGCTTCCAGCTGAATGAAGAGCTGCACTGCCTGCTCCACATTCAGCTTCTCCTGTTTTGACTCATTAAACAAAAAACCAACTCCATTACACACTAAACTGAACACTAATGTTACATAACACACTAACTATACACTCCAAACACGCTAAATGTCACAAATCTCTCAACTCTCAATATCTCAATATCTCAACTCTATAATAATTTATTTACAGTGTCATTGCAGTCCAAACAAATGCGAAGTTGCACACCACTGAACCAAACGGCAGCCATGTTGAAACTCTCAGGTCAGTCTGATCCTGATTCGCAGAGATATTTGAGGCACACACACACACACACACACACACACACACACACACACACACAGACAGACAGAGATTCCGTGCTTTTATAGAGAGATATACAAAATATAAAGTGTTTAAGGAGTAAATGCAAAACCAGAGCCCAATAGAACAACAGTAGTGAAATGAACTTAAATAGTATAAAGTATTTTTTTTAAGTAATATTACACCTGATAGTCAACATAATGATGCAAATTATGGAAAATTACACATGATGAACAGTGAAAAGTCAATCAGATGAATGGATACACAAAATATCTACAAAGGCTTAGTATCTGAATTAATATTTACCAGTATTACCATAGGTGTTTTATTAACACAAATAATAATAACAATAATAATAGCTTTATTGTTATCATTATTTGTGTTATAATAACACAATAATAATAACTTTATTTCTATAGTCAAAACCCAGTGTAAATCCATCCATACATGCTGTACATACCTCCAACATGCCGACGCACATTCAATATTAGCTTTCAGTTTTTTATATTAAGTTCATTATTAATGTATAGAACTGCATAAAGCACTTGCTAATCTGATTTGTAAAGTATTTTAAATTATTTTTAAAACTCCTGGAACCTTCCTTAGACTGTGTGAATATAATGTTTGTAAAACTCAAAAGGTTTTTAATGATAATGAACTCATGATTGACAGATTTAATGATCAGATCACCTTTAAAGACCTCCGTCTTGTTCAACAGGTTGAACATAAGAGCGAATTTTGAGTAAGCAAGTTGTGATCCTTCAGATGTTGTTTTCCTCCTGAAATGGAAAAAATAGAATGTGCCATCGTTGAGTTAAGACCCAGAACAGATTAAATACAGATCATAAAGTGACTGGACCGTGTTGGTGGAGGCTGGTGGGGGTCAACATCTGTCGGTTGGAGGATTACTGAACCCCATCAGCTCTCACAACAAATCCATAAATACTCCTATTTGGATTATTTATTTATTTTTTTGTTTTATCATATTACCATACTTTCATTAATGCGGTTGTTAACCTACATATTTTACATTAAAGCATTAGCTCCTGTTAGCATCTGTTATTGGTGTGTATCAACTTATGTGATTCAGGATTTATTGTTTGTTTGCTGTTCTGTCACATGTTTGACGTCACTGGATTGTTTGTGATGGAATCTGTCAATAAGCTGTATAAATCAACACATCTGACAGTAAATCCAGTTCATAAACACGTGCTGCATCTGTTCATCCATCTATCCGTTCATCTGGGCCGTTTTTTCTCCTCTGTGGTTTAAAATTGAAAGGGTTTACAATGAGTTCAGGATTTGTGCACTCCTGCAATATCGTCCAACGATGGACAGTTTGTTTCAGTTAAGAACGTGACAATAAGTATGCAACTTTTGTTAAATGACAGAAAATGACTTGACGTCACGTAACCACGGCAATAAACTTTTATTACTCACCGCTGACTTTTGGTTTCACATGAACAACCGTCTCCCGTGTGAAAGTCGTGCACTTGCTTCTTACCCAGTTATATTTAGCTTTAATTGCATGAGAGTTCATACAGCCAATTAAACCATCTCTCAGCTGACCACAAATCACAATTGGCAACTATTTCGATAGTCATTCAAGTATTTTATTATCTAAAAAAACATTTTGTGGTCCCTCGTTGTATGCTTGTTGTTTGGTTATGCTTTCAACACTTGGACAGCTTCAGGAGAACATTGTGGTTTGGCTTAGATAACTAAGTCAACCTATGTGACGTCATCTTACTACCTCATGAAGTTTAAGTAACTAATAAGACTTCTGCTTCCATTCGGGACATGTATGTGGGTCTTAGGTGTGTTGTGCTAATGGCGGTTAATGTAGCCTGTAGCAGAGATGAAAATCAGCTAAAGACGTCTGTTCAGCTCAATTCTAACTCCACATCAACAGATTTGTTTCATTTTGAATCATTTATCAGACTTCACACAGCTCCTCTGGACACACTACAGGATTTACACTATCTCCAAACATGCAGAGGAGCTCACAAAGCTCCTGCAGTTTCCTTTTAAGAACAGCAGATTTGGGGGTTTTGGTTGTTAGATTGTCGGGATCAGCATCTGTCACTCAGCTGTTTCATCCAACACAAAAAGATGATGACTTGTTTTGTATGATGATGTGGGAAAGCAGAAACAGGACAGTGATGGACAGAAATCTGTGAATGACGACTGACAGTGACAGAGAGACAGAATGTCAAAAATCATCCAACACAGACGGATGAAAGGCAGAGCATTTTAGAAAAATTAATGAATGATAATTACTTTAAGATCTGTGTTGTTTTGTCTTTCCCTCTGAGAGACTGAAGGATGAAGAAAAGACTGAAAAAGATGATTCACTGCCATCTGTACAGAGCTAAACTTCACTGGTATTTCTATTAATTTTGGCTCGATGTATCTGATGACTGTTTGAGTTAATAAAGGTAATCTATTACTGTGCTCGACTCGCCTGGTTGACTTAATGTGACCACGGATTTAAACATGGAGGAGAGACGACAGTAAATATGCATTACGTCTTTTCCAAACAGGTTAATTATGAAATAAAGACCTGAGGTGTAATTAATATTGTTACTGTTTAATAATGATGATGTCATGTTGGCAGACGAGATGCTGAACAAACTGAACTGAAGACTCTGTCTGACTGGAAGTGTACGCACAGGCTGTGACATCACAGTGACATCAGACCGGGGCGTATTTTTAATGTACACAACACTGTAATGTAACTGCACTGGGATGGAGTGTAACTGAATACATTTAATTAAACTGGGTAAAATATGGTAATTTTAATAGATTTATTAAATTAAATAACCCAACAGTTTATACAAGTACAGCTGAAATGATTGGGTGGATTGACTGAATATCAATCTACAGTGATAATGATTTAAAGTCATTTTCATATTAAATCATTTGATTTGGTTGATTTGTGGTTTTCTTAAACCACAATAAACAATATTCTAATATATTTTAATAATTTTAAGGTTTGGACTGTGAGTTGGACAAAACAGACATGGTTGTGAGAAATTAAACATTAAAAAAATAAACTAAATCATTAAAAAAAAATTGAAGGTAATAAAAAAAACTGCAACATTTAAATGAAGTCAAATGGATAGTTCATCTGGAGGGACAGCGGACCATATGACCATATGAGATAACTGACTAGCTTCCACTAAACAACAGCTAACATTTTAGCATTCAACCACATTCTAGCTAGCGATACTGTTTGATACGATACTGTTTTGATGAGATATGATTAGGAAAGGTTTAAATTAATTCAGAACATCCACCTGAAAGTGAAACACACAGGATCTAATCAAACAGCAACATCAGCTAACGAGTTATCAAATCTGTTATTTGAAAGATGTAAGACGTAAGATGTGAAAATATACCTCCTCCACACGCTGACGTCTAACTCTCTTTCTCTTGGTCTTCTAGGCCTCTCTCCTCCCTCACGGTCCAGTCAGACTCCCCTTTGCTAATAAAGCACTGGCTCGACAGCTAACTAAGCTATAGAGCTAACAGTAGGGTGACCATACGTCCCGGAATTCCGGGGACAGTCCCCGATTAGGCCGCCCTGTCCCCGATTAAAACTGTCCCCGAAAATGTCCCCGATTTGAACGGGAGAGAAAAAAGTTGCGCACAGACGCAAACTCCAGTTATTACGGTAGCCAGTTACGTCACGGTACCCAGAAACAGAATATGTGGCAGAGTTGTTTACTTTCCTGAAGACAGAGATAGGCAAACGCGTTAAGGTACCGTAAATTACCAAATAATAATAGCCGGGTTTCAATTAACCGCAGGGTCCCTTTAAACGCTGGGTGCAGGTGTATAATTTGATAAATAACCGCCGGTTCCAAATAAATGCCGGGTCTATTTTTTATTTTTTTCTAATCAAGGAAGAAGACGTGACCACTGACACTGCACGTTTTTCTTCTTCGCCTTTTTCACGTGTTGTGCTGCTTTATGTCAGTCAGTATCACACTGATGATCACCATGGCTCCGGTGCAGCAAAAAAGATAAAAAGTACGACTTGAAATTCAAACTTTCTGTCGTAAAATATGCAGAGGAAAACTCGGGAGAAGCAGCTGCGAGACGTTTCTCTGTCGACCCCAAGAGAGTGAGAGAAACGGAGCTTCAGCGTCTGTCTGAGGAGGACAGCAGCAGGGCCAGGCTGCCTGCTGGAGGGAGGAAGAAGGCTAGCGAGGAGCCTGAGATAAACATGCGGGGATGAGTTATCAGCAAACGGGCACAACATGAGAGAGTGTCCCACAAAATGATCAATGCGATGGAGAAACAAATGTCCGCCATCGTGAATGACAGCAGAGATGAGGAGTTTGCAGCGAGTGCTGAATCGCTTCCTCCGTTGCAACAACTTCACTTGCAGAAGACAACTATTGACCAGAAGGATGCCAGAGAATTCACTGAGAAGCTGGAGAAGTTTGTGGCATTTCCATCCCAGATTTTTGTGAGGAAGGAATTAAACACCTGTCCCAAATAAACGCCTGGTATGTTAAGTGACTGAAACAAATAAACGCCCCAGCTATTATTTGGTATTTTACGGTAAGTTGTGTAGTATGAACCCATTTATTTGGTGAGCTTGAACTAGACTTGGCTGTGTGTAGGTTAGGTGAGCTAAAATAAGGATGATTATATTACAGTGTGTCTGTTTATCTGAATTGAGGACCTGAACTGAAGCCACAATGCTAACGCCAAACTGTCACTGGTGTTGGTGAAGGTGTAATGTGTGATTAGATAATCATGACGTGACAACAGTATTACTTAATTTTGTAGAATAAGAGAATGTAAAGAAAGAGTAATGAGTGAGGTAGAGAGAAGACTAGGAAAAGAGCAGAAGAGTCAAAAATATGCAAATGCCATTTTACTGAAAAGATCCAAGAGGAATTTCCATTTATACGCTCCTGTTGCCAAAGGTTTCTTTGTTAAGAAACAAACTTCGCTTACTATTGCATCTGTTCTTTCAGTTTTGCTCATGTTCCCCTCTGCTGTTATCCCATCCAGGCCACAGAGGCTGAGGCTACTGAGGGAGAGGACGGTGGTGGACCTGCTGAACCAGCTGGGTTCATGGATCCAGACATTTAGGACCAGAAGCTATAGAGCTTTTGTGTTTGAAAAGCGCAACAATTCCCAAGAGTGGTGTGAGATATGGCCATAAAATCCATCAGCTAAATAATAAATGAGTTAAATAAGCTACAAATCTGTTTTGTTGTTGTTTGTTTTATCTCTGTTTTTTATAGCTCCAATGTCAAATGCTGCAGACATATGATAGAATAAACAACCCATGCAGCCTTAACGGGATAGTTCGGGTTTTATGATATGAGTCTGTATGGCATCCCCGTCAGCAGTGTCGTGCATCAACACTGACTTACCCCCGACAGTGTCCTGTGCACCGAGTTCTTGCCCAGTTTTGGTGCTGATGAAAGTAGTCCGGCAAGTTGTCTGGGGTCATGAAAATAAAGCCTTTTCTTCTCAAAACTAATGTGTTCAAAAGAGTGATTCATTTGAATCACAAAACCGTTGTCCACGAAAAAGTCAGACCTCATAATCGTTTGGCGCTATTTTCTCTCGATTCGTATCACTGCCAGCCTGTTTCACTGTGTTTACTGCTCAGAAAGTTAACAACATGTCTGACTAGACACTGCTAAGACTTCGACTTTAGCACAGAGCCAAGGGGGTATCTTTATGAACCCGAATACACTGATGCCGAAATTCGCCAGATGGAGTTAGAACGGGCAGAGAGAGAGAGGAGGGACAGAAAAGTGGTACAAGTCGAAGCTGGAGCCACAGCTGGAGCCGTGAGAGACCGGTTGACAGACAAATGGCCTTATATAGCTTATAAAAGCTTATGGTCTGACTTTTTCGTGGACGACGGTTTTGTGATGCAAATGAATCACTCTTTTGAACACGTTAGTTTTGAGAAGAAAAAGGCTTTATTTTCATGACCCCAGACAACTTGCCGGACTACTTTCGTCAGCACCAAAACCGGGCAAGAGCTCGGTGCACAGGACACTGTCGGAGGTAAGTCAGTGTTGATGCACGACACTGCTGACGGGGATGCCATACAGATTCATATCAAAAAACCCGAACTATCCCTTTAACAGAGGTGGCTATTCTTTAATTATGATACCACCGAACTACTACTACCGGGACTACTGAAACTTCTTATTGGCTACTCATTTGCTTTAATACACATTAAAAATACACATTAAAATTAAAATACATTAACATGTCATTGCCCCTGCTATATATTTCATAATGATAACATTTGAATTTTGACCACCGCGCTGAAAATGTCCCCGATTTTCATTTCAGAAATCTGGTCACCTTAGCTAACAGTAGCTGGTAAAGAGCAGCCGTTGTCGGTTACTCTGGTGATTTGCTGCCCTCTGTGTCTCAGTTAGCGCAGTTATTAGATTGTACAACTCTGATCTGTATTTAACTGCTCAGCAACGACAAAAAACTTTTATTTCTACACATAAAACTCAAAGCTTTGAACAAAAGTATGATGTAGCTGCTGAATGACTCAGATGAATATATACGATAAAGTGACAGTTGTTCTAAATGGCTGACATACTGTGTAATAAACAGAGTTTGATTCTGCAGACGCTCTCTGAATCACCTACTTCAAATGAAAAACATGCATTATTTTCTCTTTCTCAAGGCCTGAGGTAAAAGTCCTCGACGTCTTTGTTTCATATTTCAGAGCGAGGTATGTTGTCAATAATTAGTTTTTATGAGACGAGCTGAAGCGAAAGCAGAGAGTGGGTAGGAGGAACCGCGGCTTTCTGAATAAAACGGCCTTGATGACGATGGGAAAACTTTTTGTCCTTCCTTTAATCACATCAGTCGGAAGGTAATTAGTGCTTATTTGTCATCAGTGTGAACATCCACAGAGACTTATTAGAGCTAGGACTTGACATGTAGGTGACAGAAACAAACACACAAATGATAAAAGTTTTCTCTCATCACACAGACAATGTACACAAAAGTCTAAATTAATAAGAAGACAAAGTGCCCAATTAAATATATGTAAATGTAAATTCTTGCTTGATTCATATACTTGTACATTTACTTAAGTTGAGTCTCAACATGTTTCTGATCTATACATTTTCAACTCAGTACTTTTACGCGTAACAGAGTATTTTTGCAGTGTTGTATTGGTACTTTAACTCATGTAAAGGATCTGAACACTTCCTCATCCGTTGGCTGTATTCCTCCTGTGTACGTCTTTGATAAATAATTGACACTGAGAGCAAAATGATTGTGTTACAGACTCTCACTGAATTATGAAATGCTGTGTGGTGTTTCAGCCTCTCACATCTTTCAACACATCCTGCCATTTTTATTTTTGGTCTGAACACTCGAGCAGATCAAAGTGGACTCTCCGCTCTGATCATGTTGTGCAACAGAAGACACAGTTATGAAGTCAATATCATCCAGTCGGCTGAAAGAGGATTTATTGTTGAGATGGAGGTAGTCATTTTTATAAATTGGTCTGTAAAGCATCAACACATCCTCGTACCTTATGACTGAATAGGTCATTTGCCGGTGAATCCCAAAATGGCGTGAACGCTGTGGCAATCCAAATTCAATTTTGTTTAGGTTCAGGAAAATATTGTGTTTGGATAAAAATAAGGACGTTAAAAAAAATTAAGAATGTAAATTAAAGTGCACTCATATGGCTCCTTTTAGTCACACAGAGACTGAACAAAGAACTTCCAGGCTCGGCTGTATTAAACACACAGAGCTTATATTAATATGGTCATGTTGGTGCGGATGGCTTCCTAAAGAAACAACTTTTGTCGGTAACACGGATATGTGACATAACTGTAGTAATATCATATATTGGTTTGTAAAGCACTGAATGGTTTCTGATCTGCTGCCATGGTCTGAACCATCCAGACCTCTGAGATCTTCAGGTTCAGGTCTGCTTTCAGTCCCTGGAGTCAGAACTGAACACGGAGAAGCAGCATTCAGTTATTATGACCCACATACCTGGAACAAACTCCAACTCTCACCTCTTTTAAATCAAGACTGAAGACCTTTCTGTTTGCCACCACCTTTCATTAAAGCAATGTCAAGGCATTTTCAAAGTCTTGTCTCTTTTAAACCTTTTTTCTTATTCTTTAACTTCTTTTAACGTTTTTTTTTATGTCATCCAACTTGTTTTGAATGTATTTTTATTTATGTACGTCATGTTATGCCCCTGTAAAGCACTTTGAGTTGCCTTGTGTCTGAATTGTGCTGCACAAATAAACCTGGCTTGCCTACTGAACTATTATTAAAAATGCATTGCATATTACTCTGTTACCGATAAAATAAATAATATATTACTGTAACTTTGTTACTGACACATAGTTTTTTTTGACTCAATCCGCAGGCTTCTCCCAAACGAAACCAAACTGCGAGCGTATGAATTTCCAAAGACCCGTTCTCCCATCAGGTTGTGTTGCACCGGGTGAGGTAATGACTGTGGGTGTTCATTTGCATCATTTCAGTGACTTTCGATGCAACCATGCCACATCTAAATTTAGCCTTTAGATCTTATATTCATCCTTTAATTCCAGTGCTGGTAGAAATGTTTTTTTAATTATTTTTTTTTTTTTTTTACCAGGCTGCCTGTTTCCTCGTTCTCATAAATATTCATATTTCAAAAGCACCTCTGTCTGATGAGGGGCGGGGCCGCAGACTCTTGGTGAGGAGAAATGATGATGATATCCTGTCTGAGAGGAAAATTGTTGCCGTGATGATGGGAGAGGAGAGCAAATGTGAGAGAGAGGGAGGGAGGAGGTGATGGAGGGAGGAGAGGTCAGAGCTCCTTTCATCTCTCCATCTCGACTTCAAAGGCGACATCGACACTGCTTTGATTCCATCAGAACCTCCTGTCTGAGGAGGAGGAGGAACAGGTAGAGGAGGAGGGCGAGGACTGTACCCTCATATTGACTCTTAATGTGAGTCTATACTGTTTGGATATGTCTCAGTTTTAATAAATGCATTAATCTCCGCTAATGGTAGATGGATCCGAAATTAGATCTAAAGAAAACAGACAAACAAACAGACAGCTATGAGTCAACAGAACATGTTGTAAGAATTGATATAAAATCATAGAAGCTAGTTAAAATAAAATGTTTATGTTTTCAGGCTGGCCTCATCAGAAAAACAACCATTCAGGTAAACTGTGACAGCAGCTTAATGCAACTCATATTTACATTTCTCGTTAGGTGGCGACCTCTGATGGCTGTACTGATTGTTGCAGCTGCAAATGAGGAAGTCACGTGAGTAAGTATAAAGAGCGGCAAAGTCTTTATTAGGAGAAAGACGAGGTGGACGGTTGGTTTAAAGAAGCAGGAAATCAACACATACTGAAAAGACTGAAAATGTTGATTGTGAGCACCTTCAATAACCACTTGACTGTTGCTGTGAACCAGATACCTGCCAATCGGACTTTCGTGGTAAAACAATGTGGTTTGGGTTAAAATTACATCAACTCTGTAACTGAAGTTACGAACGTACCTACATTACATTTGTAAATGGAGTACACAGGCAGTTTGATTAGGCTGAGGGAAATGTTTTGGTTTGAGTTAAAATATGTGTGTTGACTTAAGTTACATACAAACCTGGCGTTACTTATCTAGGTTAAGTCAGCTACGTTAATAAGTTAAGATAACTCACTATTTCGGATGGTGCTATTGTCCATTGCTATTGCTTTATGCTATTCATTACTAAGCTGACTCCTTCTTTTGCTGCTGTAAGAATTACTACAGCCACTAGAGGTCGTTGCCTGATAAGAAATGTAATTTTTTTTTTTTTTTTTTTGCTTATGACTTGAAAAAATTGCATAAACTTCTCAAGTCTTGGCAGGTGTATTTTAAGCCAGGCCAGCTGTTTCTCCGTATTTTGAGACTTTATGCTAAGCTAGGCTAACAACATCCTGACATCCAGACATGAGGTTGATGTGAAAATCCTCTGATACTTACAGGAAAATGTTGCACTTTGTTTCTTATGTTATGTTATGTCAATTTAGTGAAAAATAAAAACTGTTTTTTTTATGAGTAAAATAAGAATTAGTTTGCTGTGATAAGTATAAAAGTGTAAATCAAAAGGCTGTGGAGTTGTTGTAAAGTGTTTTTATCACTTCTGACGGAGCGACTCTGCTCTGCTTTAATCGTCCATGATGGAGTTGCCGCTCGTAGGAGACAGAACATTGTTAAGATGTATCTGTGTGCAGACTGAGGCTGAGCTCCTCCATTATGTCTGATGACTGTTTCCTGACCTGCACTGAGGAAGACTCCCTCCATTACAGATGAAGATGTCCATCCTGTCTGTCTCTAACAGTTTGATTTTATGTTTTTACCTCGCTGACAAACCAGATTAGCACCAGGAGGCTGAACTCTGAGCAGACCCCACTCACAGCTCTGAAGGTGTGTGTGCGTGTGTGTGTTAGCACTGTTAGCAAGCCTGTTAGCGTTAGTTCGTGTGTAGGCGGGACTCGTGTGGGCTGCGGGGCAGCGTCTCATTGGCTGCCGGCAGGTGTGTTTTCTGAGTGGCGGCTCTCTAATGAGCGCCCGTGGGAATCGGACTACAGACCTGTGCTCTAACACGGCCGCAGGCAGAGAGGCCTCCATCTCCCATCATGCCCCCCTCGCACCTCATACAGCTGTGGCTCATGATGCATTCCAGGCATCAGGGAGGGATGTTAAAAGCTGGTTTCCTTTGAGTGAGACGCCTCTCAGCTTATTGTTTAGACTATAAATACCACAGATCACTGTAGGACAGTATAGAAAACAGAAGGTACATATCAGCTCAAATTTGAGGGCAAATACTGCAGAAAACTCATTTAAATGCACTTTTGGATGATAAAGATACAGTATGTTGAAGAACTCTGCCTTTGTTACATATTTTGTTGAGTTGTATATTTACATTATTCCAAATGTTTCCAGCAATGTTCAAACCAGAGAAATCCACAAGTTTACTCAGGGTAACGAGTGCTTTCATTTGGTTGCTCATCACTACTTCCATGACGGGTGGAGTCGCCGAACAACTTAACACGATCAAAACGTGTTAAATGTTTAAATTCAGGTCAACTCTGACTGGACTCAGCACTCAGCAGAGACTCTGGTTCTCTCTCTTCTTTTTCCTCCTCTCTGTAACGTTAAACAACAATGGACATCATCTCAACAGATCACTGCTGCAGTCAGGTTGATAAACATTAGTGAAGATAAATCTTCTTTAAATAATAAACCTGACTCTCTCCTCCAGGTCTGACCAGCACTGAGTAGCTGATAGGCCAAAGAGCTCTTAAATGTCATACATTTATATATAATACAAAGTACTTTATGGACTGAACAATAAACACTATAACCACTTGGCTTATGTAATTTATGTTAAGCTCAGTGTTTGGTTAGTAAACACAATAAAAAAACACTGAGCGGATACATCCGGAGCTGAAAAACTAAGAGCAGAAGAGCTAAAAACTACAGTTCCTCGAATGGCAACTTGAGGTTCCAAAAACTAATCTCCATGAGACTCTATGTTACAATGCCCACATTTAACAGCAGGAATATGTTTACAGCCTGGTACAAAATACAGTTTTGATCCGTGTAGCACTTTTCCCCACACATGACAGCTCAACCATTTAAATGATATTAAGGCTTGAATTAAAACGCAGCTGTAGTTTGTGGTGTTGGTGCACACATTTTTTACTTCATCAGTTCTCAGACAAACTCCAGAAACGTGCACTGAAGGTTATTAAACACACATTTAATGAATAAAGTTTTATGGTCAATACAAAGTATCAGTTATCGGGTGAGGCAAACGCTTTGAAGTCGTGAACCTATGTTCCCATGACCTGATCATAACATTAGCCTGGTGCTAATTCTGGGAGATGTAGACTTGTGGCGGTGTTCTTAGTGTTTCAGGTTCTCAGTTTTTTTGTTTTTTTTTCCTGCAGGTGAACAACAGTAAGGCTTCTGTTCTCCAAGGAAGGAACAGATTCAGCTGGGTGATGCAACCGCACACACACACACACACACACGCACACACACACACACACATCCACACACACACAGCCCATCAGTGTGTCATGCTGTCAGTGCATCTTGACATGTCAACTCCTGACAAGATTACACTTGTTGATTTGTTGATGCTATCACACACACGCGCGCACACACACACACACACACACACACACACACACACACACACTCACCACAGTCACCTGATGCCTCAATCCACCTCACAGAGAGCTGTCAGTCACCCTGACAGCCATATTGTTAGCAGCAGGTCAGAAACAAAATGGCTCCCAGAAATGTGTGTGTCTGTGTGTCTGTGTGTCTTTGTGTGCATGCATGTGGGTATGTGTGTGTGTGTGCGCATGTGTGGATGTGTGTGTTTGTCTGTGTGTCTGTGTGTCTTTGTGTGCATGCATGTGGGTATGTGTGTATGTGTGTGTCTGTTTGTGTGCGCGTGCACAGCATCACTCTGACACATTAAATCACAGGATTTAACTTTAATACAATCAAAGTGAAGCGCCACCTACAGCTGAAGGTCTGATCACATGATTGGATCCTGCTGTCAGTCTTAACTTGATTGACAGGTCGTTAAATACAAGAACAACTTCTTAGTTATAAATGATTTCTGAATCTCATTAACATTTATTTGCTTATTTATTTGAACAGTCATGTTTGCATATGTATCATTTATTTTCATCACTAAGACAAACTTTGTTGACCATCGACTAACAGCAGGGAACACAGGAAGTGATCTGCTGTTCTTGGAGCAGTAACATACAGGTGCTGGGAGGTGGATTTCTTTGTACCTTTAGACAAAGCCAGGCTAGCTTTTTCCCTTTGTTTCTAGTCTTTGTGCTAAGCTAAGCTACGGTGCTTTTGCTGTCGCTTTGTATTCATACTGGACAGACATGAGAGTGTTCTCTATGAAAATCTAACTTTTGGGAAGAGATCAAATATTTCCCAGAATGTCAAGCTATTAATAGATGTGTAGCGGCATCTGCCGCAGGAAAATAATACAAATGTTTCGGTATGTGTATGACTGCCGGGTATTTTTTGATATGAGTACTTCAATTTTCTGCCACTTTATACTTCCACTCTACTGGAGGCAAACATTGTACCTACACTACACGTATTTCATGACTTTAGGTACTTGTAACTTTGCAGATTACATGTGGCATCAGAGCCCATGTAGCACAACACTTACTGGATATCAGATCGACCTAAAGTATACAATACATACATGTAGAAAATTGTATAAGTACATTTTTTGTATTAAAAAAAAAAACACTTGGGAGCCATGGAAACAATTTGTGGCCATAAAATGTACTATAATCACCTATTTGAGTTGACATTTTGAACTTGTTAGCTAAGAGCTTCTTATATCCTTTCTCCTTTTTTAGCATTGTTTTTGGTTTCCACTCTGTCTCTTTTGCTTTGTTCACCAGTTAGTTTGGTGGATTTTTACAGCTTTTTCCCTGAAAACCACACAATGAGAGCACTGAGAGTGAACCAGAACAGTAAAACAATTAGCTGAAACTTACAATAAAGCCAGGTGATGCTTTCATAACCTTCAGCGTTTCTGTGCCTAAACTGAACCAAAATCTCCACAGCTAAGACCAATTTGCTCAGCTCAGACATTGTGAAAAAAAATCTACATTCAGTTTATATAAAATGCACATTTTCAAAAGAACACTTGAACCCTTAAAAAGAAGAGTTCAAATATGTAAGTCTGGTTTTAAATCTGAAACCAAAGCCTCTCCATGTTGAGTCTCCAGGACTGTGCAGCTGTAACGGATGTAAAGGATGATTTCATGGCAGTGGGAATTATAATGACGACACTACAAGAGCGCTGAGTGTATTTTCTAATGTGATGGTTATTGATCTGCAGTGAATACAGTTCATTCCCAGTCATCTACAAGACAAGGGCAGGAATAATTTCATTCAGTGCCGTTAAATACACAAGACTGTTGAATCGTCTCTGTGAATGTACCGCACAAAATGAGGTTCCTTTCAGAGAAACGTGGGATCAAGGCTGCTCTTGAGGATCCTTGGCTCAATGTAAATACAAATCGTCACAATAGCGCTCTCAGTTATTTATGAGTGTTCAGGTACTGGCGTTGGTCAATCACCATTCATCCATAATGTATTCAAATGAAACAAAGTGTGAAGAACAGTTTAGCTGCTTTACCACAGAGAAAGATAGAAATAAAAATAAGGACGACAACGGCCATGATGGAGCACCAGATCTGATTTTCCTGATTTTCTGTCCATTGGCGGTGAGCTCCACTGTTATAAAACCACACTTGACTGCAGCAGGGCGATATCACGGGTCAGAGATATGTGTTCGGATCTCAGTCGACTAAAATAAAATCACACTCGCTCTGAAATATGTCGTATTGCAGATGCTATAGACGCTCTAACTTCTGTTTCACTGTGACTTTAAAAGCCTCTTCAGGTCCCAAACGATTATTTCCTCCTCATCCCCCAGCAGGGAGCTGCTGCTGCTGTAGGCACATCTAACACAAATATTTTTGGGATCAAGTACTTGTGACTATCGAGAACACGATGCATTTTTAGCCACGTTGCTGTCTCGGCTCTGGGGATGACCATGTCAGTCCAACACTTCGGTCCAGACTGAAATATCTCAACAACTATCTGATAGATTTCTGTGAAGTTTTGTTCTGACATTCGTTTTCCCTGTGAGGACTTTTCCTCCAGTTTCACCACAACCCAGTCGCCAGAATAAATGTTGGCAATGTATGCCCCTACAAAGCACAGTTATGTTAAAACTTCACAATTACTTAGATTACATTTTCAGTTTTATGTTGTGATAACTGTGCATATGGTCTGGTTAGGTTTCGGCACAATAAACAGTTGGTTAGGGTTAAAGAAAGATCATGGTTTGGCTTGAAATTCCAGGTTTTGTTGCCACAAGTGCAGTTTGTAAATGTCCAGATTTCTTATGCTCACAGATGTTGAAACCCAGGCAGCCGTATCATGTAGCTGATAGACTGGCATGAAATTTGACACACATATTCTTGGTTCCCAGTTGATTCATCCCAAGTGACTTGTATTCACCAGTAAGCTAGTATATTTAATAAAAGAATTGGATGGATCATGACAAAATTGTTTTTTTTTATTCAGGACGTATCGGACGTTCATCGTATGCTCGTTTTGGTTCGGTTTTTGATAACTACTTTTGTTACATAATAAATAAATACATTACTTACGTAACAAGTGTATCTACATTGTGTATGTGATGTTACTTGTAAATCGCTGTCTTTTGTTTTCCTACCGAATTCCTGCTGACCTTTACTGGGTACCAGTTAGTTTTAGAATTGATTGTAATATTGTGTTGCTTGTTTTTAAGACCTACATGGTCAGGTGCCACCTTACATTGGAATCTTTTTAACTTTTTACAAGCCTAATCACTGTTTGAGATCCTCTGACAGGAACCTTCTGACTGTTCCTGAATCTCACTTGTTACGAGTTGCTTTTCAGGCCCCTAAACCTTTTGAATGTGGTTAATAAGTATGTTAATTACATAAAAGTTTGAGTGTGTGGTCTGATATGGACAAAACCAGAGAAATATGCACATGGGAAAAGTCATTTTTTCTTACACATGGTTAAAGTTGTGAAAGGTTGTATTATGACTCTAAAATTATTTCCTAAACCTATCCAAACCAAGATTTTCGACAACAACAGTTTGCTTGAATATGGACTCTATTTGCTCAGTTGCAATGACGGTCCTGAAGCACCATAAACATGACTGATATCAGACTGTGTTTTAACCATCCTTCCATCCACCCCCGGTTTCTTGCATTTGCAGGCTTTTTTCGCACTGACAACTGACTTTCTCCTTTGCTCCCGTCCTAATTGATACGACCACTGGAGGTCGTTGCTAAACACATTTAACTCACATCCCGATGACCCATTGATATGTGCAGTAAGTTAACATAAACATACATTCTGTCAGAATTACTTCACCACCACAAGGGGCTCAAAAACTCACTTTTGTTTCTTACTTTTGACAGTCAGATAGATAGATAGATAGATAGATAGATAGATAGATAGATAGATAGATAGATAGATAGATAGATAGATAGATAGATAGATAGATTGATAAAATAAGATAACATAAGATTAGATTAGATAAGTTTAGATTAGATTATATTTTTATTCATTATATGAATAATAATTAATGGTAATAAGCCCTCTGTTGGTGGTTGACCTCGCTGTTACCATGGAGACCACAACACACAAACACAATAAGAGTGGATGCGAAATAGCTCGGTGTGTGTGAGTGTGTGTTTCATTTCATCTGAACCACTCTGTAGCTGGCAGCACATTAATGTGTGTGTGTGTGTGTGTGTGTGTGTGTGTTCGTGTGTGCATGTGCACATTGCTTTAATGAGAAAGGATGATGACACATTTACACACACGCACACACACAGTAAATGGCTCACTAAAGGCTGAAGGGTTTGTGTATTAGCACTATTGTGCATTTGTGCATGTGTGTGTGTATGTGTGTGTGCTTCATGTTGGGGGCGGAGCCACAAGATTGATTGGCAATATTTTTGAAAGGGTGCCATGGTAACAGATGTTGAGGAAAGAGAAGCCATTTAAATTTGAGATCTCATCCTCTCTGTTTGCCGTCTCTGTTCACACCACGCCTCCATCTTTCACACCTAAAAACTGAGCTTTAAAAAAAACCTCTCCATAGAAGATCAACAGAGTTTGCAAAGACAACCGTTTGGTGGATTTGGACAACTGACGTCACTGTAGTAAGACATCAAGCTGTCTCTGTGATCACTCATCTTAAATGTCAGTACATTCAGTTATTCCAGCTTGGGTCTACAGAGCTCAACATACTGCAACTTCAAAACATGCAAAGAGATGCAACTCACCTTTACAAGATGACGAAAAACATGCTTCAAAATGAGAAAACACAACCAATGACAATGTGCTTTGTGCTAATGTTACTGACTTAACTGCCAAACAACTTGTCAATGGCTGTGTGCTTTGTGCCAATGGTACAGAGTTGGACTGCTAAAGGGCAGGCTCAAGGGATGTGCACTTTGTGCTAAGTTTCCTGAGTTAGCTGGTAAACAACAGGCTCAGGGGGTGTGCACTTTGTGCTAAGTTTCCTGAGTTAGCTGGTAAACAACAGGCTCAGGGGGTGTGTGCTTCATGCTAAAGTTTACTGAGTTAGCTGCTGAACAACAGGCTCCGAGGCAGTGTGCTTCAGGCTAACATTACTGTGTTAGCTGCTAAGAGCAGGCTCGGGGGCCTTGTGCTTTGTGCAAATGTAACTGTTGGCTGCTGAACAACAGGCCCGGGGGCCATGTGCTTTGTGCTTATGTAACATTGTTACTGTACTTTAGCTGCATATTCCAAAGAGAGTTTATTTAGCTTCAGAAGGAGGAGAATTTTCTCAAGTAGATGTCATGAAGTAGAATTGTAAAGTTGCATAAAATGGAAATATTCTATAAGAACTTCAGTACATATACTTGCCACCACTGCAGCATATACATGAGAAGTAGAGGTACATTGAGCTCTTCACTCAAAGCAAGACATCATTTAAACCTCCTCCATGTTTTAAAGTATTTGTTTGTCTGTAAACAGATTTAGAGCGAGTGGTAGAGAGACCTCCAGTGTGTATGTGTGTTTGTTCTAACAGGATAATGAGCAGTGTCTGTCATGAAACCTTTGACCCCTCACAAACAAACAACAGGAGGTCAACCACTGTGTTTACACATCTGTGTTCATGAGACACTCGGGCAGTCAGACGCAGCGACCACAGCCCTGCCCACTGTCAGCTCACTGTTGATGTTTCTGTTGTATGATTGGTTGATCCGCATGTTAATTAAGCCTTTTTGTCTTCTAGGGTTACGCAGTAATAGCTGATTTGCATACTCAGAAACACCTTTTAAAAACAGTTACACCCCCCTTACATAGAAATGACCACCCTTGCCATGGTTACCGTGGCGAGACAAACAGCTGAACTCCTTCTGTAAAAACATGTAACTTTAATTTAGGGTTAGGAGGGATCATTCTGGTGTTTTTGGAAAGTATGAGACCGTGTCGGTGCATTCAAGGAGACTCAGACTTTTGATTCTGCCTCTAATCATAATTGCATTGATGTCTAGAAATGAATGTATTAGTAATTAAATTATTATGATGAAAGAAGCTCCATGCATCATTATTATTATTATGATGTATTTCAAAACCAAAAAATTAGTAAATAAATGAAGCAAATTGGGATCTCGTGACGTTACTAAGGATGTGACACTCATCATGGGATTATAAAACCACATCCTGAGACATCACTTGAAGCAATTTATATGAGAGGGACAGTAGTAACACTAACATAAGAAGAAGCTTGCATTGTAAAGCTCCACTGACATCTTATCGAGTTGCCTTTTAGCAGAAAATAAAATCATGCTTTCATTCTGTAGAGGCCAGAGAATAAAGATGGCTTTCTTTTATGCCCAGGGCAAAATCAAGACATAGAAAATACTGCTGTATTATGAAAATACTACTCTATTATGAAAACACTGCTCTGTGATGCTCTCTGTTCAAGGAAACCCATGATAGAAGTATATCAGACACTATTTGTACAGTATGTTGAGAGAAGAGGGTTGAAACGTGCTGAGATTTAAGACTTAAGTGAGATGCAAATGGCCCAGTGCCGTTTCTCAATATGCGTTCTTTTCTGTACTTCTGTTCTTGTGGACTTGAGTAACGTCATCAGCGACGGACCAAGTACTGTTCCAATTCAAAGTTCTCATCTGGCCAAGTACGGTCGAATACCCCGGATGTGTTCTTGCCCCGCCTATTTCATCGAGGTGAAGACTTGTGTGGACTTTGGAAAGTTACGTATCCCAGAATGCACTTCTTGATAGCAATGGCCAAAGAGAGAGGACTCATAACTGTAAGTTACAAGTTTTACACGTTTAGAAATTATACTGATTTAGGGTCACGAAATGTAAGTTTTATCTTTTTTGTACAAGAATCTAATTGTTATAACTGCAAATTAGTGCTGTGGTCGATTCATTACAGCAGCACGTAGTTTTTGCAGTGAAAATAACCGGAAGTTGAAATGCCGAAACCAGTGAAGACGATGACGTCATCAAGTACGTTCCTGTTCCAATTGCAGAAAGACCATCCTCCTGTTCTCCTGTCCTCCCGTCCCCCGGGAGTTCGTTCTTCCAACTGAACTCCGCAAGTCCAGACTCCCAGTGTTCACAAGTTCGCACTTGGCGTACATGGTATTGAGAAACGGCCCAGATTTTCAGTTACAACAGTCAGTTGATGAAGAGAAAATAAACTGATAGAAAACCAACAACACTCTATTCTGTCCGTCCTCTTCCTCAGTCCCTCTCATCCTTTCGTCCTCCTCCTTTTGTGTCGCAGGTCATCCGGTTAACGGGTTAATTAGTTGAATAAAGTGCTCCATGGAGGAAATGTCAGGCTCACTTTACTTCCTGGATGGGAGGTCAAAGGTTGACGTCAGGTTTACTGAACCTTTTCCCTCTCACCTTTATCTAAATGTCACCCAGGAACCATTAGCGTGGGCTCTGCTGGGGGACGCTTCATGTGGCAGGCTGAAGGCGAGGCATCTTCACCATTGCTGATGGACCCAGCGACCCCTGAGACACCCAGCTCAACGCTCAACCAGCGGGAAACCTCCGAGGTTCATGAGATGCCGTGAGGAGTCCTCACTTTCTGTTTCTGAAGGTCCTGCAGGATACTGATGCATTCACGTCCTCCTCGAAAGACTGTCAATTTTGGTTTTCTACAAAAACCCAGGTGGACGAATCAACCTGAAAATGTAGTTTTCTCACAATATTCTCTGAATTATGATTCATGCTCCCCAGAGGATGATCCTAATTTATATATCTCCCCACCAGCACTACATGACAGGATATCGAAGACTAGAAGCAGGATTTACATGGAATTTCACATGTGAACTAAATCATTTAGAATGAAATGAAATATTTTCACACATGAACTAAAAATAATTTTGAGTGAAATTTTACACATATGACTTTAAAAAATGATAACATGTCAGTTACAAACATTCAGATTTGCTTTTCTCGACATGTGAAAACAGGAACTCAAGTAAAGGACTGCATTTTGCTATGATTTCTGGATAATTCTTTTCTTTTACTAAAAAAAATAAAGTGACACACTTCTCATGTGAACTAAAAACAATTTAATTAAATATTTTCACATGTGAACTAAAGAACTTTAAAATGTACTATGTCCACATATGAATGAATAATTATTGTGTGTATATATGTATGTATATATATATATATATATATATATATATATATATATATATATATATATATATATATATATATATATACATATATATATATATATATATCATGTGATTTGTTTTTCTGAACGTGTGATAAACAAGATCTGAATATAGGAGTTTCCTATGATTTCTGGATCATTTTCTTATTAATTAATCTTTGAATCTTGAATCTTTGATCTGAGATTCTTTCTAGACAACAGTTGCTGCACAGACTCATTTGGTGTGATTCGTGATTCTGATGGTAAAGGGTACAAACTGTGGCGCAGATTGCATCAATTAGAGTCACCGGATTTAACAATAAAACCGGAATCTCCTGAAAGAGTTTCTTCCTCTACAGTGTTCATCACATTTGATTATCGAAGTGTCTTCAGACTGAACACAGAGCTCATTTTCATACGTGATCACATGGTGTTTGACTGTGATTCTTCTTTGCAAACAGACTGTAAACAGGACGTTACACCACATGAACTGCTACATATTATAATTGGTAAATATTTCTTTATAACCACATCTCGATTGTAGCAGCATCTTTTCCCGGAGCTCATGAGGGAAAAAATAGAACTTTGAGGTGAATGAGACAATCCACAATATTAAGTTCAATCAACACCCCACTGCTGCCCATAACATCACATTCAGTCATCTACAGGGGAAGAATAACGCTGATTACTGCGGCTCGTCGTTTACTTCTTCGTTATAATGTGACTCATTAGGAGCCTTGTTAACTGTTTCTTTACTACAAATGTTGTTTGGTTCGTATTCAGACAGCACAATATTCCATTGAAAAACTGTGTTGTACACGTCTGGAAGATACAGAGAGGCAGAAAATGCATAAATTATACAGAATGAATTCAATGCAAGCAAGTAATCTTTATTTCTACATGTATACAGCAGCAGAGAGGCAGAACATGATACAACTTGTGAGAAAAGAAGCAGGTCAATGTGTAAAACATCATTACAGATTGTTGCCAAAAGTATGTGGACACCCAAACACATTAATCTGCTGCTTTATCAGCCTCCACTCTTTCCAGCAGATGCTGAGCCACTCACACACTGGCTTGATAACAGACTCAGAGATGCTGTTCACATAACAAGAATAAAGACGGATTGAGGTTTGTCAGTATATCAATATATATTGTATCGTGATTTGAGAATATGGTCTTAGATTTTGGACAGTGTCTTTACCCACTCGGTCATTTTGTCCACATTACTGGTGATTATTGATCAGAAATCTCATTGTTTTAACTTTTTGCCAAAGAACCAATAGTAATTCCTACAATATACAATTTCAGGTATTTGGTCAAAAATATCGTGATATTTGATTTTGTTGCTCTGCCCTAACATTTATGAACATTTCAAAATACCAAGATATATATCATGTATCCTGATATAGCCTTAAGATATTACATTATTATATTAGGAACATACTGCCAAGCCCCAGCCTGATTTATGGTCGGGACCTCAAGAAGTGTGAATTTCACATTTTCACACGTTTTTGCCTTTTTTTTCTTTTTCTTTTTACACGTAAACTAAAATTGTAACGTATGGAAAACAAAGAAACTTTACATATGTGAATTGCATATTTTCAAAAATGATTTTGCCTTATTTACACATACAGTTTGCATGACAATTCTCACTTGTGAGATTTACATTTCCACATGTGGATTACTTACATTCACGTGATTGGCTTTTTTTTCCAGATGTAGATCAGAATTTCAACAAGGGGTGACAACATGGTACATGACATCGTACGAAATGTGCCTCTTTTTGTTGTTTTCACTCATGTTCACATACGAATTAAAATGTGAAAACTAAATAAAGATGCTGGAAGACAGCACCCACCCAGCCACAGTCTGTTCACCCTGCTGCCACCTGACAAAAGATGCAGAAGTATTCACTGCCACTGGACTACAGAGCAGCGTTTTTTCCCAGACCGTGAGACTCAAGTGGCAGCGTCTGTTTTCATCATTCATTCATTCATCAGAGGGAAACTAGAATATTCAGGACCCTGGAATAACAAACTGTTGTCAGAATAAAGCAGTGTTGGACGTCCTTTTTCACACAACTCTGACTCACTATTTTGACGGTTTCATCATTTTTGTCAATTTCTCTCACCGCTAGTTTCACCGCGGATTATTGGCCGAAAAGCCAACACACTGAAACCCTAGGGGTTACTGACGCTCACCAACCATCTGCCATCCCCGTGTGTCTGGACCCTTAGAGGAAAAGTCAGCAGATTCATCCTCTTAGCACCACGAATATCTAAAATTCAGACACATAACTGTCGGGACATTTTAGTAAAATCCAAATATGTCAACCACAGGACAGTCTGAGGATTGTCAAATTTTTTCTTACAAACAGGACTTTTTAATGCGTGGGCCTTCTCAATTTAATCGACTGACTGACCAACAGACAAACAGACATCATCCACAGAGCCACACCGGCAGCATGGCTCATAAAACAACCAGTGATATCTCACCTCCCACCACAGGAACCACTGAGCCTCAATATTATCAACTTCCAGCAGAGATTCATTATTTATGCTCTACATTTAACACACACACACACACACACACACACACACACACACACACACACACACACACACACACACATTAGATTAACCTCCAGAGGTTGCCAGTGTGTGTGTGTGTGTGTGTGCATGTGTGTGTGTGTGCGTGTCTGTGTGTGTGTAAACAATTTGTCACTCTCTCATTCTACAGATATTTCAGCTTTGGTGTTTTTCTCTTGATTGTTCTTCTTCTGTCACACTGAACTAACAGCTCTGATTTGTTTCATATATTTTTTATTTCTTTGCTGCAGCTGTGTGATGTCGCCGCCCCCAGCCCCCACTCTCTTCTTCTGTGGTTTCCTGTTACTGTTTGTTGCTACAACGCGCCGATTTCCCCTCAGGGATCAATAAAGTTCCATCTGATCTTATCGATAGATGTTTACTGTCGGGGTCTAATTAATTTGGCTCGTTAGCAGCAGGTAGCTGCCGCAGATTACAGATTACAGTTATTCATCAAAGCGGGACGAGACGAGCCGGCTGAATGTAAAGCAGCTTCCTGCTGCAGGAGAAGAAGCTGCTGGGCTGAAACGGCTGTCCTCCTCCTGGACGACCTTTGACCTCCGGGGTCTTGATGCTGACCAATGGAGCAACTCACCTGGGCGGACACAGACATTAGTGGAATTAGGTTTTTAGCTGTTTTATCGAAAGGAGAATATGGACCAGTTTCAGTTTCTCTGTACAGAAATGGTTCAGGGTGTGTTTCGCCCTGCATAGCAACAAACTTGGAAGAAGTTGAAACTGCTAGCCTAGCTCTAACAAACAGCCTATCTCTTACTGCTACAGACACCAATATTTTCTTTAAAAAATTTTTCAAAATGAAGTATGATATTTGGCCAAAAGTATGTGGACACCTGGTTTTGGCCTCTCAGTTACTCCAGTTACAGCTGAAATCGTAAGATCATGTGATGATAGCATCCTGTGAGGACTTACCTTAAGCAATAAGTTTGGTTTCGATGTGACGACCAGCATGAGAAGCTATAATAGCTATGTGTACATGGACATTCATTACGTAGATTCTCTACGTCTCTCTAGGTCCAATCAGAACAACTGTTTGACAAGTGTTAAAGTGATGTAATGTCCTGTATTCCTCTTCCTCAATGGATATTTATCGTAAATAACATCTATCATTGTCTATGTTAAGTACTATACTATGATAAGTATACTATATGGCCATACTTTTGGCAATATACTTAAAAAAATGTATACTTACAAAAACATGCTTATGAAAACAACTTCATTTTGAATTGCTTTTTGAAATATGTCTTTTTGTGGGAGCAGATGTGTGGCTGTCTTAATGCTAAACTAGGCTAAAAAAACTTCCTGGACACATTTCTGCACAGAGCAACTGAGAGACGGAGTGTCCTTAAAGAAATACCATACATGAAAACAACTTAATTTTCAAGATACTTCATACTACTTGATGGAGCATGGCTAGCAATCTCAATCTACTTCCTCTCTTTATGCTAAGCTAGGCTTAACACAACCAGAAGATGTCAGATTTCAATAACCAAAGTGTGGTTGTTAAAATTAATCCTTGATTTCAAATGGTGTGAACAGTGTGAGGGAGCTCTTGTCCCGATTATGTAGCACCACAAGCTGTGGGCTGGAATGTGAACAACGCTGCAGTTCAGAGATCTGGTGGAAAGCCTGAAACCAGACGAGCGGAGGCTTTAACCGCAGCAGTTTAATGACCCTGATTTTAGAATCACATGTTACATTGCCATATATCTATCCATATATTTTTGGCCACATACTCACATTTGTCTTGAGGATAAGTTGGCTGCGGTCACATGGGCCCTTCAGCCACAAAGTGTCTGGAGGGAAATTTGTAATAATCGTTCCTTTAAAAGAATCATTTGTGAGCTGAAATTAAGAATCATTCCTTGAGTTTCTCACTTGGGACTCTTATTTTTTCCTTGACTTTCATATATTGCACCATTGAATTACTTCATTCATTCCCTCGCATTAATAATTCAATAATTCAGTTCAATAATTAATATTGTTATCAGCGTCTTTCCATTTGTCCTCGCCCCCCTGACACCTTCACTTTGGACCTCTTGGATTAAAACAGTTTGACTTTGTTCAAACTCTGATTGGATGTTTCTCACAGAAAAGCTCTCTGGGACTCATAGTCCACGTCCCTCCTGAAGAACAGTCTCATACTTCTTTCTTTAAATCAACGAAGCAGAACACATAGTCTCTTTGTATTATGATTAATGATCATTATCTGGGGAGGATTATAATGATTCTTGTTTTCATATTAAGATAATTGGCTTAATTGTCTCAACAATCAGAGTCTGTTTGTTTGCTTGCTGCTCACATGTTGCTCCAGCCCATCCGTCTGTCTGCAGGTATGACAGGTTTCCTCTCCTGCACGGTTCAAGAAAAGAAACAAACAAAACAAATAAAAAATGTTTCCCTAATTGCATTAAAAATGCAAATGTTAACCAACAGGTGTGGAAAAAAGTCCTCAGATTATTTACTTTACTTATTAAATCCTGAGTTCACAATGTTACTCAACTCAAAGTGCAGAAGTGAAAATGTGCTTAAAGTACCAAAAGTAAAACACAAAAAACTTTCACTTTGAGCTTTCACTGTGTTATAATAATATATATCATTGTATTATTCAGTTTTTTATTACTGACAAATTCAAGTAAAAGCATTTTAATGATGTAATTCACTAATGTGAAGCCAGCTTTTTGAAATGTGATACAACTGGGTAAGATAAGTAGTAGTGTACGCTTCTGCACCTTATCAAGTAAACATATGTTTTTATATGAATGGTAATGAGTTTTAAACATATGTTGTAAAAAAAGAATTACACTATTTGCATGGATATACTGAGTAAATGTAACTTAAAAGTAGAATCTGTACTTGTTGTGTACTTACATTATACTAAATGTTTCCTACAATGTTCAAACCAGAGAAATCCACAAGTTTACTCAAGGTAGAGATTTGTTTCATGTGGTTGCCTTCGTTGGTGCCGTCTCTGGGGGGTAGTGGTTTTTATGCCCCCACAAAGTTTAAAAATCTTAAAACACTGTGGCCAAATCTGTCCGTTTTGCAGAGGCCTGGATAGAATTTAGCCCATTACAGCCGGCACTATTCTCAGTAATACTGTTAATCTTAAACTAATCAACATTAAGTGGTAACAATGAAAATGCAGCAATTTCTTTTTAATAGCTAAAAAGGTAAAAGCTATTACTAAACAGATGCTTTGGCTGAATGCAGCATTATATTCTCTGTTGGTCTGTTTTAATCGACTAATGTACGTCTGCCTTCACCTTCAAAAACGAACCGTAACATAACCTTGCACACAAGCACATCTTAGGTATCCTCTTATACTTGAACAAATAGGGCAACATCTCTGGATGTCATTAGCGGCTCTTTGCCAGTATCGTGTTTGGTTGTCCCGCAGATGAATGCTTGAATTGGAAAGATTTCCAGGGGAAAATTTGCCAAATGAATACATTCATTCCCAGCTCATGCGATGTCCATGAGTAAATTGCTGGTTTATTGTGGAAAAAGATTGAGCAGATTTAATGATGACGTCCTCCAAATGGAGGCTTTTACAGAATCTGTCATGACATGCACTGTACTCTTAATAATTACCTTTATGGTAATCAATAGAAATTATTACAACCAGACAGAGTTGAAGGTTTTTATTTATCAATGGACAAATTCATATGTACATATACTATTATGATAATCTAAAGCAATAACACAATAAGACAAAGATATACATTTAAAAATGTATCTATCACGTTGAAGCTGTAAATTAAAAAAATAACAAACAATAACTCCCGATATCACTTTGTACCTCAGACCAAAGCGAACTTTCCTCTCTGTGGACTAACTTCATAACTCTGATTATGAATGTGAGCGCAGCAGAGCCGAGCGGCAGAGGACAGACAGAGAATATTGATAAGGATATTACAGCTGATCAGTCAGGGTCCACACAGGCCCGAGGGTTAATTACTGAGAGGGATGCTGGGAAACAGAGTCGACCACGGCGCCTTAAACTCCTCTGGAGACGAAACTGCCACAGCATGTCTTCAGGAAGACAGCGAGGAAAAGCAAATTGAGGAAACAGACAGAGACTAAACGGTATCGACAACACTGTGGGCTGCTTTGTTTAAACGCACTGTTGGAGGGGGTTGTTAACACAGAAAAAGACATAGACGGGATCATTGTTTTATTTATGTAACATCCAATAAAACATACTGTTTTTCATTCACAGTTCTAGATTTAAGGTGGTATTTATCCTCAAATTTGTATTTGTTTTGTTGTAGTTTACTGATTTATTTTGTTTCACCACAGCAGGTGTGGTTTCGGCTGCCTTTGATGGACAATTTCACATTTTTACCAGCCATGTTTTAAATCATTTTTGAAAAGCACTTCTGCACAGAACAAGGGCAGATTACTGACACCAGATCCATGCAGCCAACGGGCCCTAAAAGCCCCTACATCACAATTATACCACTGTTTTTGGGTGATTTGATTGATGCAAATTTTGCCAAAGAATTTCCAACACTATGCTTCATTCTCACCAGCGCTGATGAATTCAAATTTGTGCACATTTTTGGCATGAAGTTTGGTGACACGCTTTTCTCAATAGTAAGCCAACTTGACAGAGATGAGGAGTCCAAAAATGGAGGAAGCTATCGTAGCTTATTGCCGCGTGTCACGCTGTTAATGTCTCAAACTGCTCCACAAAAGAGACAGACTTTACTCACAGTTATCAGCAGCCTAGTGCCCAGAACAAAATATTGGCATTGTACGTTCCTGCAAACCACAGATATGCTAAATGTGTACGTTTCATACACCTCACATTAACATTTCAACAATACGTGTCATATAACGTAGATTTCGTGCATATGAGCAGATGGTGAGAAGATAGCCAAGCCAGACACCACTGTTCAAGACTGTGTTCCAACATTTTAAGCTAGAAACAAATTGATATTTTTAAAGCGATTTCAGGACATTTTCTAGTCATGTGAGTGTTGGCAGAACCAGGAATTTGAAACTAAAACATCATCCCATAGCCCAAACCCTGATAGATTTTTTTCTCAAAACTAACCAAATTGGTCCGGGTTACAAAAACGTTTCAGTAGACCTTTTGCTGTTATGCTTTGCTGCAATGATCATAGTGTGTTCGGAACAGTTCTAAAGTCTGTGTTGGACAGAACTTTGACTGATCTTTGAAGGTTCAGGCACAAAAACTCCTTGGTTAGGTTTAGGAGAGGATGATGTTTTAGCTTAAAATACCTGGTTCTGTGTCCTGACATCTCATTTAAGTCATCCAGTGATTTCAAGCTTAAAAATGTTGGAACAAAGTAGAAATGTCAATATGGTGCATATGACTCATAGACATTTGACATTCTGCAAATTGCATGCAAGTATGCATTTCACTGCATTTCTTTGCGTGATCTGAAAAATATATTTACAGAGTAATACTGTATATATCCGGAAAAAAATTCCATCTTGCAGGCATCATCAAGCACTACAACCCTTCAGGAGTGAACTGCAGTGAAAACAACACATCGTGGTCCAGCTTTCAGTTTCTCTTTGTACTACTGCTAAGCTTATCATAAGTCAACATCAACAACATGAAACATCTGAGTAAAATGGAGAAAAAGAAATAAGGAGTAAAGTAAGATTTGATTGCCAAAGGGAATAAAAATCAAGCAGTTGAGCATCAATTTAATTTCCTGAAGATAAAAGCAAAGATCAAATGCTAATTGAAACATGATAAAAACAACAGAGTACTAATATAGCAAAAAGTCAAACATATCACACTAAAAATATTCTCCTAACCACAAAAATGACAACCTCAAAATGCAAACAAGCCCTCGAACCTCAAACATTGCAAAAGCAATTAAAGTTAATTTAGGAAATCTTGTGCTAAAAGAGGATGAGAAAACCTGTACACTGTCTCTGCTGCAGTATGCAATACTTCCATCAGGAATGTGGCGGTAAGTAATGGGTGTGTGAATCGTGGCATATAAGCCTCAGCTATGCTAATCAACCCTCCCATTTCTGT
Organism: Diplodus puntazzo; assembly: GCA_963678695.2. NCBI lineage: Eukaryota > Metazoa > Chordata > Actinopteri > Spariformes > Sparidae > Diplodus > Diplodus puntazzo. Next base: position 3,970,494 of record OZ023158.1, on the reverse strand, counting down.
GATCTTGATGCCTCTGTAATTAACCATAAGTACAAACTGCTTTTTACAGAGACCTTGATTAGCATGCCGGCAAAGTAGCTACAGTAAATATTACTGAGAAATGTCAAGTAAAAGAAGAAAATAAATCCTCTCACAGACTGTAACTGGTTAGTTAAAGATATTGCTATGAGGCAGACTGGATACAGGAGGACGAGCCTGTCCGACAGTTGATGGATGTGGCTAACTTTAATTGTGATTATCATTATTTCAGGTCAACTTCCCTTCAATCTCACCTGAACGTTTTGTACAATTATAATATGGTAATAAATCAACAACCCAATGGCCAGAATAAGTGTCGGCATGTATGTTTCTACAAACAACGGATATGTTGAAGCTTTATATTTATTTAGGTTTAATTTAAATTTGTATCAAGTGACAACACTGTACTTATGGTCTGGTTCAGTTAAAGAAGCAAAACCACTTGGTTAGGGTTTGGAAAATATTGTGTCTTGGCTTCAAATACCTGTTTTGGTCACCACAAACATGGCTGGACATGTTTCTGTGTCTCATTAAAAACACCTGTATCGTTGCAACAAACACGCCTTCAGTTATCCCGATGTCTCGACAAAAACATATAGGTTTGTTGCTACAAACATGGCTGGATGTGTCACAATTTCTCCTTAAAAAACATCCGGTTTCGTTGCCAGATAACGCGACTGTAAAATGTCCCAACATCTCGCCAAATTAATCAGTTTCTTTGCCAGATAACATGGCTGAAAACGTAACATTCTTTTAAAAAATGTGCGGTTTTGTTAACACAAACACGGCTGGAAATGCATCGACAACAATCACTGGTTTTGGTCAAATAACACAGTTGGAAACATCTGTTATTATTGCAAAAATATACTGGCTGGAGTTATCCAGATGTCTCATCAAAATTAGATAGCTTTGTTGCCACAAACATGTTCCGAGTACTCGTTTAAAACACTTGGTATTGTTGTAACAAACATGGCTGGAGTTGTCCTGATGTCTATTCAAAAATGAATGGTTTCTCCGGTGAATAATATCTTGATTCTCATTAAAAGTAACCAATAATTTCACAAACAGCCCTCTTGCCTAGTGGTCACTTACATAATCCCCTTCAAGTTCTAATGTAGAACATAAACATGGAATATTGTAAAAATCTCAAAATCTTGCTTGTGACACATGCCAATTTGAACATATCTGAATTAAAGCACATCAGGCTATTTGTTATCCACATTACTCTTATACCAGTGATTTATGTACATGGACCATCCACTTTATGCTACTTTACTCTGCTTTTCCACCACTTTTCAGAGGGACATATTGCAGATGCACTTTTAGCTCCACCACATACAGTATAATAGAGAGCTTAAGCTTCATGAAAGATAATCAACAAGTAAAAAAAAAGCATTGTAACAAATTAAACTGTTGAAAGCTCCACAGCGACATTAAACTTTTAATTACAAGAATGCCTCAGTAACTACTATGTTATATGCCTACTTTTAAGTAGGAAGCAGCAAACTTATGATTACTGACAATATTTGTGTGAGTCAAAGCATTCCTCCAAAAAACAAACATTATTCAGTTCATATACAGCACTGAAAAAAAAAAGGTTTAATCAATTTTAAAGAATGCCTTTTAATTCTTTTTCAAATGATGCAAATGGATTAGCTCACTAAGCTGATGTACTGAAACTGAGGCGGCCATATGCAAAAAAAAAAAAAAAAAAAAAAAAAACCCAAACATAATCCATATGTTTTGTGTCTAATATCACAGCACAGTAAGCTGCTTTAGATAACATCCCTCCACCACATGCTGCGTGGTGTTCACCAAACAGCCACTGCTGTAATAACAGCCTAAATATCTGTATATTTTACTATACAGACTCCATTTTGTTGTGCTTCCCCCTGCTCTCCCTGCTCCTCAGTGGCGGGAAAAGCCTGCTCTCTGACTGAGCGCGAGCTCTCTGGCCGTCACGTGCCGCTTTGCGCCTGTAGGTGGCGCTCAGAGCGCGAGGGACGGCCGCTTCCCGCCACTCAGCGGCAGGACGGAGCGGGGCGAGAGAGGCAGAGAGACATAGAGACAACATGGCTGAAGGAGGAGAGAGAGAGAGAGAGGCAGAGAGACATAGAGACAACATTGCTCAAGGAGGAGAGAGAGAGAGAGCGGTGACAGGAAAAATGTAAAGATGGAGTAGCATCGAAACATTTAATTACTGTATGTGTTGAGGAAATGGAGGGAGAGCAGAGAGGTTTTGACGGACGGAATCACACAGTATGGCGGCTGGTGAGTGTTTTTAATCAATTTAAGCGCAGTTTATGTCATTTTAAGTGATGGATACTCGGACCTGTGACTCCGAGCTGACTCCGCCGCACACACTCACAGTTTGACGGGTGGGGACAGAAACACACACAGGCACTGGTTGGTCATAAATGGCGTGTAGGAGAAGTCGCCATAGAGAGAAAGAAATGACAGAAAATGTTGGGAAATCCACGAAGTTGTTGGGGAGGATGCTCTACCGCCTCCACGGTACAGTGTATGGAGAGTGTATGGGGGAGGGAGGGAGGGAGGGAGGTAGAGACCGGGAGGGAGGAGGGAGGAGGAGGAGGTTGCTCCAGCTCCAGCGCAGTCGTTTGGACTCACTCTACTTTCTCCTCACACACAGTGCAGCCGCGCGACCTGCTCCGTGCCGGACCGGTAGGCGGACAGAGTTTGAAGCGGCAGAGCGGCGACAGCGCGTCGGGGTGGAAACTAACCGAACGACCGCTGCTGGCAACTCCCGGACCTACCGGACCTAGTGTTTCTTGCTTGGTCGATTTTTAACCGTTTTTCTCCCTTTTTTTTCTCCCTCCCTTGTCCCGGTGCTCCGTCCGCTTCCACCACCATCACCACCTCCTCCACCTTCACTGTCTCCAGGAGGATGCTGTCGGTACAAACCACCCAGTGGTAACTAACCCGCACCCCTTCAAGGAGTAACAGTGAGTGACCCCACTCCGGACGGGTCTTCCCCCGGCTTGGCTCCAGCTCCAGCCTCGGAGAGGAGAGGAGGGTTGACGCGCAGCAGCTCTGGTCACGACAGTAAAACTGGACAGACATTGTGAGAGGATTTGGAGGAATAATTACACCTGCCTGTCCGACTGGATTGTTTGAGTTGTTATTAGGTCTCTTTTTCTGCGTGGATTGTTAATTTCGGGGTTTTTTTTCCCCGCCCGGAGGTTTGCTCCGCCTGGGTAACCGAGGAGGAGCGGAGCCTGTAGCTGGGCTGGAGCGCTCAGAGCTGGGGAACCGCGCAGCTCTCACCCGTTCCAGGTAGGAACTTCTCTCCGCAGACCCGGTGCACACATAATTATAACCCTACATCTTTACATAACACCTCCAGTCTGGCAGATTTAACACATTTTCATGTGAATCCTGCTGTAGGTGAGCTGCCCTGTCGGAGACGCTTTACGCACGATAATAGGACTATATTCACTTTGTTTTAAATCTCGCCTGCGTGGACACTTGTGCCTTAATTAAAAAATACACCCGATGGAGCATAAATCTCTGCAGGCGCACTAACGATCGAGCAGCTGCTTTTTTTTTTTTACACACTTGTTGTCCAAACAAACCCATTTAAAACGAATGAATGCTCATATTCGGAGCCTAATCTCGTCTGATGGGTATTTTACCTATATTACACTACAGTGCTATTGATCCGTATCGATCCCCTCCGTCCTCAACATTACTTCAACGTCTGTCAGTAATAAAATACAGCTTCCTGTGGGTCAATCTGGGGTTCCCAACCTCTCTTCAACTGAAAAATCACTACAGTAAATCCAGCTCTATGCGTTTCAGAATGGAAGTACAATACAGCTCCCTATAGTGCGTATAGGAGCATCATCACAGTGGGGTTTCATTATGGCTCCATCTGAGGTGCTAAGAGTTCTGCATGGACTCTCAGTCTATAGAGAGCAGGATATAAAATGGCAGTAAGAAGAAGAAGCTCATCATTATAATCAGAGGTTTGTCTTCCCACTGTAATATTAGAGCTAATCTGCCTTCAGGGACTCCCGGGGCAGCTTAAAGCAACAATACAGCAGTCCATTCTTCAGAGGCTGCTTATAAACCAGTAAGGCGAGGGAGTATCTCTCTACATATCTGTTTCTCTATTACACCTGAGGCCTCACGGGCACCTGTAGCATCAGACTTTTAGCTGTATGTTCAGTTAACATGAGCTCAAATCCAAATTAAGGTGGAAGGGGCAGGTGGAGGTGATAATCCACCACTTCACAACGACTGAGCGAGCTCACGTCACCAGCTGGGAATCCAGTCCGTCCGGTCCCTCCGGTCTCCACTCTCCGGTCCTCTGCTACTGCTGTTGAGAAAGAGGATGGGCGTTCAACCTGCTCTACATGAGAGGGAGGGAGGGAGAGAGAGAGAGAGAGAGAGAGAGAGAGGAAGGGAGGGTGAGGGGGAGTTGGGTATTTACATGCAAACTGCATCTGCTGTTCCCTGACAGAGAGTGAGCTGTAGTAAGGAAACGCCACCACCACCGCTTCTCAAACGTCCCTGTCAGGAGCGCCGTGTGTGCAAACGTTTCTGTGGAGCACTCAAGGCGAACTTGCTGTTTTGATTCCTGCACTTGACCTTTGACCCTGTTCCCCATTTCCCGTCACTTCCATCTGATAATTTCTTGCGAAGCACTTGTGACATAAAGACACGTAAACTGATCTGATGTTTCTTTAGATGAAACCAGCTCAGCAGGGCTGGTGTATTTCCTGAAGCAGGCGTTTCAAGTCCGTAAAAAAGATGTTATCTTGTTGTTTATGGCTCGAAATTTCTTTAATGTGAAAAAAAATGTTTCGCAAAAAAGCATCAGAGGACCAGAATGTGGTTCCCTCTGTGCTCTCCTACTGTAAGCATATATTCAGGTTTATTTTGCGGTAGAAGTGGGTGAGTCTCTCAGAGGTTTGCGGCCACTTTGGATGGCGGACCCTGCTGTCACCCAATCTCCTGCCGCCGCGGTGTCGAAGGGCGAGGTCTGAGGTCTGATACCAACCTTTGGGATCCCTCTCTGCCTTATCTAATTTGTACGAGCATCCGTCCAATTCTACCAGATAAAACAATAAACCACACAGTCGTTCATTCACAGTGGCTCTGTGGAAGGGTTAGGCGGTGTGAGGTGGAGGATTAGCCAGCGGGGAGAGGAAGGGGAAGATGAGGAGGAGGTGGAGGGAGGTCGAACAGAGTCCGTTCTGCACATTTCAGCGTAAAAATTGAAGATCTGAGCGAGCCGTGTCGTTAATGCCCGTCATTAAAATGGGGAGCTGGGAGAGTGGAAATGGGTTTGGTGTGTGAAATGGGAGCACACACACACGTTCACATCCCCGCTCTGCAGAGAAAGGCATCCACGCTTTCGATTACAGAGTTTTCACGGCGGGTTTGGTTCAGGTGTGACAACATGAAGTCAGAATGAGGAGGCCAAAAACTCACAGAGGCAAAATTATAGTGTTTGTACATACAATCTTTTTTGCGTACTTGAATTTGTAATCAATTGTTGTTCTTCTTCCGTAACATTTCTTGTGTATGTTTCTCGAGCTGATACTGGAAACCTCTGGCATCTAAAAAACATTCTCAAACACACTTTGGACAAGAGATTTTCGAAGGAAGTTCGGCCGCCGGCGATTATTTAGACGATTGCGTTATTATTCACAATTACTCGGATGATCATTTTTGCATCACAATTTTAATTTTCACTGATAAACAATTAAAATCCTGAAGTTGTGACACCTGTTTGGACATTTATGCATGTCTTGGTCCATTTTTCATCCATACCAAAAACACGGAACCTACACACCAATAAATTATGTTCAGGCGACCTAAACACCTGGTTATACAGCGTTCTGTCAGATTAAACCACATATTGGTTTAAACACAAAAATGCATAAATTAATTGTGTACTGGGTGTAAAAAGCATGCAATAACTACCCGATTTATATCTGAACGCTCTAATCGACCGTAGCTGCCATGACAGCAACCACGTCTGATGTCATCCACTCGAGGCAACTGTCATCATTTTGATAGCTTGATTTAAAACTAAAGAAGAGTCATGGAGGTCGCTAAAACCATTAGAAATCATCCTGGGGGGATCACGAACATCCACGACCAGCTTCATAGAAGTGTGTCTGTGGGTGGCAGACAGACACACGTATGTTGTCGTTTCCGGCTGTAAAAGCGACTAAAAGCGTCTTTATTGAGTCGACGTTATATTGCTCTATTGATTTTTTTTTAAGCCAGTCGATTGAAATGAGGGTTGCAGGCAGTTAGACGGTCTGAAAACCCGCTGCCTGCTCACACTCTGAGCGCCAGGTGTCATTTCACACCAACATGCAAAACACACCCCTGCATATTTACAGTAGATGATGCATGAGCAGCTGTGCAGCATCTATTTTTTTACTTTAACTGCAACTGACAGCTCTTTTTATCATCGCCTCATCTTTCAGGTGTTTTTTAAGCATAGACAGACACAGTTCGTCCAAAACCAACAGATATTTGATGTACAGTGATACAAGATCGACATGTTTTCTTCATAGCGACAAATGTTTCATTGATTATGCAAATTACCGTTGGTTAATTTTTGCTGGATTCATTGTCTTCAACGCTAAGAAACGCTTCACCAGCTGAGACTGATACAACAGATGAGGCTAAAGCTGAGGCTGTAATATATGCAGGTGCACCGATGTGTAATCTTTGTATTCAGACAGTAACAAGAAACAATTTTCAGTATTTTTATTGTAACAGATTTGAGTCGTAAATAGTCTCTTATTCTCTTATTAGTCACTTATTCTTGATCACCAGAAGGGACATGGCATTGGATTACTCATGAAGTACACATTAAGTGTACCTCATAGTATTTTCTACATATAGGCCTAGTCTAAGAAGTTCCAAATCCAAAAGATAATAGACTCATGGACTACTTATGGAAAAATAATTTGACATCAAAAGCAGGCAGAAAAGGTTTATTCTTGTTCTCTGTATTCTGTACTTTTTACCGTGTCTGCGGTAATATCAGTACTTTTAAGTATTTCTGTACTATGAATGTACTCTGTGATGACCTGGTAACATCTAGATGTTAAATATTTGGCTCTGATGCAGTGATCGCAACAGTTTTAGCGACTGATTTTGGCTCAGCGACTTTGGTTAAGGGGGTGTGTTGATTTGAGTTCAGCCCAAGGCTGCAACTAAAAATAATTATTATCTTCTTGATTCATTGATAAGATGTCTGGTCTATAAATTGTCCACAAATTATGAAAACTGTTAATCATTGTTTCATCCTCTAATCCCTTGTTTTTTCTAAAACCCAAAGGTATTAAGTTTACTTTGATCAAGGAGATAGAAACCAAAAATATTCACATTTTAGAGGCTGGAATCAAGCATTTTAAGCTTTTTCTTATAATAAAAAATGCTCAAAAAAGTTTGCAATTCAATAAGAGATCCAGGCAGATGTGCTGTCCAACCATGTCTAAATGCAAAAGACTGTATATTTGGTTTGAAAGACTTACCATGAAATCGCGATAATTGTACGGCATTACGCCCAAGTTTAACCATCAATACCAGCGCATCAATACATTCTTAAGATACCTTAATTAAACATAAAGGTTTAATTAACATTTGTACGTGACAACAAGATTTATTTCCAAGTGTCAAATGTTGTCTAAACACTGGCAGATGTTCAAAAACTTGCTTAAATAACAAAATTCTATGTTCTAAATTCTATTCCGTGCTGAAATTTTGAATGAAGTCTGGTACTATCTGATCAAAGTATAAGTAAACAAAGGCAGTGTTTTTGAATATTTCTTTATAAAAAAAAAGTACACATCATCTTTTTAACTCACAGTACAGTTTATTTTATAACTGCTTAATGTCCCACTCAGTACATATCTACTAGTAAGTCTGTATCCTCCTGCCGTAGTCTGACATGTGGAATAAATATGTTGCCGTGGATTTAAAAAGCAGCGTACTGATGACGCCTGATCTTTACTTCATACCAGCCTGCTATTCATCTGCCATCCACTCCCATAATCCCCTTCTGCTGCTGCTGCCAGTGGATCAGTGTGTGTGTGTGTGTGTGTGTGTGTGTGTGTGTGTATTAGAGGTTAGACAGCACTTCCTATCAGTAGAGGAAGGACAAACGTTTGATCCCTGATCCGGTCAGTCCTGACACAGTGCCTGTGAGCAAGACGGAGACAATACACCGAAACCAGTCATGAAAACATTAAAACCAGTGAGTCACTTCACAGTAATCCAAAGTTTCCTGTCTGACAGTAAAATGGCCGTCATGTGAAGCAGTGTCACAGCACGGTCACCTTCTTATCATATCAGCATGAACACCTGATAGCTTTCAGTACCGATACAGAATATTTACACAAGGCGCGTCAGATGTGAGACAACACCTGCTGCCCTGAGAAAGTCTTTATTACAAATAATACATGTGTGGAAGCAGTTTATATGATTGTTAGTGTATCAACTCAGTGATATAATGTTTATTTTAGTGTTCAACGCTTTTGACCGTTGACTGTTGTCATAACTGTGTTATTATCTTTGTGAAGGCAGCTATCAAACCTGTAGTTTGTTTGTTTTTGGTCCGTACAAAAAATGTCAGAAAATGACGACTTTGATTTGATTTGATTTGATGCTCTCAAACATTTGATGCCAATTCGATATTGCAATTTATAGTGATTTATTTGCTTTTTAAAGATTGGACTGTGGGAAAAAAAATAATCATACGCATTTAGAGACTGTATATCTTATCATATTTTCAAAAACAATGCACGTCACTCGCGGCTAGTCTCTCTGAGATTCGCTTTGGCATACACAAGTGAAAAATGAAATGAAATACCTGCTCACCGAGCCGGTACTATCAGAATAAATTAATAATCATTTTATGTTTAACATGTGAAGAAAAATGTAACGTTTGTTTGGATAATATTATTGTAGCTGTGGTGCTAACTTCGGTTGACAGTAATTCACATTATGTTTTAGCATCAAGCTAACGGACTAAGCACTTTTGATGGGTAACAGATATTGTATCGGCAAAACATTTCCATCAATATCCATTTTTATGCTATTATCACAACTTACTTACGAAACAGATATGAACGATTTTGCCTTTAGACATGGCTGGACAGCATAACCTGTATCTGCAACAATCAATCAATTAGTTGGCTGAATTAATCTGCAATTATTTTTTGATAATTGAATAACTGTTTTGAGTGAAAAAGTTAATAATTCTCAGATTTCCGCTTCTTAAATGTGAATATTTTCTAGTTTCTTCCTCCTCCATCACAGTACGATGAATATCTTTAGGATATATGGACCAAATAAAACGTCTGAGGGCACAAACAACTGATCGATTACTCAGGAAAATAATTGAGAAATTAATCAACAATGATAAAAATGGTTTGTACAGCTCGAGACTGAACTCCATTTAAAATCAAAACTTTTTCAAAGACGCCTCTGGCATTTCTGCACACGTAAACAGATGTCGCTAACCTAAACTCACACACACCCACCGACACACACATACAGATGGTGTCAGGAGGCAGACAGGCTCAGGCAACAGTTGGCTGCTGCATCTGAATAGGGAGGATGTGTGTGTGTGCTAATCTGAATCAAACAATGGTGGTGAATGGAGTCATTAGAGTAATCCCCTTTGTGCTGCAGGGCGGGGGGACCACACACACACGCACACAACACACTCACGTCACACTGGACCGTCCAGAGAGCTCACCTGGACCATGAACATCCCGTCCTTGAGAGATTTGAAAACATCAAAGCATCTTTTGATTTGTGTGTGTGTGTGTGTGTGTGTGTGTGTGTGTGTGTGTGTGTGTGTTCTATTTAATTCAAGCCAGAGTCTGGTATGGTAAACTCGACATTCAGGTTACTGGAGTTTATATTAGGAACACACACCTGCAGATACACACACACACACACACACACACACACACACACACACACACACACACACCCTGACATAAAGTGACTCACCTGTGCTTGTCGGCCTGAAACTTTCAGAACTCGTTTCCAGTTTGGCTGCTGGATAGTTTTCATATTTTAATGGTTTGTAATTGGTCTGATGAGGTTTCTGTGTAATTATAGCAACAAATTAGTGCAATTAAAAATGATGCCAACAGATTATTCAACCTTTTATGTAACACAGACTACTGTATTTGGTTTCTGTCACACAAACATGTTCACATCAAGAATATTGCGCTAATTAGGTGAAATAAACTGCAGCAGACTGGTGCAATTATATCATGTAGTTTGTCAGTGATTTTACTAAACTAATGAAGAGTTTTTTTAAAATATCTCTATATATCACATGCTGCCTCAGAGCAAAAGTAGCACATTTTTAAAGTACGTCCTAAAATGTCTAAAGTGTAAAATTGGCAAAATATACACAGGACTCGGGTACATTTGATGACAGTGATGGAATGTAACTAAGTACATTTACTTAACTATAATTTTGAGATCATGTCACATCTGAGCTGCAGTGAGAAAATGATGTGGTGATGTTGGGGGCAGGACTTATGTAAAGGAACCAATGGGCTGTTTGTTATGGAGATAAAGGCAGCGGTCAGTCAATGCTGTAGATGCTCAGTTCAGCAGAGAGAAGAAGAAGAGCAGCAGCTCATCTCAGGGGATCTTTAGAGTTTAACCGGATCAGTACTTCAGTTCTTCAGGTCAGTAGTCCAGTTCACGGGTCACTGGTCCAGTGTCATGTTCTCTGGTTTATATTTTGAAGTATATTTAAAAATTATTTGGTGATAAACTGATTGTTATGATAGAATTTTTTTAAATCAGGGTGTTTAGTACATTAATATCTGAAGATAGATAGATAGATAGATAGATAGATAGATAGATAGATAGATAGATAGATAGATAGATAGATAGATAGATAGATAACTTTATTATAAAATGACTCAGTCAAAAATGACTATGTTTGTGGAAGATTTGCTTTGTTGTCAAGCTGATCTTACCTTAAATGGATTGTTTGATCAAACTTGGATAGTATTTTCCATATTTACCTTTTTTGTGGACCGATGTTGTATTTTATTATTCATATTATTTCTACGGAATAGTTCATCCAAAAATGGGAATCCACCTTCATGCTGATGGAAAGTTAGGTGATTCTTTGTGAAGTTTGCAGCATTCTCCTGAAGAACCAAAGTAGCTGGGGACTTGTTTTGAAATGTAAAAAAACTCAAAATGGCTCCATACAGATTGTCAAACATAATCAAAGTCTGCAGAAGCCCATAGATCTCAAATTGATTTAAAACTGGTAGTGTTTAAGATGAAATCTTTACTGTAGCTGCTAATCTAAAAGCGACTGCTAGGCTTCACCTGACTGTCCATCAGCATGGCAGGGAGGAGATACTGACTGAATCGTCATTTTTGGGTGAAGTGTTCCTTTAAGTTTGTTATAAGGTATTAAAAGTGTTGCTGTGACATTTACAGCTGTGTTGTAGGTTAACGTTGTGTGATGTCAGGGCAGCTGCAGCTCTGTACTTGATTCTCTAATGTAATGTAATGTACAGTAGTTAAAGTGTGTGTGGGACATTAACTTGGACATACACTCTGAATATCAATAGTGAAAGCACACACACACTCAGTGGGAGGCAACGGGGCCATTGAGCTGCTTTGTAATGTACAGAGAGCGTCACTGTCTGGACACGCCCTCTCTCTCTCTCTCCTCTGTGTCCTCTATTGTGAGTCTTTGTCTCTCACCCGTTCCAGGAGTCAAACCCTCAAACAGTTACTGCCCGGCTGCTTACACATGGAAATGTTGCTGTCCTCATACAGCCCTCTAATGTCTTTGTATTTTAACACACACACACACACACACACACACACACACACACACACACACACACACACACACACACACACACACACACACAAACACAAACACACTGGCTCCAGCTGCTCATTGGCACACACATAAACACACACACAGATTGGCTGGTTGATGAGAAAGTTTCTGACTGTGGGAAAAAGGATGAGCTGGACGATCTCCGACTCACCCGACCATCCCAGAGGAGACAATACACACACACACACACACACACACACACACAAACAAGAGCATACACTACATGTGAACAAACATGTTTCTTCTCACGACCCTGCGATCTTTTTAAGGATGCTCTGATTCCATATGTTAATGTTTACACTGCAGGCCTCATAACTCACATGGCATGTTATTAGCTCACAAGCTGCATTCAAGTCAAGTTGTGAAGTTCACTATTGCACAATGTTCTGTTTTTAAGAGCTCCAAATGGATTATCTCTGATCAGATGTCTAAATATTGAGACAATACTTTGGGGATGGACCTCTTCAGTTGGATGCTTACAAGGCTTGGTTTTGAGGTTTGGTACATTATTTGGAACAGAATACTTCTGTAGCAATTTCAACTTGCAAGTGATCTGATCAGATTTGTTTTCTTGTTAAGTTCTCTGTCATCAGCTTTTAAACAAAGCTTGTGTTCAGGCAACATTTAACATTTGCAAACAACTTTTTTGTTGAAAAACATCATTGGTGTCACAGAACTTTGTGGTGGAAGTGGAGGTAACAAAAAGGTTGTAGTAACGAAAGATTTACTTACCGTCAGTAATATATGAATATACAATTTGTAGGATTTGGTTAAAAGAAAACATTTTCTCGATTCAAATCAATCTTCATGTTATTGATCCCAGGTTGATTTATTAATATGTGCCTTTTCCTGTGGACAGAAGTTAACACTCACACAGCGCCAAATGTGGGCAGATTTTCTGTTTGGCGATTAAATCTGTAAAGGCAACCCTCCATGGTACACTCACGTGCATCTCATGCACTGTGAAATCTACATTGCTTTGTACACCACAGCTCCACGGTGCCAACAGGAACTTCATGGTGCATTCAGGTGTGACTTTTGAACTCAGAAATCTATATTTGAATAACCACGAAGGTTGAGGAAACAGGAACTCTTCTAATTTTCTTATTCCCTATGTTAAGAGGTAGGAGGGGTTCTTCTACAAGTTACAGCATAAACTCAGATATCAGACATCAGTGGCGATACCCAGCTCTATACATTGTTTAAAAAAGTGTAGTAACCCTATTAGCTTCCCAGCCAAACACCCTGAGTTTTAGAAATTCAAACTGTGCAGCCAAACTTTATTTTAGAGTAGATCCAACTGTCTGCACTGACACCAGGTGTGTCAGGCTGTCTGAAATGATGCACAGGATGTGTATAATATTTCCTTTTACTGGAATGATTCAGCCTTTAGTTTGAAGTCTTTGTGCAGTCAAACATAAAGAATATGCAATATAAATGTGACTGTCAGACCGAGAAAAATAAGGTCACGTCGCTTCATCCCACATCGCGAAATCCTCCTGAAAGCGTCCTTTCTTCCCTCATGTGGGGTGTTTTCTGGTTTCTATTAACCTGCAGGCAAAACATGAGGTCAGTGCTACACAAACTCCACTTTCAGGACGCCGTCGCCACGGTGTGAGGTTTCATGTTAACACACAAGGAAACTCAGACATTAGTTTATGTTTTTGGCATTTATCATTGATACAAAATGTACTTCAACAAAATCAGTCAGATATCATCTAGTTAGAGAGCTTAGGGATTCAACTTATGATTATTTTCATTTTTTGTCTCTAAAATATTCATCAGAAATGTTCCAGAGTGCAAATTGACGTTGTCATATTGCTCCTTTTGTCCAACTAACAGTCCAAACCCCAAAGACTATTTGTACACTGTCATAAATGTAAAGAAAAACAGTAAAACGTTACGTTTAAGACTCTGTTTCATCATTTTGATTATCTTTCAAGCAAACATTGTCTGGTTCCAATTATGAAAACAGTTGATTCATTTACTTTTGATCCCAATGCAAAGGTGCAGACAGTGTTTCATCGGTTTAAGACCACAAATATGTATATAAGAGTATATCAGATGTATTCCTTTAATAAAATATACATGTGGAGCTACACTAACATCAAAACATTGAAAAAAGTAAAGAAAATGAGTTTGAAAGTGGCTGAAATCATTAAAAATTCAACACAAAAACATGGTCTTTCTTGTAGAAGATGTACATTTCTTCTCATCACGTCCTCCTCGTATGAGTACAGTACGTATCTACACCTCGTCTGACTGGTCGGTTCAGCTCAGTTCAGTGCAGACACACTGTTGTGTTCACTGGTGCGTCGGCAGACTGGACGTCGGCCAGTAATCAGTGTTGTTTCAGCTCTGTTTCCACGGTGACGTGTGAAATGCCGCGGGGTCAGAGGTCAGAGGTCGGCTGTTTGGGGTATTTGGCAGCTCTGCAGAAAAATGTGAGAAAAGAAACACACACATCACACTGTAACACACACAGAGGTATTCACATGCACATTCACACCCCCACTCACACACACACACAAACACATTCACATGCGTACTGGGGTAATTATGTGTGTGTGTCACAGCAGGGAGCCGCTACAACGATGTCGAACATTTGCGGCTTTCTGCCTCACAGTTGTTGAGACTTTCGGCTTTTCTCTTTGAGCTTATGGACTTTGTCACCATTTTCATGACATTTTATGGACTTAAAGCTTGATTGATTACATGTAAGAACAATAAACAGAGTAATCGATCATGAAAATAATCATTTGTTTCTTACTTTTTTGCGTTTGATCACTGAAAACCGAGCCTTTGGAAAATGCTTACTAGAACAGATCCTCCTCTGAGCTTCTTGTCTCCTTTAACTTTTTTAACTGTTCAGTTAAAAGTTTTCAAACTCCGGCCACGACCTTTCTAGTGACTCTTTGTGTTAACATAATTCTTACTGTGGACACAAACTCAAGTAGGGCTGGGTGTTTTTGATTTGACAGAAGATGACATTACACATCCACCTGGTTAGCCCTGTCTCTGGAGTAACCTGCATCGAGATAGCCAATCACCAGCACTTTTAGATCTTTCAAATTGGCTCATTGGCTCACTGACGCTGATAAGACTAGGCAGTGATATTTGGCATCAAATTACAAATAAAAGTACAAAGTCCCAACGCAGCCCTGAGCTGTACTCTTTTCATCCTTACCGACTGAAGTCCCTGAATCTCTCCTGCTCCTCCAGATGAGTTCAGGGTTGCAGTTCTAATGTGAAAAGGGCCTCTTGAGTTTTTCAGTGTATAAAACAGACGAGTACTTCATGTGTATGAAGGGACATTCGGTATTGAAGTAACTTAATTGTCAACGCTTTCTGTGAAACAAAAGCTGCTGGAGAAGTTCAGACTGTCGATTTATTTCATGTCACGAAATGAATGTGTACAAGGCCCGCTGACTCCTCTCTCACTCTGTAGGAGACTTAACAGGCTCAGAAACTACAAGCATTCACTCCCACACATACACACAGTTGAGGCGTACACAGTAAATTCAGTGTATCAGCGTTGTAGTGAGGATGAGGAGGAGGAGAGCTACAAGACTTCCTGCTTCCTGCTCAGCATGCCGGTCCATGTTGGACTGTGTGTGTGTATGTGTGTGTGTTCCTCTCCAAATCAAGGACGTGAGGAGAAAAAAAAAACTCTCCAGATTAACCTTGGCGACCCGCAGCCGAGAAAACTCCTACAGCACGAAATACAGAGTGTGTCTGAGATGAATTACTGCCAAGAGAGGAAAAAACATCAGAGACAGAGAGAAGAAAGAGAGGGAGAGGTGGAGGGACGGAGGAGAGGAAGAATAGCTTTATATCTAGAAGAAAAGTCTGGCTCAGATATAACATGAATGCCAGGCGCCAGGTGAAAAGTTAATTTGTGAGGAAAACGTTGAGCCACTCAGTTCTCATCATCACAATCTGAATTTATGGTTTCATTTATGCTTAAATACGCTTCGGTGTTGTTTTATATCGAAAATGATCTTACTTCTCATTCTAATTGAGAAGCTCTGTGCTTCTTGTTAGAGGCCTGTAATGTCATTACAAATAAACCAGCAAAATGACTATAGTAAACATTAATAATCATTATTTTTTTATATTTGTCTTTTTTCTCTTTAGATCAGGTTTTAGAAAAAAATGTGCAGGAGTGGGATGCTCAAATGAAAATAGACGGCCCACCTTAAGAAGTGAGCTAACTCTGCGGCTCACCCTCTTCACTTTGATGAGTAGGTTGCAGGAAACACACCAGGTCGGCATACCTGTGTATCGATAAAGTAGAAAATAAGTGTCGAAACTGTTTCAAATATACTAATAATTGATATTTATTGGAAAGGTATAATTTTAACAACACTACATTAAGTGCGTCCAGGTCGTTCAAATAAAGACTCTTCTACTGTACTTCAGCCCTGTAGCAGCCACACAAGCATTAGTGTGATCAATTAGTCATGGCCTGATTTACTCACAGTGGAGCCTGGGGGCAAAATAAACTGTTGGACCACTCCTCATCTCCCGTTACTGCCCCTAGCCCCTAACAACAAAATCCTAACATTTCAGACAATACTGTGGTCAAAGGTTTATGTTCTAATATTCCAACAGATTTCTAAATGTATTGCAACCAATGATCACCATGAACCAGGAAATGTCTTAGGCTTCACCACTTTGTCAATAGGTGAATAAAGAAATATTTGTTTTCTTATCTCTTCGAGGGCGACATCCAAAAATAACGATAAAATATGGCAACAATATTGGTAACTCAAAAATATGATTACATTTTTATGCTCGCCATGTTGAACATCAAATGTCAAGACTGTCTCCTCATATAAGTTGTGTAAAAAGAAGCTGTTGGAAAATATCTGTTGTTGTTTGTGGAGACAAACTGCCTTGCTCTGATAGACACAGGAAAAAGGTGAACATTTTCAAAATAAAGTTAAATCACTGAGGATGCAGCTTGGTTAGCTTTTCACTCTGTGATATGGAGCTGAGACTGAACCTTCACCTGTATTTGCTCTTATCTGATTGTTCAAATGTGCTGTTAGTCAGTTAACCAACATTTATTTGAGATGAACTTTTTACCTTTCTCTGTATCTAATTGTTATTTTTTCTCTGTCTGTTGTTTTTTGATCACTTGTGTCAGTTGACACAGACGGGCCTGTATTTAAACTGTTCTCTGAGTACAGTTCTCTTTCATACTCTCCACACAAGCTAAAATACGTCTTTCTCTTCTAATCACCATAAAAAGGTCTTATGAAGTCTTAAATCTGATTTGTTAAGACTTGCAGACTTACGTGTTCCTCCTCGCTGCCTCCCCGTCAGTACTTTTGGTCGAGTGTTGCATGCAGCGGCGCTCGGTTTGTCTTTCTGTCAGAGCACTCGACTGGCAGCAGGAGGAAGCCATCACTCTGAGCTGCTCGGCTGCTCACTGCAGCCAGCGGTGAAACCAGGCCTCAAACCTCGTCACCCTCAGGTCTCGCAAATAACTATTAGGGACGTGTTTAGTGTCCCGAGGAGACGAATTCGACCATCTATTCCTTAACAGCGCTGGCATAAATCTGAGACAGGAGCAGCTCTGTGGATCTTGAGTCAACTTTCTGTTATTTAGTGATGAATGACGGCGCTTGTGTTAACCTGTTCTCTGTGTCTCTTTTAGAGTGGTGCTGCTGAGTGGAAACATGGCAGCGCTGAGGTGGGAGGTTCTTCTGTACCTGGCTGTAGTCCTGCTGGTCTCCTGCAGCGCCGCGCCCACAGACATCCTGTATCGGGTTCCTGAGGAACAGCCGCCAAACACATTGATTGGTAGCCTGGCTTCAGACCAGGGCCTGCCCGACACCGGCCACCTTTACAAGCTGGAGGTGGGCGCGCCATACCTGCGAGTGGACGGAAAGACTGGCGACATCTACACCACTGAGATCCCCATTGACCGTGAGACGCTGAGAGACTGCCGCAATCTATTTGAGGGCGACAAATGCTTCTTGGAGTTTGAGGTGTCGATCACTGACATGGTGAAAGGAATCGGCTCGGGGCCGCGGCTGATCGAGGGACGCATCGAGGTGCTGGACATCAACGACAACACGCCGCAGTTCTCCTCCCCCATCCTCACCCTGTCCATCCCTGAGAACACGCACATCGGCGCCCTCTTCTCCATCCCCATGGCCACCGACAGGGACTCCGGCTCCAATGGCGTGGCCGAGTACTCTCTGAGCACTGGGCCAGATGCCGACCAGCTGTTCAGCCTGCAGGTCGCCGTGGACTCGGACGAGAAGCTCCCTCAGCTGGTCGTCATGGGCAACCTGGACCGCGAGAAGAAGGACTCGTACGACCTGAACATCCGGGTAGTGGATGGCGGGAAGCCTCCCAGGGTGAGCAGCGCTTTGCTGCGAGTCACCGTCACCGACCAGAATGACAACGCCCCGAAGTTTGAGAGGAGTCACTACGAGGCCGAGCTACCGGAGAACAGCCAGCAGGGACACTCTGTGCTGCAGGTTGGTTTACACACACACACACACACACACACACACACACACACACTCATATTATTATTGATAAATCTACAGATTCTTTTCAAGAGTCATTTGATCTATAACATGTCAAAAAATGGGATCACGATTTTCCAAGTTGCTTCTTTTGTCCAACCAACAGTCCAAAAAACAACTTACTGTAATAAGTGACAAAGAAAAGCAGAGACTGTTCAGATAGAAGAAGCTGGAAGCAGATGGTGTTTTATATTTTTGCTTGAAAAATGACTGAAGCCATTAAATGTATATCAAAATAGTTAACGATCAATTTTCTTCAACTAATCAATGCAGCTCTACTTTATATAACTTTATTGAATGGAGTTGGTTAAACTACAACGAAAACTCAGCAACAACATTGTTTTACCAATCTGCTCAAAAAAAGACACGAACCTGACTGAAGTTGGTTTTTCTGGATTAAAATGTAGTGTTTTTTGAATAGAGTTTGGTGACAAAACAGTTGGAAACTGATCAATCAACTAATCAATCGTCATTGTAACTCTACCAAAGACAGGTGGGGGAGAGTTTGTCAATACTGTTATTGTCATTTTAACTGACCTACTGTAACAACACTTATTTTTTGTTCAATCAATTGTCAATCGATAGGAACTCATCGATCAGGACAAAATGCCACATTTTCTGGTTGCAGCTTCTCAAATGTCAGTATCTGTTATATTTTGCTTTTGGACCAAAAAAAATAATTTTAAAGATGCCAGATCGAGTCGGACACGTCGGAGTGATTGATTTAACCAAAAACCAATGTGTAGAATAATTGATGATGATTGCAGCCCTAATCTGAACAAAAGTGAGCCACTTCATCCCCACACCGGATATTTTTCATGATTTCTGTCAATATTAACTCCCTCTTAAGCCCTTAAACTCCTGAGAGTTTGTTCAGCTGCTGTAATTATTGTAGCTCACATGCAGTTTTACAGTTCACTGCTGTGTTCAGCTTGGTTTTCTCTTCCAGATCAGTGGCTCAGATAATTAGATTGAGCTGGACTTGTGATGTGAGACTCCACAGTAAAAACATGGCAGAAATGACGGACAAAACCCTCGCACATCTAACCCAGGATGTAAAAAATATTATTTTCTTTGAGAGGAGGGGTGCAAACAAAGCAGTGTTCAACAGGAAACAGCCCATGTTCACGAAAAGTCAGGTGAACTTTTATACTTGGGAAAGCTCCAGAAATGTTTTTGGGTGAACTTCTCCCCTTAGCAAACTTTAATCTTCACCTGTAAGAAAACAGCAAAATCTTCCTTCCTTGACATCACATCTGAGCAGATATCTTACATAAATCTTTCTCTTTTCTGTTGTTAAACAAGCAGGAGTGTGAGTTTAAATCAGGATATATCTGTCCCTCGTGGTGTCTGAGGGTTGCAGCTGCTCCTCCAGAGTCGATCCAGAGTTTTCTTGTCCACCTCACATTGTAGTGGAACCTTTGGCCCTGTTGGTGATAACACAGAGAGCTGCAGGACAACACAGCGCACTGACTGCACATAATATGCTGCTCAATTATCCGAACAGACAGATGGTGCGGTGGAGGTGAAGCAGGGCGTGGGATCTCCGCATGTAGTCACATATTAACCACTGATCCAGCTTCACCTTTGAGCCCTCGACCGAGGCAGCTTGTACACGATGTCGCCGTAAGCGGGCAGAGCAGGACGGTTCGGTTTAGCTCGGTGAACACCCCAACAAACCCACCTCACTGTATCCTCCTCCTCCTCATCTTCTTCCCTTTCTGACTGTAGCACGACCAGCCAGCCTTCCAGCGAGCCGTGCATGACTTAATCTGAGTCAGTCATGAGATTATCCACGGGGCTTATTGGTATTATTGCTCTGGATGTGGCTCATTGCATTTCAGAGAGCCGCAGAATTCATTTCACTTAACGTGCGTTTGAGGAGTGTTGCTTTAGAGGCAGCGGGACAGGCGCTGACTGACGACCCTGACCTGCTTAAATCGTCCAATGTCGACACAGACATGTATATCCCTGCTTTCTGACTCGCTCTTCAAAGGAGCAGAACGCTGCGTTTAGCATATTTTAACCTATTTTCTTCCATTGGGCTATTTTAAAATCGAGTCGTCTGATTTCAGGTGGATTTCCTTCCCTTCAGGTTTCAATTTGTTTCAGTAAAGAACAATGAACCTCATCAGGACTGTCTCATTCATGTTTAATACTATAATTTAAAATATAAATGAGTGTAAAGGTTCATTTTTGACCTTGAAAACAGTGACTTGACAAAAAAATCCCAACTCAAAATGTCCGGTGAAAATATTCCCTCCAAGCACAATTTGAATTTTATTTACAAGTGAGGACGAGTTGGCGGCAGCAACAGCCCCGCTCATCAATGCCACTTTAAGCAAAGAGATGCCATCGCTGTAATAACAGCGCTCCGCGGTTATGGAGACTTGAACTTCTCAACAGCCTGCGAAATTCTCATCAGAGATTTTGGCGAAATCTACCCCGAGTGGGCTAAACTGTCCAGGATAGCCTGCGTGACCCCCGTCTCCAGTGAGCCAGCAGAGAGAGGTTTCTCTCTGCAGAACCACATCAAAACAGCACAGTGAAGTCGCCTGGGGTAGAACAAGGTGACGAGAGTGATGCGCATTGCGAGTTGCGGAGAGACATTGCACACTTTTGATTTTAATTCAGCTGCTGCAATGCGTAAAAAGTAAAAAAAAAACAAAAAAAAGCCTGAAACATGTCAAGGCATTTTGTTTATTTAGAGTTTTTATTGCATATATATTTCAAAAGCATATAGCGAACCAATTATTTTTTTTTTTATTTCAAGCTGGCAGCACATTGTGTTATTAAAATGGTATGAGCCAGTCCAGATGTGTTTTTTGTTTGCAAATTGTCATATCTGAGAACAGGCCTTCAGTCATCATCAGCATTTTTGTTCAGTTTTCACTGTGAAATAAGCAATAATCAAAGTAAAACACTAGTAATTGGAGCCTGCCTTATGACTTTTCAAGTAAATTAAATATTTAATATAAAAAGGTGAATTTACAGTTTATGTAAGTATTTATTAAAGGTATAATACATAAGAATCAGCAAATCCATACTCAAAACAAACAAGAATCAGCATATTATGAGAATAACCGCCAGTTGTAGCTGCCATGAGCAAGTTAGCTTGGTTAGCTAACAGCCAGAATGAATTGCAAACTTAATCTCATTAAGATGATAGCAACCTTAGACAGAGAAATAGAATATGCAGAGCGAAACACAAAATATGGATGAGAAAATAAATAAAATAATAAATAAATAAATGGAGAGGAAAAAATGAAATGTAATTGACAAAAGATTACGTTTCAGGGTCTCAAGTACAAGCTCAAACTCGGCTAATCTGCTTTGTCGGTTTGATGTTATCAGACTTGATTACCTCACAACTGTCGTCAACATTTTGATTCAAATGTCACTCTTGCACCTGATTGGATATGGATGTGACATCACCTTTGTCCTATCGTCTGAGCCTCGCCTAATTTAAGCAGAAAGGAAAAAGGAAATACACACAATGCTGATTGGGAAAGTATGTTTTCAGGTCCTTCAGTCACAATATTTCTTTGTGCTCTTTGTTGAAAATCTATCACATTCCACATTCCTCAAGTATTATTTTCTCTTTTCAGCTAAAGGATCTCCTGAAATCTTATTAGATCACCAACAACATTCATGACTAACCCTAATGACCAACAGCCACATCTCCAAAAAAGGATAAATCAGATTAAATGTTTTCTTGACAAACAGCTGATTAACTAAAAAGAGGCAGCTCAAAATGATCTGAAGAGTCCGAACTACTATGTAATTATAATGTGTTTTGGTCAACAACAAACCAGACCAGATATAAACTGTGACAGATTAAATTTCTGATGCAAGTTTTAAGTGAGGTTACCCAGAAATATATTTCTCGTGAACATTTTTCAAATCAAACCGTCAGAGGTTTAGTTTCAAGAACGCTTCAGAGAATCCAGTCTTCTCATTTAAGAAAGGGCTGGGTCTCTCTGGTTAATTGTTAACTGGGAGATAAACAGTATTTGTATTTGCCGTTCGCCTGGACAGAAAGGCCTTGGAGAGCAGCCAGCACCGCTCTGGCCTCATCACAGCAGCACTTTGCTCCGGCAGCTCAACTGTTCAATACACAATTCTCAGAAGCTGTCAATAATGCACTGCTGTTTGGTGATGTCTGCAGCTTAAAGTCACACCGGAGGAAAGGAAATCAATGGGCAGGAGAAATTATAATTTCACTTTCGTGTTTTCTTTAACCTTAACCTTTGCGACTTGGATCAGTGACTTCCACAGTCTCACCCTCCCTCCCCCCTCGGCGATGTCTGTCACAGTGCATGATCCTGAGCAGGCAGAAAACCAAATATTCATTATGTAGCGGTCTGAACTGGAGTCTTTGTTAAAAAAAAAAAAATCCCTCTGAGATTCTGTTGTCTGCATTAACCTTTAAAACCCGGATTGCCTCCTTAAATGTTCAATTAAACGTTCCCTTGACTCCCATGTTTTTTATGGCTGTAGAATACCATGAAATGCAAATGTTTTAGATGTTTTCTGAATTTAAATGCCCAAATTGCAACTTGACATTAAGACACATACATGTTATCTTAAGGAAAAGATTGAAACTTTTGTAAATATGCTGATTTTTAAATTTCAAGATTCACTGGAAGTCTTAAGGGTTTGGAAAATGTTTAATTTAACCATCATGTTTTCTGTTTTTCAGTATGTTATGTTTCTTCTTGAACCACAAAGAATAGTCATACACAGTACAGTTTCTTTTTCCATTTTCTCTCCCTCAAATCTTCCTCCATCCAGTTTGTGCGCCCAAATTCCACCAAAACACAGAACAAATCACAGAGCTTAAAGTTGCAAAGTTGATTTTTGAGTCTCATACTTACACTTGGCATTGTAGGACGGATCAGCCACCATCCCCAAGCATCATTATTTGACGTTGAAGTTGGGAAGTAGGCTCAGAAATAGCACATTAAAGTATTACCAACCTAACAAATTACCCTTAAAAATATTAAATAAAAAAAACAGCAAAGAAAATATGATAAACATGCTAAAATAACAAAATATTTGGTTATGAATCAATAACCGTTATTTGTGTGTTTATAAATCTTCTCGAATTCAAATAATCTCCTTGAAAAATGCTTGTTACTGTGCAAAATCAGGTGTTTCATCAACACATTCACTCATGTAAACTAAAACCCAACTGACATTATCTTTTGGGGGGCAGATGTTAGAGAGTAAAATAATAACCCACAGTTCAGTAAAATACTTCACTTGTTTGTTCACTTTGTCCCAAGCATCTTTTTCGACAGCATATACGCAAATAACTAAATACTAGAACTATACAAGAAGGAGAAGTCTTTACCTGCTTATGAAAGTCAATTTAATATGATTTAATACTACTGCCTCTATATCACCGAAAAAAACTAAAGTTCCTTGTAGTAGCAACAACAAAGATTACATGGACAGAAATTGATTGTGATTGACTGTGATTATAAAGGAGTTCTACAAAAGTTTCGCAAGTCTGGTCAACCCTGACATATGATTGGCTACCGCATTATCCTAAAGTATGATTGGCTTTCTGCCTAGTGAGAGGTCAGACTTTGGTTCAAAACAACTATTTGATGAATGCTTTTAAATGTGCCATTGTTTTCTTTTATATTGAGTCTAATGTTGGGAATCAAATATTTATTGTTGTAAGTTGCTTTGGATAAAATTGTCAGCTAAATTAATGTAATGAAAGAAAAGATAAAAACATGATGTTTGTGTTTTACTTCATGCAACTCCTAGCTTAGCTTAACATAACTATTCCTTTTAAAAAAAACACTGGCATCTTGACTAGAATACTATGTTCCAGTCCTTGGTCTAAACAACATACATTTTACTGCTTGTTTAAAGGCTCAGATAATCTTATTCCATCTTTGTTTTTTTAAAAGAAACCATATATTTTTCATGACTTAAGTTTCAGGGGATTATTTTGCTGAGTGGAAGCATGGCTCACATTCACATTACATCACTGCGAGTCCCAGGTGAAGTGTGTCGAAAACGCTGATCCAGTAGCACCTGGGACATTTGAATCAGCTGTTCAACAACCAGTCCATTTAAAACTACACACCGACCTACATTTCTCACCAGCAGCTGTGGCATTGAATGAATGCAATTAAGAAGTATTAGATGTGTTGATAGCAAGGCGACCTAACAAGAACATCCTAAGTGATATTCTGCTGACTGATTGTACCTCCTAATTGACTAATTACCTCCATTTACTTTGGGTTTGGGCGTGTGAGGCCGGATCATGGCCAGTGTCGGTCCATCCTCTCCCGTTTCCTAATGGGCCCTGAGGAGCCGGAGCTTTTCTTATAATGAGAGGAACATTAACATTCACTCATCTGCCAAGTAGATACCAATGACCCACCGCATGGTCGTTAGATGTTGTTGTGTGGGCGTGTGCACTCAGCTTTGATCGTCCGTTATGTTTCACACACAGCCCCCCCCCCAGGACAACACAATGGGCTTTGTAGTCGTACATTAGAAGCTAAATAATCATTAATATGTTACTGAGGTTATAAAGGGAACACAGTGTCTTAAGGCTGCTCGAGTTGGACTGAGAATTGACAGAAATTGGGCTGAAATCAAAACGTTTATAGTGGATCTGGCTGATTGACACATGAAAGAGGACACAGTGAATGCAGTATTTAATAATTTAGTTTAAATTGGTTCATCAAAATAAAACCACACTCTGGACATCTTTACAGTGAAGATTACATGTCTGTCATCAAAACTGAGCAAGCCATGTAATGCAGTATTTTCCCAGGGTTTGTGGAAGGAAGGTGTGTATATTTGGCGTGGGGTTTTTGGAGTCCGCCCCCAAGACATTTTTCAACAAATCATTTTAGAATTTTATAGTAATATTTGTACAAAGAAAGTTGGAAAAGCTAGAGCTGGTAATTAATAATCACCTTTAAGAAGGTGATTATTAATTATTGCTAAAGAGGTCCACTATTTTGCCTACATATGTAACTCGAAACATCCTTTTGCTGTCTCGAAAGATTTGAGTTGGCGTTCTGATTAGTTTTGACATTTACAAACATCCTTCAAGAGGTAAGAGCAACAGAACATGTACTCACAACAATAATAAGACACTCAAAGTGATCTGGAGGCAGTGATATGTTTATTTCAAAAGCAATGGGTTTTGTTGTCCTTGGATGACTCACCTGGGTGATCAAAACATAAAATTAGCTTGTTGCAGAAGCTTTTTTGGGAAATTTGTCCTGACAGAAAAAGTGAAACTCTTTTTTTGTCTTTTTAGGTCAGAGCCAACGACGCAGACACCGGCACCAATGGAGAGATTGACTACAGCCTCCATCAGGCATCGGACACTGTCCAGAGGCTTCTGCGCATCGACCGCTCTACAGGCATCATCTATGTCAAGGGCCTGGTGGACCGTGAAGAGGAGAACTTTCTCAAGTTCTTTGTGGTCGCCAAAGATCGTGGACCAAACTCCAAGAACTCGAAAGTCCTGGTGACCATCAACGTCCGGGATCAGAATGACAATGCACCAGCCATAGAGATCCGTGGAATCGGCTTGGTGATACACCAGGACGGTGTGGCCAACATCTCAGAGGACATGCCTATCGGCACACCAGTGGCATTAGTCCAGGTGTCAGACCGCGATGAAGGGGAAAATGCAGTGGTGACGTGCGTGGTTGCCGGTGACGTCCCATTCCAGCTTCGGCCTGCCAGCGAGTCAGCCAACGATCGGAAGAGGAAGTACTTCTTGCAGACAACAACCTTGCTGGATTATGAGCGTGTGAAGGATTACAGGATTGAAATTGTTGCAGTGGATTCTGGGAACCCTGCCCTGTCCAGCACCAACTCTCTCAGAGTCCAAGTCACAGACATGAACGACAACACTCCAAACTTTTCCCCTGCGATGGTCGAAGTGGACTTTGCAGAGGGCAACCAGCCAGGCGACAAGGTGCTGGATGTCATAGCGACAGATGCAGACAGTGGCACCAACGCAGAGCTGGCCTACAGCATCATCGAGCTCTCCGCTGCCAGGCTGTTTGAAATTGATGCCAACACTGGAGAGGTTCGTGTGAAGAACCTTCTGGATCGAGAGGAGACAGAGCGTTACGAGTTCCGGGTGGCAGCAGCAGACAAGGGCGTTCCGAGTAAAACCGGCACTGCTACAGTGGTGATTAACGTTCTAGACCGCAATGACAATGACCCCAAATTCATGCTCAGTGGCTACAGCTTCTCTGTCATCGAAAACATGGCACCACTCAACCCTGTTGGTGTAGTGACTGTCACTGATAATGATAAAGGAGAGAATGCCAGAGTGAGGCTGTTTGTGGAACCAGACAACGGCAAGTTTGTGATCCAGAATGGCACGGGAACCATCCTGTCCAGTATCTCCTTCGACCGCGAGAAGGAGAGCACCTACACATTCCGCCTGAAGGCTGTGGATGCTGGTGACCCACCTCGATCCTCTTACGTAGGCGTGACCATCAATGTCCTGGACGAGAATGATAACGCTCCTTATGTCACCAAGCCAGCCAACTCCTCCTACACCTACATGTCGCCTGTCACCGCGCCAGACACCAGTGTTGAAGTGGTGGAGGCTGAGGACATTGACTCTGGACCCAATGCTGAACTGATCTATACCATCACTGGTGGCAACCCATATGGTCTGTTCCACATCTCGCCCAGCAGCGGGGAGATCACACTGGCACAGGAATTCACTGGCAAGCATAACGGGCTGCATCGCCTGGTGGTGAGGGTCAGCGATAAAGGCAAACCTCCCCGCCACACAACCGCCCTAGTCCACGTTTTTGTCAATGACACGAAGTCCAATGTCTCCCTCATCGAGGCACTGGTGGGACACAGCCTCTACACCCCTCTGGACCGGGACATTGCCGGAGATCCCAACTACGCCCTCACTCAGCGCAGCAACATCCTGTATGGCAGCCTGGCCGGTATTGCTGGCGTGATTCTGGTGATTGTAGCCGTGATGGTCATAAGGCACCGACTGCAGAAGGACACGAAGAGTGGCTACCAGGCCGGCAAGAAGGAGAGTAAGGACCTGTATGCTCCAAAGCAAGGCCCCAAAAATGGCAAAGGGAAAAAGAGCAAAAAAGGAAAAGCTCCTAAACCGGCCAAACAGCTGGAGGAGGACGAGGAAGCGAGCTTGCAGAAAGGCCTCAAGTTTAACCTCATCAACGACAATGTCAACGACAGTCCCAGAATCCACTTGCCACTTAACTACCCACCAGGAAGCCCCGACTTGGGCCGTCACTACCGCTCCAACTCCCCACTGCCCTCCATCCAGCTGCAGCCTCAGTCGCCCTCCGCCTCCAAGAAGCACCAGGCTGTTCAGGACCTCCCTGCCACCAACACCTTCGTGGGAACTGGTGACAACAACTCGACAGGCTCCGACCAATATTCGGATTACAGCTACAAGGCCAACCCGCCCAAATACAGCAGCAAACAGGTAGGAGAGTACGCAAACACGGCAATGTACCACAGGGACATTTACTGGACCAACCGGGTGTGGTAGTCACGCTGGAACTTGTTTGGCTCAGCCAATGTCCTTCCACCAAAGCTGCACTGATCCCCCTTCACAGCACCCACCGCCAAATGGCTGTTTTTCATTTTGTTTTTGGTTTGGTTGTGTTCACCATTCCTGTTCTGTTCTGTTTTCACCTCAACATGGACACCACATTATTCACTTACCATGAAGGATTAGGGTTAAGGGATAGACCAAATATGGGTTTACTTATATTTAACCACAGATATTTGGTCAGTGTAACACCAAAAATTAACTCTGTTTATCCAGAGGGTTGTTTTGTCCTCAATGTTTGTGTTGATTTTTATTTTTATTTTTTTGATAATGTTCCACAATCGCTACTTAAAATGTTATGGATAACTTCATAACCAGCAGTCCAGTCGCCAGAGAAAATGTTGGTGGTTAACGTCTTTGCAAACCACGGATATGTAAAAATTTGGTTCTCGTGTTCATGTTCGGAGGTTGCAGGAAATGTGGTTAAGTTACCGTCAAGGCTGCCAAGCCAGAGACAACTGTTAAAGACAGTGTTTCAACATTTGTAAGCGTCAAACTGCTGGATGTGTTTGAGGAAATGTTGGGACAATGTTTGTGGCAACAACAAACAGGCATTTTAAGCCAACATAAAGCCAAGCTCTTCATCTTAAAACCTAACTAGAGATGGCTACCAAGCTAGAGACCACTGGTGAAGATAACCTTTCAAAATTTGTAGACGTGAAACCACTGGGTATTTTTTCGGAAACCTCTGGAAAATTACCAGTCATGATTGTGGCAGTAAATCCTGGTATTTCAGACTAAAACGTGTTCTCTAAATGGCACAGCGTCGTTAAAACACAACATTGACAGAGTTGCAACAAAAAGAAATGTAATATATCCATGGTTTGCTAAAATTACTTACATTTATTCTGGTGATTGGGTAGAAAGCAAAGATATTTTTAAAAAGAAGACATGAAAGTGTGAAAATCCTGAATTACTGGTTCTTTGTCGACATCATAAATCCCATATGGGTCTATCCTTCCGTTCTATATGTTTTTCCTTTGGTTTCATTTGTGTTCAGTTTCACCTTTTCACCATGGGTTAGTTGAAGTAGGTTATGAGTTTTTGTATTGTTTTTTTTTGTGCGGCCGTTGAAAGCTTCACGCTGACATCCTCATTAAGTCTGAATGTGTTTGTCTTTCTTTTTTTATATATATATATATAATTCTGGAGAGCTGACTCGAGGTTTAAAGCTGCTCTTTATGGCAGGATCAGCTTGTTGAAGTGTGACAAAGAGTGACTGTGAATTCCTGAGTTCGTTTGGCCATTTTTATTGTTTCTCTTTTTTTCCTTCTCTTGGCCAGGAACTAGACTGGCTCAGCAGCACTTTAGAGTGTTTCCATCCAGTTCAGACCAATTTAAGGTAATTTCAGCTTGGTCAGGGAGCCAAGCAGTGAAAAAGAAAGAAATACAGAAAGAAAGCAAAGGAATAAGGAGGAGGGGGAGGAGGAGGGTTGTAAAAAACCACTACACTATGAAGGAGAAGGTACACCAAGGCTAAATACAACCATTTCTTAACCTCGGCACCTCCTGTCAGGTCAGCTGAAATACGACTTTTAATTTTGCCGTGTTCCCAATCACTGGGGTTTAAAAGTCAATTGTTTGCACAGATTAATGGCAGGTAATTTTCCATGCGCCCGCTTTCGCCTTCTTTTACCCAGAGTGCCTTGCTCTTTTCTATTTAATGTACAAAAGGGGGGTTGACGTGGAGGGCCAGGGCCATTAACTGCGTGATGGCGACCAGCTGTCATGCCACATCGGCTGTTTTTGTGGCATCACGTTGATAGACTGTGAAAATGAAAATGTCACGTGCACTGTGAACAGACAATCACGTTAGCGATGTTGAGACTGTAAATACTTGTGAACGACATGTCAGATATTTTGTTTTTTGTACTTCTTCATCTGCTGTTATCTTGAACATTATTGTGTGTTGTGTGTGTGTGTGAGATTAATGAGGGCATTTCATTATTCTCTTGCTCTCCAAAGACTTCACTACCTGAACCAAAGACTCACACACACACCTGCATAATCACTGTCATCACCATCCTGTGCGTGGAGCTGGAGCTCAGACTGTGGCAGGGTTCCCGCCAGTGCTAGCGGCCTGTTAGCGCTCCTGCTGGGTTAATATTTAGCCTGTTAACACTTTTCGAGCTCAAAGGCGTCGCACACATCGACTCCACCACACACCTGCTCTTCCTTTTTCATCCTCTCCGGGGGAAAAATGTGTACAGTGATTTTTCTTTTTTGTTGTGTTTTTTACAGCTAAAAGTCAGATTTTATTTCAATAAACATGTTGCTTAAATGTTAAAGTGTTAAAGCTTTCTGTGCGTTCACTGGGGGGGCTTACAAACAGGAAGTAGGAACAAGTGGAGGTGCGGTTTACATCTTCATTTTCATCATTCACACATGGAGAGAAAATGTACATGGTTCACAGGAGAGAATGTTTATTTTTAGTCTGGTTCACATTAAAATCATACACATCAAATTCAACTTTATTGACAAAAAATGTCAGAGCATACAAAACATTAAATCAATATATATAATAAAAATGACAACTATATAGCGAGGGCTACACATGGACCAAGAGTGTAAAGAAAAGAAAATATTGATTGGACGATGTAACAGGTTGCTTTACACAGTGGCCACCTCATATGCATCTATTGATCGATACGATTAGATAAACTATTGATCCAGGGAGTCACCGCTGCAGAGATACAAGAACAGATCCACAGAGGAGTAAATAGTGTATGAAAGAGGATAGTGGTGGAAGAAGAACGAAGATGTTTTTTACCTGAATAAAAGTAGAAATACCAACATTTTAATCGACTCTATAACAATAAAAACTCATGTATTATAAATCGTATGTTTGTAAGTGTGATGAGAAATGTACCTAAAATATAGTACTAACTGTGCAGCCAAAAATATCATCAGTATTATACTCTGTAACACTTTAACTATCTTAACTTACTGATAACTATCATCAATACATGGTTAAGCTATAGTTAATTCAACTTTAGTTAACAGTTATTTGGCAACTGATGTTTAAGATATTGTAGATGGTTGATTAACAAACATCATCTTTTCCAATAGCTCAAAAATGTTGTTAATAAATAACTAAAATTTAATTAACCACAAATTAACTATTCATCAGCCTGCTGATGGTTATTATAAAGGGTGACTTTATACCTTTGTACTATTACATTATTGTTATTGATTCAGAAAAATATGAAATGCCTGAAAGTGCTCAATTATGCTGAATAATACACTTTATATTATTGGATTATAATGATTTATGCATAATGTTTTCATCATCGGTAAACATGGAGCTCAGTCATATGACGCTCAAAGCCTCGTTAACAGTTCCAGTTGATGATCGTCTCAGTGTGTGTGTCATTTTGAGATAGCGTCACACATTCAAAATGGAGGAGAGAAGAGGGCGTGCCTCTGGAATAACTCTTAAATCCTCTTTTTCAAAATTTAAATAAGGGAAGAATTTACTTACCTTGGTGCAGAACTTACACTGGAGTGCCCAGATGTTTCAGTCACAGAAAAACGATGGACGGGAAATCTGTTATCTGTTATTAACATCTGGATAAGTGATGTTTCCCATAATGCTTTAAAACAACAACAAAACATAAGTTTGTGATTTTATAACTCATGTATAAAGGCATAAAATAGTTAATGTCAACATCTGAAGCAGGGCTGCACAAGAGCGATTTGGTTATATAAGTGCCTTGAGATTTTATCATATCAGACAACAAAACATTTTCTCGTCATCACAGCCAACCATTGTGTTTGTCACTTTAAACTCACAGCTGCTGACTATACCTGTTGGAACACACACACACACACAGATACCTTTGGACTTTCAGTAAACAGGACGGAGATCAAAACAACAAGCAAGCAGGTGCTGAACCTGCCGGGGTCGAAGGTCAAATATCACTCAGAAACAGTCGTTAGCGGTGAGGAGCGACGAGGTCGGAGGTCAATGATGCCTCCTCTCTGACTCCTCCCCTACCAGGACTCCACATTAACAGTCTGACAGCGTCCTTCCTGCTTTTACGCTGACCAACTCGGCTGTCTCTATGGTAACACAACGACCCGAGTGTGTGTGTGTGTGTGTGTGTGTGTGTGTGTGCTGACTCATTGTACTGACCCCTTCCATCTCCTTTTTCTCCCTCCTCTCCCCCCGCTTCTATGGAAAGCTCTGCCCTTTGAATGAAGAGAGATGAAGAGGGAGCGTGTGTGTGTGTGTGTGTGTGTGTGTGTTGCCTGTCATTCAGTTTATATAAGCCGTGAGCTGAGTGTTTGCCTCTCTCTTCCTCATACCAACGATTATTTCATGGGTTGCAACAGTCTGAGTTACAGATTTCCATGCAAATAATGAAAGAAGGTCAAAATATTTCAGTTCTTATCTAATTGTTACCTCTCAGAGTGTTTAAAGTTGGGATTTTTTGTCCGGAGATTTCCAGGCAAACGTTTCAAGCCTCAACACACACAACACCTTCATCTTTCTGTCAGGGAACTACTTTTCTGTAAGCCGGCATATCACCGCGCCTGCAGCCTCATATCACGGCTCCCATCGGCTGTCTGAAGTTTTCACAACCAGCACTTCATCCAGATCTGCATTTTTTCCTCCTTCTGTTGTTCCCTGATTTTGATTCACAATCTGTGACACACAACCAGCTCTACGAGTCAACAACCGGCAGGCAAAAAGCAAAAAGATTTGGAGGGCAGCTCAGATCTGAATGCTTTTAGAAAAGGGAAGGCTGAGATGATCCGTCATTTGGATCACAGCAAAATGTTGTGCACATCTTCATCTTCCCCAGAGGATGAATCTCAGGGACGTTGTTGATTCTCTGATACTTCATTGAGCGCCATCAGTTTTAACTGCGCCCTTATTGCCTTTGTGTTGCAATAACACCGCTGGATATTTAATGACGTCTCTTCAAATTCAGCCACTTTTGTCACCACAGACGTGGCTTAGAAATGTACTGACGTCTCATCCAAAATATACCGTACTGTTGACACAATGGAAATGTCCCAACGTCTCACCTAAATAACCCGTTTCGTTGCTAAATAACACCGCTCGAAATGTCATGATGTCTCTTGAAAACATATCCAGTTCTGTTACCACAAACACGGCAGGAAAATGTCCCGATGTCCCGTTAAAGTTATAAAGCAGCTTCATGTTTACAAATGTTAACCTGCAGTCTCGAACAGTGGTCTCTGTTCAGGAGCAGCTACCTCTTGTTAGGTTTAGGAAAATATCATGTTTTGGCTTAAAATACCTGTTCTCTGTCTGGAAGATTCTGGCAACATCCGTCATGGTTTTGCGTTCGCTAATAAGAATATAGATAAGAAGACAATATTAGCACATAACTTTGTGATGTGACGGCTGTCTTCAGGAGAGGATTTGTTTAAATGGAAACGCTCGCTCAAAATGGAATAATTCTCAGTAATGTATCAGTTACAGTTTGGGTCTGAATAGGTAAGTAAGTAAGTTTTTATTTATATAGCACTTTTTTCAAACAAAGTTTGCAAAGTGCTGTACAGGGTACAGTAAACATAAAACATAATTGAAATATAATTAAAAACAAACATAAAAATAAACAAAATTGAAATAAATAAGATAAAATAAAATAAACTTAGATGTACAGATATGTGCAAAGAATAATTACAGTTCTATTGTGGGGAATGCAAGATGATAGAGATTGGTTTTGAGAAGTTTTTTTAAGACATTTAGTGATTCAGCTGATGTGGGATCTGCGATTGGTTTTGGTTAGTAGTCTGGCTGCGGCGTTTTGTACGAGCTGCAGGCGAGACAGAGCTGCACGGTTGAGACAGGTGAAGATTACAGCATTACAGTAGTCGAGGCGAGAGGAAATCAGGGTGTGGGTAACATCTGGGTCCATCTAGTGATTTCAGGGCAGATGGGGATGTTTGACGTAGATGGGGACATATTTTGTTCATTTTGCTAACAAGGTGGATTAAATGTAATCTCTTACAAACCTTGGAATAAATAAACCATCCTCAAACTAGACTTCCTCTTCACCTGTACCTGAACAACACTCCCACACACATCCTGAATGCCCACTGAAAGCAGAGCTTGAGTCTGTACTCAATATCTTTGCAAAAACCTGTGGCGAAAGTAGGACAAGGCTGAATAAACAGAGAATTACTGAATACGTATTGTTCCACTATATTAAAAGAAATCTTTAAAGTGTCTGAAGCGCTGGATCCTTTCACCTCCTCAGGCTGCAACGAATCCTTCAGAAGATACAACCTGAGATGAAAAAGTCTGTCTGTGGTTGAACTGTTCTCAACTTACAGTTAAACTTTAATGTTTTCTCTTTTCTTTGCCTCATTCGGTGTCAAAAGAGATTGTGCAGCACTGATCTACAGTCTGAAACTGATGTTTTCTTATTGAGGTTTGAGGCGAAAAAGGAAAAATACCCTCTTGCAACCGCAAAATTTATAGGAACACCTCACTTTTATACGTGCCAACTGCTCGGATGAAATTATGAATATCCAGTTAAGCGACACACCCAGAAACATACGGCACTTTAGGCGTTTTCCATTTCACCGGACCTGCTAATGTTCACACTAAACACTCATAATCGGTGTGCTCGGCTACAGTTACAGCCCATTAAACGATTGCTGATTTAAAACAGGTGTTTTTAAATCTGAAACGTGTGGTTCTGCAGTTTGACGGACGGACAGACCGTCAGACAGACAGACAGACTTCCTGTTTCTCTGCGGTCCAGCTTGCTGTCAGAGAGACGTACTGTAATGGTGACCATTAGCCGAGCAGCTAGAAGCTTTTTCTCCCCAGAAAATTGCAGTAATTTTACTTTGGTGACTAAAAATGTGGTCAGACGGGGACAGAGTGGCTGTCATCAGTCGGACACAGCTGAGGGGGAGGTGTGAAGTACAAATACTCGCTGTACTCAGATGTTACTTCAGATGGGGTACAGTTACTGCTGGAAACATCTTTAATAAGCTGAGCGTTTTTAGTCTCGATTTGAACAGAGTGAGCAGAGACGACCTGTACCTCATGAGGGCCGCACAGAAAGCAAAGTGATTTCATACAGTAAGTGAAGATTACAGCTGTAGCATTGGTGACCAGTTGGAGGCTTCATGTTGTGGCTCCTTTTGATCGCTAAACCTTTTCTAGGAAGACACTTTTTTGAAAACCACACCTGCCAGCTTTTGGTTCTTAAATGAAATAATTTCCCTGTCTGGGATCATTAAAGTAATTCTATCTATCTATCTATCTATCTATCTATCTATCTATCTATCTATCTATCTATCTATCTATCTATCTATCTATCTATCTATCTATCTATCTATCTATCTCCCCAGAAGTATTTGTTGTCACCTGAAGAGAAAGTATCACTCTCCCTTAACGTGTACGTTTCTGCAAAAAGTTACAAAAGCCATGACAAAAGGATCATATTGTGGCTTAAAATACCTTTTTTCACTACAAACTCTAAACGTCTTGCTAGAAATATCCAGCGGTTTCACGCTTGTAAATGTTGAAAATCGTCTTGAAGAGTGATCTGTTACTTGGCCATTGTCCTGGTTAAAATACTACCTGGTTATAATACTTGGTTTTAAAATGTTCCGCCTCCTTGTTAAAAACATCTGATTTTGTCAGTTGAAACTTCAAACCGTGGCCTCTCGCTTGAAAGATGTCTCATCCAATTTGAATGAATTTTATTGAATTTTCCAGTTCTGTCTGTCACTCAACGGCCTGATTTAATGAGTGAATAAATAAATAAATATCACCTTAAGCAGTGTGTTTGGAGTTATAGTTCAGTTGTAGTGTTTCAGACTCGGTCAGGTCGTGTCGTGTTTTCACAGGTTAGAACAGGTACGATGTAGAGATGGAGATACGTCCCTCAGCATCTCCACTGTGAAGGTGGAGGGAGGTGCTGAATCTGGTCACAAAGGGGTCTTTGTAACACACTCACACACACACACACACACACATAGACAAACACAAGACCCACATATTTTCTTCTAAAACACACATTCCTGAACACGAACATCACTCAGCACAATGTAATCCTCTCAGCCCCTCTCAGTGTGTTTTGTCGTGTGTGTGTGTGTGTGTGTGTGTGTGTGTGTGTGTGTGTGTGTGTGTGTGTGTCTACTAACAGGCAGGTGTGTCAGACAGGTGGAGCATCGTGTGCCGAAGCTGCAGAAACAAAATGAAGACGGCTCCACTTTGAAATGAAACTAGTCCAACAACTTGAATTTCTAACAGAGCGCTGCAGAGAGTTCTCCATGTAAACACGTGTGTCTGTACTGAGCAGTGCTCAGTTGACAGCAGGAACTTCACAGCAGTAGAAATACAAGTGTAAGCAACTGTTAGCATGCTAACACACTTAGCATTTAGCTTGAACTTCCACTGTGCACGTCTACTGTCATTTACAAAAAAAAAAACCATTTGTCTGATGTAAGTGCTGCCACTGAAACACCGAGAACCAAACCATGGTTCTGTGGTTCTGTGGTTCTGTTTACATGACCAGAACGTGAAAAGGAGGCCATGAAGAGGTGTGAAAACATGAGATTTCTTCATCCTCGGCTCTTTTGTTCACATGCTGGAGTTTATTTAAAGTGATCTATAGAGAACCTCGAGAACCGTGAAGGAACTCCTTCAGTCTCCTATTCAGCCTCTCTCTCCATCGCTGTCTGTCTCCGTCTATCTCGGTCGCCCCCTCAGGGCTGAGATTGTGTTCGAGCCACTGAGACGATTCAATACAAAGATCAGCCAGTGTGTGTGTGTGCATGTGCGCTTGTGTGTGTGTTTTACTTTTATGTGGAGCCAGAAATCAAAAACACAAGAAACATAATTTTGTGAGTGTGTTCGTGGGTGTGTTCTTATGTGTGTGTGTGTGTGTGTGTGTGTGTGTGTGTGTGTCTGTGCGCATGTGTGTGTGTGTGTGTGTTGTCTCGCCACCTGCTCCAACAACACAAGCGAAGTGGAACGGAAACCTGCCTGAGGCTTGACACACACACACAAACACACACACACACACACAAGAACAAAACAAGCGAGCGACAGTAAATGTAGGCATGAAGGAGGAGGAGGAGGAGATGAAGAGCACAAAGCACACACTACATATATCACCATGTGAGTTAGCTGTGTGTGTGTGTGTAACAAGGCTGGTAGCAGGTGGTATGACTCAAGAGAGGAGGACACACACACACACACACCTGTAGGCGGGGTCAGAGGTCGGATGCTGTACAGCTGCTCTGTACACTGGGCTGCTGAACTCTGTCTGCGGGCACACACACGCTCAGACACACATGCACGCATACACACGCGCGCACACACACACACACACACACACACATACACACACACAGAGACAACATGGCTGCTCGTTACAGATGCTGCTAACATTAACGCGCTCTCAGTGTGACAGACCAGAAGCAGGAGAACAAAAAAGCACAGAAAAAATGAACTGGGTTTGGTTTAGACGCTTCTCTTTGTTCCTCGTCATATTATTTAACAGAAAAGGATCCTAAAGCAGAGTCCTGCTCTATTTTCAGCAGATTTAATCCGTCATAAATATAAGTCGTTCGTCGTGAATGATGAGGACTTTGCATGATTATTTTAGGAATCTTTACACATCTTGGCACATGGAAAAAAAAAGTGGATTTAGCGTGCTCAGCCAGTGCATAATTGTAATCAAAAGCGTGATTATCTGAAGTAAGGAGGTCAAGAAGAATTCAATCTTCCCATCATCACATGGTGAAGAGAATCCGAGCAGAAACATCTGCTTCTAAAAGATCCTGAGCGTTCCACTACATCTCATGGGTTTTTGTTAGTTGGTTTGTCCGGTGTTGCGGTTCCCAGCAGTCCAAGATGGCGGATGTGCTCTCGAACGTGCTTAGCATCAGTGGCTCTAGCAGTAGAAGTATCAGTCAGTATCTGCACTAAAGGTACGTGGCTCACAAGATTTCCCAGCTTGCAACATTTAACACATTTTAGGCGAGAAATAAGTCATGCAGGTGCAGAATTTGTCACACCCAATGTTTTTCGTAGTTCTTCAGCAGTTTCCAGAAGCGTTGTGGTGTGCGAGATGCCCCTGATTTGCTTAAAATTGCAAAAATTCAACTTTGTGCCAATCAGGAAACGCAATGCCCCATCTCTCAAAACACTAACACGAACCTGGAAGTGTTTCACAAGACAAAATGGGAATGGTACACGATGATTAAAACAACTTTAACTCATTAAGTGGTGCACAGTACTGAGCAAAAGGAGCTTAGCATGAGAAGGACTAAAATATGTAATAGGATAATTAAAATAATCAATTATCAATTACAATAAGAGCTAAGAAAATGCTGTCGTATGAAAAAAGGTTGTCAGACTTGACTTAACAGATAGAAGTGACTTCTGAGCACAAACCCTTCAAAACTACACTTAAGAAATATGTTTTTAAGATGGATTTAAAGAGGCGCGGTCATGCTCAGTGGACTCACGGACAGTATCAGTAGTATCAGTAGTATCAGCAGTAGTATAAGTATGAGTAGTAGTACAGTATTTTGAGGAACAGTGCAGTAATTTGCAGCAGATGCTAAGTGGCAATCAGGACTGTCAGCGCGGGGTGGGGGTGGGGGGGGGTGGTACAACTCGAGGTGTTAAAGGACCTTCTGCCAAGTGTACAGTCACTGGCAGTCACCGCGGCAACCGCCTCCATCTGCATCCTGACTGACAGGTGACGACGAGGGAAGTGACAGCTACTGGAGAGAGAGAGAGGAACACGACTCTATCAACGCGGAAATAAATCATAATCAGCTGCAGCTCTTTCCTTCTTCCTCGTATTCAATTCGAACAGCGTCTGCGTGCAGGACTTCATCTTTTATTGGAGGTTGTGGTCGACTCTCTTCTTCTCTTTATGACTCCCTGCTTTGGTGTGGCCTCACTCTGTCACGCAGCAGACTCATGATCAGTCATAGTAGCTGCAGGACAGAGATGTATGACTGTCAGCCCGTCCCGAACCTCAGTCCAGTGACAGATTTACATCACTACAGTCTCACTGACTCAGTGAGTTTCCCTCCAATGATGACAAACAGCAGAGGAACCAGTCTGGCCCTGTTCAGACCCAGTATAGTTCTTCATCACAAAGACATAAAAACTTCATGTAGAACATTTGCTGAATTTACAAGATGGCCCAGATAATGAAGAATTAGTCAGAGACAGAGCTTCACAGAGTTCATAAAGTGTCTCCAACTCAACAACTCACTAAAGTGAGACATTTGTTAAGGGAGTCTGGGGACTTTCTCCACAGGGCAAAGAAGTAGCCTATACTGCTACTGTTTCATAAATGGAGTGTAAATGGTGACATCAGTGTAGACAGTGTGTTCAAACAGCTGCTACAGTTGGCAGGTAAGACTTTAGCACTTTAGACACAGAAGCAGACAGGCTGGTACAGACATGCTGCCACAAACTGACACTTTTTACAAGGAGACAAACAACTTCATGTTCTGATTTAAGACAAAGTCTCAAAATTGTGCACCTGTCAAATTATAATCAATATATGAGTGTGTTAGCTAACGTCAGTTGGCTTCGCTTGAAGCTTGTGAGTGAAACATGCAGTTTTATGATGAGTGATATAATTTGTCTGGGACAAGCAAACGTCTCTTTGTCCTGTGGGGGAAATACGTTTATTAATAATTCGTTATTCAATTGTATATTTGGACAAGCAGCTTCTGTTTTCACTGCTCCTCACCACAGATAACACACAATGGCAGCTCTGTATCTCCTATAAACAATGAAATAATATGGGTCTGCCATGTTGTAGAGAGGAAGTAAGAAGCAGCAGAAAAAGGAAATTCTCAGGTACCTCAGAATTGTACTTAGGTTCAATCCATCACTGGTTCCTCCAATGTATTTATTTATGTATTTTACTGCAAATATATATTGGTTACAAATATCTGTTATCAGGCTGATCAGTCGACCCACAGCAAGTGTAGTGACTGACTTATTGTTTCAGCAGGACTGTCATGTTTGAAACAGAAATCTGCAGACCTGAAGCTGCAGGCAAAGCCGAGGCCTCATCAGAGAAACGTTGTGACTGAAACTGTGAAGGAAGGAAATGATTATTGAAATTAAATATGACTAGAACAATAAGAATGTTCATCTGAAAACTAAATCTGAAATAGCTGCTAAAATGAACACTGGTACACACTGTGAAAGGATTTGGTCACATGACGTGACCTCTCTGAATGTGGCGTCCTGGTGACATTCACACCTGTCCTGAGCCAGCTGAGCTGTGCAGGTGTGATCGGACCACTCAGGACGGATGTTCACAACAAGCCTGAACAGTGAGTTTCAGCATCAGCGTCATTCATTTAAATAATCTTATCCCCATCACCGGACTAACCTTCACCCCCCTCCTCCTCCTCCTCCTCTGCTCACACTCTGCAGACTTCAACCATAACGACTGCTTTTACCTCTGTGCTGCTTTATATGTCTCTGTCTTAGACACACACACACACACACACACACACACACACACACATTCTCAGTGGGACGCCCTCTGCCCTCGTCACGCTCAGCCCTGCAGGGTCCAGAGATTTTATGACTGGCAGTGTGTGTGTGTGTGTGTGTGTGTGTGTGTGTGTGTGTGTGTGTGTGTGTGTGTGTGTGTTGGTTAACTGCTTCAGCGCTGAGGCAGAAAATGACGCAGCGGTCTGCTGAGCTCAGAGAGGTTTTATAGAGCAAAAAGAGGTTTCCATCTTTCATTCCTCCTTTTCTTCCTTCATTATATTTCCTTCCCTCCTTCTTAGTTCATTTTAGTTATTCTCCATTTCCCTTCCCTGCTTGCTTTCCTACATTTTCCTACATTATCCCTGTCCTTCTCTTCCTTCCTTTGCTCCTTTCCCTCTCCCATTTTCTTGCTCCTCTGCCTCTCTTCTTTCTTCCATCCTTTGTTTTTCCTTCTCTTTTCTCTACTCTTTCATTCTATATTTATATCTTTTTTCGTTTTTCCTTCGCTGCTTCGTTCCTTACCATGTCCACTTCATTTCTTTTCTCAACCCCTCATTCCCTCTCCCTCTTCCTTCTCCTTCGACTTTGCTGTTTTATTATCTTTCCAGTCTTTTCTTCTTTCCTCTCCTCCAGTTTTCCCTCTTCCTTGCTTTCTTCCCTTCCTGTTTCCTTCTTCCTCATTTTCCCCTTCATACCCATTTTACTTCCTTTCTTCCTTCTTTTTTGTTTTCCTTTCTCATTTACTTACGCCTCCTTTTCTTTGAATCCCTCCTTTTCCTCTTTCTTCTGCTCACTTGTCCACTTTCCGACCCTCCGTCCTTTCTTGTTCTTCTTTATTTCCCTTCTTATCCACTTTCTTTCTTCCTTCCCTTCCTCCTCTCCCTCCTCTGGTTTCTATTTAACATGGCCGCCTCGTTCTTCACCTTGAATCACCTCTCCTTCCTGCGCTCACACTGTGGCGAGGAGATAAGAGAAGAAGGAGAGAGAGAGAGAGGGGGAGGAGAGATGTTGTCGTTTTTTATGAGGCATTTTCTCTCCGTATCACCTGAAGTGTCTGTCTGGATGGGAAACACTCCTCTCCTCTCTCTCTCTCTCTCTCTCTCTCTCTCTCACTCTCTCTTTATCTCTCCCTCATCACCTCTCTGTATTTATCTCCTCCACATTCTTCATCCTCTAGCTTGGCACTCACTTCCTCCTCCTCTTCCTCCTCCTTCTTCCTCTCCCTCGTCTTCATCTTCCTTCTCCACAGTCTTCATCCTCTTGCCCGGCGCTCACTTCCTCCTCTTCTTCCTCTTCCTCCTTCACATTCTTCATCTTATTGGCCGGCGCTCACTTCCTCCTCTTCCTCCTTTTTTTTTTCTCCTCCTCTTCCTCCTCTTCCTCCTCCACATCCTTCATCC
Organism: Diplodus puntazzo; assembly: GCA_963678695.2. Taxonomy (NCBI): domain Eukaryota; kingdom Metazoa; phylum Chordata; class Actinopteri; order Spariformes; family Sparidae; genus Diplodus; species Diplodus puntazzo. The sequence goes on along the minus strand of OZ023158.1, from coordinate 3,928,529 downwards.
TTAATTACACTTAAGTAAATGTACTCAGTTATGTTGCTTCACTAATTAATCAATTGATTTGTTTGTAAAACCAAAAATGACACCTGTCAGCTCCTCTAACATGTCAGTTAAAGGAGCACTCCGTAGTTCTAAATGTCTAAACCAACTGAATACACAAACTGACCTTAAAACATGATATTGTTAAACTTTGTTTATATGTGGCGGACCCTGCCACCTTTATGTCTTCAGTGTTCTGGGATCTCATATTCCTCTGAGAACAGCTTGTATATTCACTGATCGACATGATGCAGATTATTGCCCCATTAATATCTAAATAAAAAGATTCTGAGTTTGAATTTATTCTCCATTACTAAACGGTATAGCCTTAAAGTACAGTGTTAGCTTCAAGATATACTTAATGTGACTCACTTGAGTAAATGTGCTTACTTAGTAGCTGAATATTAAGTGTTTTGCTCAACGGCTCCTCTGCAGCAAACACAAAAATGTTGGCAATGTCTGCAACACATGACTAAGCTGAAACTTTATGCCGTGACGTCTTCGTGCTAACGCTCTGGTTAGCTTTAGGCACAAAAACGTTGTGGTTAGTTTAAGGAAAACATTGTGTTGTGATTTTTATCAGACCACAAACGTGTATTTTGAATAAAAAGTGAATAAAAAGTCACAAACTCGTCTTGCTCTGCAGCCTCATCAAAAATGTCAAAATGGTTCACACGTGTACAAATGGGAATATATCAGTGTTTTACAGTGACACGCAGCGCCAACATTCTATCTTCTCTCTTCTATTTCAGAGGCTATCTCGACCCATACTGACTCTGACAGTTTGACACTGCTTTATGGAGTTTAATATATAGTGACACTATCATGATTTATTTGCTGTTATTGTCTTCTTCAGCTCAGCTGGTGCAATCACACCAGAAATGATGACAGCGAAAATCAGATCTAATCGGTTAATTTCAATGGATATAAAGGATTAATTGTTCCTTCCTTTGCTTCGAGCTAAATAAACTCATCTTGGATTAACTGGAAAATCAGCATCACACAGCTGCTACAAACACATGGTGATCTTATAGAATATACATAGGTAAAATGAGCACAACCATGAACATCTACAGCACTACAAGCAGAAATATTAAAATTACAATACAATACACTCTGAGTGCTTTTACTTCCATTATTTAAGTACATTGTACAGATAATACTGTACGTTTTGTATATTTCCAGAGTTCTCCAGTGATTAATATTTCATGTCTGGGATCATTGAGTTCAGTTTGGAGTGTAGGTCTTCATCGAGCATTTAAGGAGGCTTCAGTCAGGTCCTCAAATGCAGCACTTTAGTGTGTACTCAGTGTGTATGTGTGCATGTGTGTGTGTGTGTGTGTGTGTGTGTGTGTGTGTGTGCACTCGCAGTGAACAGCTGTTTCTCTCTCTCTCTCTCTCTTTAATCCTCTGGCTGACCTCAACTCGTCAGCCTTCATTTCATCTTTTCTTTATTTTAATTTCTCTTCAATCTGTTTTATTGTTGGAAATGAGGGGTTTCATAATGGAAAAACAACAATATATTTGAATGAAAGAAGAGAAAATGTACAGTAATGCATCAGAAAGCAGGATTGTGCCTCTCTCTCCGTCTGGATTACCGATTCGTCCTAATCTCCGGAGGTTAAATTAGAGGATTGAGGTCGAATGTTAACACACAGCTCGACATCTGTGGGTTTTTTTCTTTTCTTTTTCTTCTTTCTTTCTCTTTTTTGAAAATTTCCCTGAAGGTTTGTGTGAATCCTGTTAAAGCCGCTGCAGAGGCTCAGAAACAGAAAATAACAAATCTGTTCTGCGTCAGTGTTTGTCGGACAGCAGCGCTCATGTTCTCTCCTCAGCTGCTGTCAGGAAACCAAACGAGCAGAGCTGCTCCTTAATGTTCATTTCCAAAAGAGAGGGCCGGCAGCAGACAGTTGATCGGCTCGGACTCGCTCCGACAACTCCTGGAAACGCCGAGCAAACAACATCATCAATATGAGAAATAATCAATAATGATTTATAGTTCTACAGCAAATAAACAGGCAGATATTTCTCTGTCAGACAATAACAACATTATTTAATGATGGCTTTGTTTCTGCAGGAAAGGCAATTTGATAACACTGCATGGACAAAAGTATGTGGACACTGTGATGCCTCCTCTGCTCTGATTCGTAATAGGGGTGTCCACATACTTTTGACCATATTGTGGATTGATATAAATTAAATTTGTTGGATCCAGACCAGAAATCTGTTTCCTCTCCAGTGATGTCATCGGACAAAATAAACATTAGTGTGTGTTAGTGTATTAATCTGCCATTGAAAATAGTCTCCAACAAACTCACTGTTTAGGCAACATCTGATAAAAACTTAAGTGAGCAGCTGTTTCAGCTACACGAAATGAAACGTTGCGTTTGTGGGCCTTTTTAAAGATTAAGTTCTTTAGTAGGAGACAGTGGTATTGAGAGAACAAGCCTTGAGGATGAGCGCCCACGCTTTAAAGCAAATCTTTGTGGTGGTCAGACTGTTTAAGGACAACGCCACTCGACATCACGTCAGCAGCTGTAAAATGGTGGATGCTCTTTTTGATAATCACAACAGTTCACTTTCAGAATCAGAGCCATTTGGTCGGATAACACTTGGAATATTATCTACTTGGCTGGTGGATGTCTGTAGTGCGGAACAATTTTACAGCCCTGAAGTCGAGTTTTTTTGGCCTGCAGCCCCCGACGCTGTAGCCAGATTTTCTTTGACATATCCACGTGAGAGATGGACTAACACATGCCCGTTGTTATGGTTGTTGACAATATTTGTGATAATCAGACATGAAAAATTGTTAGTTGATAATCTACATCTGATAATATCGTGTGAATAAGTGCAGAAACTCAGCCCTGTGGATCTGTTGTTTATCAGCTCATCTGGTTGCCTTTTTGTACAGTTTAGGTTACGGACTGTCTCCACCATAGCAAACAAAGTTAAAGATTCATTTGACTGATTGCATTTTTCTTTTACATCTTCTATTAATTTGCATGAAATCATTATCGTGAATCCATTTGGCAATGATTTTCATGTAGTGATATCGTGACAGTCCTTTTTTAAAAGCAAAAACGTGACAAGTTTACCACTCCTGTCTTCTCAAACGTGACTGTTTTATTCTCGTCTTTGTTCTATATGATAATTGACCGAATATTATCAGGTTTCAGACGGTTGGTCCGAGAAAACAACACATTTAGATGTGTTAAGCAGTGTCCAAATTATAAAATGAACAGCACCCTCACTGACTTCAGTGAGAAATGAGTGTGGTGTAATTTAATCTGAAAAGTGAGATTACCATTAGTGAGTTTACAGTCTGTGAAAGAGCAACTTGTTCAAACAGTAAGTCTGTTTTTGATCGAAATAAGTCTTCTGGCTTCATGATTATGTTTAAAAAATGTCCCTGGTGGAGTTAAAAATGAAAACCTGTGTGATCGACCCTTCACTTCACCCTCCAAAAAACTAAATCCAACAAAAATCTGCCTTAAAATGATCAGAGAGCTGCTGCTGGATCTTGATCCATTTTTAATCTACACCCACTGGACTGAAAGTTTGTTAATGAGATTTGGGAGTTTCGAGAGTCCACTGTGAGTATATGTGAGTGTGTGTGTGTGTGTGTGTGTGTGTGTGTGTGTGTGTGTGTGTGAGTGTGTGTCATTCAACTGAACACAGACAAGGTGATGGATGGAAACACAGCAGCGGTGCAGAGAGACGACAAAGAAGACAAATAGAGAGATGACACACCTGGAAGCCATGTTTGAAAATCTCAAACACCACTTAAACTGTCAGTCACAGTCGCCCGTCAGTGTCGTCATGGTAATGGCGGCAACAGGGAGGTGGGGGGACCGAAACGCTCTTTGGGAGCAGCGATGTGTCCGGGCAGGCACATGAAGTGAATACCTGGACACACACACAGACACAGACACACACACTCTTCTGTGCTCAGTGTTTGCATTGTGCTTTGCATACAGCCTGAGGTCATGTAGTGAAATGTTTCCGTGACAACCGTGTGTGTGTAAGTGTGCGTGAGACAGGTAACATCTCTGTCTTACCCTCTCTGGACTCGTCTACGCATCCTCCATCATGGCGTCTGCCCGCCCGGCGGCTCTTTATATGATGTCGCGGGTGGCCGAGCAGCCAATGGAGCGATTGCCGCAAACTAATAAATAAACACATGGAGAGTCAGCGTGCCGCTGCAGGGGCTGCTGGGTAGTCTGGTCTGGTGGACCGACTGCTGATCTTCACACTGTGTTCATTTGTCTGCCTGGAATCCTCGAATGGTGTCTGAGTTCAGTCTTTTCTGCTCACAAAGCAGATTTTTTTAAAATTTACTGAGAAAAGTGATACTTTTTTCTTTTTGTCCAGCTTCCTTGATGTGTATATTCCTATATGTGAATATTTTGAGTTTTGAACTGTTGGTTGGAAAAAATCAAGCAATGTGATGACATGTTTAACCATTTTATGACTGTACGGTTTAGGTTAGTTAGCAGTTTTGTTCATCCATTAGAGGGCTATTTGAAGCTAGTTTGTTGATGAGCAAGTTGATTGGCTTGTGACCATGTTAGTACCACATTAGTGGGCTTGTTAGTTATCGTTTTCGTTGGCCCTTTAGCATGCTAGGTAGCTAAGAGTTTAGCTGGTAATTTAGCAGGTGAGGTGGTTCAGTAGCAGGTTAGTTAAAGGTTTCTGATTTGTTAGCAAATGATTTGGATAGTAAGGAGGTGTGTTAGTTGCTGAGCATATTGGTCCGCTTGTAATCATAATTTCTACTAGTACAGTTGGCTTTCTAGCATGAGATGAAGCTAGGTATTTAGCTAGTTAGTTAGCAGGTTAGAATGTGATTTAGGATGGTTAGTGATTTTGTTGGCTGATTAAAAGGCTAACTAGCAGGGTGGTTTGATTTTTAGCATACTAGTTGGTTAGCTATGAGGTGTGTTTGTTGATGAGCAAGTTGGTTGGCTTGTTAGCATATTAGTTACCATGTAAGTTGACCTTCAGCATGTTTGTTAGCAAAGAATTAAGCTGGTTATTTAGCAAGTGAGGTGGTTAAGCAGAAAATTACTCAGGCCTATGGGTAAGCTGTGAGTTACCATATTAGCGGGCTTTTAGCACCATGAGTGATTGGATCAGTGAGTAAGTGTGTTTATCCATTAGCTAGTTAGCAGATGAGTTGGCTTGTCAGGGTGTTAGCCAGGAATTTTGGGCCCCATGAAAAAAAAATCTAGTTGTAGCCCTTGTATAGGTTGCCCATGTCTCAAAGGGCCCCCTGTCAGTGCCAGGCCCTTGGAATCGTCCTAACCTTTCCCCCCCTCCTGGCGGCGCCCCTGGTTACCATGTCAGTTGGCCTTTTACATAGTTAGTTAAGGGTTTAGCTGGTTAGTTAGCAGGCGACTTGGTTAGGTGGTTTTGAAGTTACTCTCTGTGTCTGCCACATGGCTTCATAATCTCTCTGGGTCAGTCAGGACTTGAATTCATTAATAAGCCCAGTTGCTTGCAATCATCCACGGATATGTATTTGAAATATCTCCTGCTGCCAAAACATATAACTTTTTTAAAATATGTTTTTTTTCACAGTTTGTGTCATCATTTTAAGTTCCATTAAATCAGAAAAACACAAACCTTGTTGAGGATAGCTGGGTAGGATTAAATTGTAACTTTTTTGAAAGGAGTTTGGTTTGATGTTGGTTCTCTGAACTTTCATTCTTTCTCTCGAGCACAGTGCAATGATAACTTAATTTTCAGTCGAAGTCAACTTAAGGAGTAGGAATAGCGAGGAGGTAAGTAGGCCTATGTTGGTGAGCACAATGGATGGCTTGTTGGCATTTTAGTTACCATGTTACTTTGCCTTTTAGCATGTTAGTTAACTCAGGGTTTAGGAGGGTAGGCAGCGAGTGATGTGGTCAGTTAGGAGGTTAGTTAGTGAAAAGATAGGTTGGCTTGTTGACATGTAAGTTAGCCCGTGAGTTGGCACACTTGTTGGTTGGTTAGTTAGCATGGTAGCACGTTAGTTAGCTGTTGAGCTTTTAAAGAGGCTGTTCAGTAGGTTTTCTAGTCCACTGATTACACTAGCTGTAGGCTAAATAGTGTTCTTGCTCATTGGTTCCCAGATTAGTTGTTTAGTTCCCAAATGTGTCAGCATGTTAGCAGGTTAGCAAGAACATGACATGTTGAGTTACCAGGTGAGATGGTTTTCTAGCTGCTTCACTGGGTAGTTAGTGGGAGATTTGTTTAGTAATCAGGCTAGTTTGCCGAGCAGGTTAGAGAGTAAGTTAGTTTAAGATGCTGTTTTACAGATTATTCCAGCTTGTTGTGAACATGTAAGGAACCCATTAGCAGGATCGTTAGCACATTGGTTAATTGGTTGGTATACAGGATACAAGCTAGGCGTAAACATTGTGTCCGCTTGCTGCTCACTTTAATGTACTTCAATAACTGACTGAGTGTCCTGCTGCCTCTCACAGCAATACGCATAAACTATGTCCACGAGACTGTGTATGTGTGTGGCTGTGTGTATGTATTTAAGCGTAGCGATTAGCTTTGGTATGAGTGCTGCCTTGGAGAACTACTGAGAATTACACTGAGGCTGGAATTAACTAGCTTTTCTATTGCTGTGTGTGTGTGTGTGCGTGTGTGTGTGTCGGGCTGGAGGAGGGATGTCATACTAAATTGGCAAAATGAGGTGTAAATGTCTTCAGGCAGATGAGGCTGCCTTTCGTGAGCGCAGCCCTGAATATTTCACCAGCAGCTCCAGGAAAGCTTGTGTCTGTCTGTCTGTGTGTGTGCATGTCTGTGCGTGTGTGTGTGTGTGTGTGTGTGTATGTGTGTGTGTGTATGTGCATGCTTGGCAGCCACAGCCAATCATCGTCCATCATTCAGTTTTGGGTCTGACAGCTGGAAGAGGCAGAAAGTCCCTAAACGCCTCAGAGAAACACTTAACTGCCTCTACTGCGGCTCAGGCAAGTGTGTGTGTGTGTGTGTGTGTGTGTGTGTGTGTGTGTGTGTGTGTGTGTGTGTGTGTAAGTGTGTTGACATTAGAGGTGAGTGGTACAGAGTGTAATCGTCTCATTATATTCAGTAATCATCTGCAGCCTGACGTGCTTTTGGATCTGCTGAGGCTTTTAACACCTGAGTGGCTGCTGATTTGTGTGACCTTAGAGGAAGACCCCCCCGGTTTGACTTTTCAACTCTGGACTTTGGTGGGACCTCTCTGTTTTTATTTCACAGACAAACTGATCCTGACTTTATATCAATGTGTTAATACATTGCATGAATACTGCTGACATCTCTCATTTTACCTCACTTTATTTATATGTGTTTTTCAATGGAATTTGTTTTTTTTGGTGGAACATTTAGAAATCAATTCAAGTCCCTTTTGTACAGAAAAGCCCACAAGCCTAACTGAGGATAGTTGGGTGAGGTTAAACTGCAACTATTTTGAATGGAGTTTGGTTTTCATTAAACTGCCTTACCAATAAGCCCAGTTTCCACATGCTTTGAAATTCCTGCTGCCAGACCTCCTCTGCTGCCTCAATTTCTAACGTTTTGAATGGAATTTGGTTTGTGATGGAGCAACTAGAAATTAAAGGCCCATTTGCTCAGAAATACCACAAATCTCACTGAGGATTGTTGGCCAGGATTAACATTTTTTGAACTTTTTTGAATGGAATTTTGGTTTGTGGTGACACATTTGGTCAGAATAATCCATAGATTCAGAAATATCTGCTGCCGAGACGTCCTCAGCTGCTTTAATTGACATGTTTTTTGAAGGGAATCTGGTTTGTCTTGGAGCAACATCAATTACCAGACATAAAGTCACATTTGCTCCAAAAAAATCAACTAACTCTTACTAAGGATATCTGTGTGGGAGTAAGTTGTAATTTGTTTGGATGGAGTTCGGTTTGTGGTGGAGAATTTTAGAAATGAAATAAAGTTCATTTTGCTCAGTGAGACCACAAACCCCAGGGAGCAGAGTTTGGTGGGATTAGATTTTAACCTTTTTAAACAGAGTTTGGTTTGACATCAGTTTTTAAAGGTCGGATTCTTTCCCTTGAGTACAGCACACTGACAACTTATTTTTCAGTCTCGCGGTTAATTTGTAAAAAACCTGCAGTATCAGGATTTGGTTCATTTCTGATCTTGGTCTTGTGGTTAGATTGAATCAGAGCGTCACATCCATCAGGCTGCTGTCAGTGAAGATATGAAGCCAGAGGAGGAGGAAGAACAGCAGATTTAAATAAGTCAGAAGTTAGCAGCGTGCCTGATTAACTTTAAATGAGCTCTGGTTTCAGTGCTTCACACACACTCTGTCCTCGGCTCTTCTTCCTTTCCTCCGTCATCATCGTCGCTCTCACGCTCTCAGGAATGTTTGTTCGTCTTTTGTCTGGGTGCTGTGACCTGCGACCTTTGACCTGCAGCCTGTCGGCAGGGTGTGAAGTTGTTGAGCTGAATCTCTGCTGGTGTGATCTCTCGCCTGCGATCATGCATTTCTTATAAAACACCGACTTAAACATGTTTGAAAATGTTATCAGAGTGCTCCAACAACTACACTCCCCGCTGCTCCTCCAGCTTTGAAATATTGACATCTGTTTCACAGTTGGCAAAAACCACGGAGCCAATCAGAGCTTTGTATGGGAGATTAAAGGGAAACACCACCTATTTTACACATCAAGGTGATTTTTCCAGGTGTTGGATGTGCGACTGCGGATGTGGAGGTCCGTCTTTAGAGTCTCCAGAGTGACTCGAGTGATGTCACTTGAGTCAGCGTTAGTTCCCTGTTTGAAACTTAAACAAATCTGCTGGTTTGGACTTAGAAAGACGTGAGTTTACCAGACCTCTACACACATTCTCCAACCATACTCTTGGCCATTATTTTGCATTCTGCGTAATGTTGGCACCATGAAATAGAAAGTGTTGACTTAGAAAGACAATACCTCTGGTTCTAATACTAAATCGGAGGACAAACCTGTGGTTTTGCTGCATGAACAGAAACTCTATAGATATAAAAAAAAATAATAAAAAAAAAAACATTTGCAGCTCAGCATGGACATTAATAGAGGATATGAGTGAATATCATGGGTCTATTTTATTGCCGTTTCCTGGTGATAAACCCTGAAATGTTTGACTTTATGAGTTGGGTTAGGGTTAGGGTGACCAACATGCAGTGGATTGTGGGAAAACAAAAACCAAAGGACCAACATGTCTCAGAGCATTCTAGATGACACAGTCTTGTCAAGTATGTTTTGTGAAGCAGCCTCGGTGTTGTCTCTGTTCAGAGAGGGGTGTAATGCTACACTACTGCTAACCACTCATTTGTTTTTTATAAACCTTTTTAAATTAGAGATGAATGTTAATCCCAAACAGCTGTTGGTAAAACTGAACAGCCTTTGGCAAAAATAACAATGTAATTTAGAGAGAAACCAGCTAATACATTTTATTTTCTTAAATCCCTAAAGGTTTATTTGTTGCTGATTGGTCAGGAAGCAGACTGCCTCTCTGACTGTCCTGTTTTCAGTTGTGTCTCCTCCTCCTCTCATTATCCATCCTCTCTAATAATCACTGTATCCGTCCGTCTGTATGAATATTGAATCTCTTCAGTAAACGCTACGATTGATCAGTCGGACTCTGAGTAAACGCCGCAGCGCTGTGAGCAAACGCCACCATCGATTTGTCTACTTAAGGAGCCCGATGCCGGGGGGGGGGGGGGGGGGGGGGGCTTGGGCTGTCCGCCGCTATGACATCATCCTGCTGTGTACTTCCTGTTTCCCTGGCGTCATCTTATCTCTTTCTTGGTCTTCACGTCAGCAGCAGCTCAGTGTTTGTCTGAAGCGTTCACGGCTCTGTTGGACGGCGACTTACATTTACAATGCTATTGTCTACCTGCAGAGAGGAGTGTGTCTCTCTCTGTGTGTGTGTGTGTGTGTGTGTGTGTGTGTGTGTGTGTGTGTGTGTGTGTGTGTGTGTGTGTGTGAGAGAGGGTGTAAAACTAGAACTCAGCAGAGCAGTTTGGCACTTTCTTGTATAAGATATGATATGAAAATGTGAGGTTTTTCTGCAGGGCTGTTTGAAAGAGCATAGTAGGCAAATAATATGAACAGAACATTGAATTTACTTTTGACAGAATTAATAAAAATGTTTAAGAGACATATTGTTGGGTTCTTTTGAGGGGCTGTAGATTCTAAAGTGTAGAATTTACTGTTTATTAACACTTCTGTCTTGATTGTGTCTCAATTAATCAGTCTGTGGACATGTCGCTGCGATGTTCATTGTGCAAAATACAGCGTAATGTGTCCTTATTAACTGACATGTACGGTGGCCAATGGGTGTGAATCACAACAGCAAGTCAGAAAACACAATGGTGAAAGAAAGAAAACTTTCTCAACAGTTCACGTTGTTCATAATAATCATTAATGCTAAATGTTACTGACACGTTAACATATTCACAATATAATATAAAGGACATTTTCCGTTGTCAGTGAAGAACGTGATGATCAAGCACGTCTCCGTCCTCTGTATGATTTCCGGTTAGCGTGGACCTAGGCACAGGTGGAATAGAGCACCAAGAAAGTTTCCTGCAGTGTTTTATGGGGCGGTGAGGCCACCTCCACCAATATCACCTTTCACTAGCATCATAAATAATAACTCTTCTTTAAAAAATGAAAGCTTAAACCCTCAGGGTACAGAACAGAGGTGCTGCTTCACACTGCCAACATGTTTCACGAGTATGGCTATTGTTGAAGCTGCTCACTGCAGTGATCAGAGATGAGATGTGGTTGGTTTACTGCCTCATTTAAACACTTAACCCTTTATTTATTTTATTGATTCATTAATTTATCTTCATTATAATTTGACCTCAGGCCGTTTTTCAGTGTTGCTACTGCAGACAGACAGACAGACAGACAGACAGACAGACAGACAGACAGACAGGTATAACTCATGTCAGTGTTGTCCTGGTTGATGCTGTCAGGATGACTGGCTGGAAGTAGGGCAGTGTGTGTGTGTGTGTGTGTGTGTGTGTGTGTGTGTGTCATGACAGATGGTGTTCAGTTGGATCGCGTCGCTCTCTCACAAACACTCTTTCAGGTCAGAGTGATGGAAATGATGCTGACTGTTAAACGTTATCAGCAAACCGATTTTTTGCATCCTGCTGCACTCTGTGGTTTCCTACATTTCCCATGATGCCTTTCAGCTCAGACACCCCTGGAGAAGAGGGAGAACTTGTTGGTTTCAGCTGGTGGTTTCCATCAAGCTTCAGAATTATTGGACTAGTTTTAGTTAAAAAGGCCTTTTGACCACTTTTTGTTGATTGGATTGAGATTTTGTGTTTAAATGTGCTACTTATTAATATTGTTATATTGCAATAATGCGGTTGTAAGTTCAAAAGGGATGTCAATAGATGACGAAAAAAAACAAAGAGAAGCACAAACTATATGTGGTAGCCAAAAAAATCAAAGGTTTATGTCACCATTTCTTAAAGGAATGGTTTTGTTTAAACTTAAACTATCTATATTCATATCATTTATTAAACAACTTTGGTTTTCATAGGGAGAGAACAAACATGTAAAACCTGTCAATCAGTGAGTTTCTGCAGTGCTCGTCCAGGGCTCAAGACTAACTTTTCCCATTAGCACCACTGGTGCTCCATGTTGAAGATTTAAGGTGCACCAGCACAAAATGTAGGAATGCAGCAATTATTTTAAAGGAAATGATCAGACTCATTGTACATATAATAACATGGAGTCGAACTTGTGACCTGCTGCTGCTATTGATCTGTGATCAGGATGGAACAACTGGGTTAACATGTAAACCAGGACAACCACTCTGGACCCGAGTTTCTGGGTTACGAAGCTCACATCACTCACACACACACACACACACACACACACACACACACACACAGGATGAGTGACACGTTTGGGCGCCTCAGGGGGAATCTGAATATTGATTGGCCTGGAACAGTTATCCATCGTGTGTGTGTGTGTGTGTGTGTGTGTGTGTGTGTGTGTGTGTGTGTGTGTGTGTGTGTGTGTGCGCGCGTGTGTGTGTGTGTGTGCATGTGTGTTTTGATGAGGAGATTACACATTATTGACAGACTAATGGATGGGAGGTAAGTGTGTGTGTTAAACAGCCTAGTGTGTTGTTGCTGTTTTTGGTTGATTATCCTGTTTCACACACACACACACACACACACACACACACACACACACACACACACACACACACACACACAGGGCAGCAGGTCAGGGCTGGTGTGTGTGAGGGTCTGAACAGGGATCTGATTGAACCTTTGATGTTGTCTAAGCTGGCGGGCTGCAGCGACACTGAGCATGCTCAGAATCAAACCGTGTATGACTGAGTGTGTGTGTTTGTGTGTATGTGTGTCACAGTTGATCCGCCTGCAGCTTGCTGTAGTCCTGCTGCTGTAGAAACAATGTAACAATGCAACACTGTAGAAATACTTCACTTCAAGTCAAAGTCCTGCATTCAAGATCTAGTAAAAGAACATAAGTATACAAAGTGTATATAGTTGTAATGTGAATGTGACTTGATGTGACCTCACGTGTGGTTGTGGCGGCTACTTGCTATCCCTCGTGGTTGGCTTGTCAATAGTGCTGAAAGGAGCCACAAATACGTGTGTGGTCTTGGACAATACATCCTGTTTTATAATCTCAGTGTCAATAAAAGTACCTAAAAGTCATAATTGTGTAAAGATATCGTGTTAGAATATGAGTTACTCATATGAACAATACTTGAGTAAAAGTCTTGATGTTTCTGAAATTAAATGTACAGGTATTTACTGCACACTGTGGGTCTGCTGGGTGTTAAATTGATTCATTTAAAAATGTGCTACTTTGATGCAGCATGAAATCTGAAAGTAACTTATTACTGAATTAAACACATCAACATAGTGAAGTTAAACACACTACACTTGCTTCCAAAATGTATTTGAGTGGAATTGTAAAGAAGCATAAAATGGAAATAATCCAGTTTAGTACAAATACTTCCAAATTGTACTGGGCTGGTAGTCTGGATCTCCTGCCATGTGGCAGCAGGGTGAAGAGACTGTGGCTGAGGTGGGTGTTTTCATCAGCGATATCAATCAATTCCTTGCTTAACATCACTTTGTACTCACAGTACTCGAGTAAATGTACTCAGTTACACCTTTTCACTGGCGCAATGTGCACAGTTTCTGCCAGTGTGAGCGTCTTTTGGGTTCTACTTGTTGTTCAGGAAATATTTCCACACTGTTTTCTACGAATGCCTGCTGATGTACATAATTCCGAGAACACAGAACTGTACAGCGCGCTGCGTGCAGTAATTAAACTGAGTAAAGTACAGCCACACAGCGTCTGTTACCTCGTAGATTAGAGCCTTCCTGCTCTCTTCTTTCCACATTCACCCTCTGTATTCCTGCATGAGAGCAGAGACGCCCTAAAATATCATTAAACCCGACTGAGTCAGCGTCCTGCTGTAACTTTGGCTTTTATAATGACATTGAAAGGAGCTGCTCTCACATCATGGCCGACACTTGATCCTCTTAATAAGGTCAGAAACAGCTGATCTCTCATTGGTGCATCCTGGCGAGGCTAAAAAAAGTTTCAGTTTCGGACATTTTTCACTTAAAGTAAAATCTTCCTCTCAGGGGGTCAAAGGTCGACCCCGTGCTGCTCCCGGTGTTACACACTGCACGTGGTCCTGGTTATCTCCTAGTTACCGTTGCCCGCAGCGACCAGGTGTGGGGTGATTGATGAGGGCCTTTTTTTATATCCTCCTCCTGCTAATGGACAGGAAGTGACCACCCACAACCTCTGACTTCACTGACCCCAGCAGCATGCTGGGTAGCAAGCTGAGTGCCTGTCACACACACACATACACACACACACACACACACACACACAGTAACACAGTCAGTAATGAGGCGGCGAAGCCAGCAGCTCTCTTTCATCTTCCTCTTCACCTCAATCCTGCTGTTTTTCCTCCCGCTCGCCCAGGAGGATTGTGGGAAGGGGATGGTTTTTTGGCGGAGTGTTTTTTTCGAGCTGACCCTCAGAGGTCAGTGGAGAGGAGAGTTGCCCTCCTGCGCTCAGCCTCAGCAGCCTGAAGAGTCTTGTTTCACTCCGGTTTTGTCGCAGTGCCTTTGAGCAAAAACATTGAGCACCTCCTGATGTGATGAAGTGCCTTAGAGGACAGAGTTTAACTCCAAGGTCAGATATTCTGGCAGAATCAGTGGAAAAGTTGAGTTACTTGTTTTCAAACCTAATATGAGATTTGATTTGCCCTGATTTGTGTCTTCCAGGCTCTACTGCCTTTATAAAGCATATAATGACAAACTATGTGGATAATTCCATTCATTCAGGATTTTTGCGATTAACTCTGAGACAATACTGTGTTTTGATCAGCTGCCAGGTCTTTAATGTTTAACCTCCACACTGTTTCAGGTCTCAAACTGTGTAATAGTGCAAAAACTACCTCAGAAAGCAAAGTTAGTCGAGCATGATGCAGAGTGTAAGATGTACACCATTGAAATTGATGGTAATTTTCCTTTGATGAAGTATTAGTCGGCTGAACAGATGCATCAGTGTCGGCGCATTTGTCGTCTGATACATGACAATATTAAAACATATATATATTTTTTTACAGAACATGATGAAAAAAAGCCTTTACATACAAATTGAATATTAGCTAATATATTAATGTTTATTTTTTTTTTAAATTTTGTTTATCATTTCAGCATCCAGTCTTGGTGAAGCTTTAAACTAGTAGATCAATTATCAACCCTGGTCGATTATCAGGCCGATATTTTTCTGCCACATCGCAGATAAAATAAACTCATTCAGATTGAACGTGCTATCTGATTGGCAACTCATCACAATTAACAGCACTATAAACACTGAGTAATCTGAATCTACAAGGTAACTAGTAACTTAATGTATCAAATAAATGCAGTGGAGATGAAGTATAAAGTAGCTGAAAATGGAAATACTCAAGTAAAGTACCCGAAAATTGTACTTCAGAAATAATTGCAAATTAATATTGATCCCATTGGTCAACCCCTAATATAAGAATATTGGCCAATATATTGATATCTTGAGTCTTTTTCCCCCCCCAAATGTTTCAGCATTGGCCTCAAAACTAAAAAGTATCAGTCAGGCTTCAAACCTAACCCTCCACAAAGTGACTCCCAGCTGACAACATAAAACCTTTTTTCCACTGAAGGAAGCCGGACACTTGATGAGGATCTCAGGTGACCTGTAACCAGAATCTAAACTCAGCTTATCAGCTATATTCCCTGCTTGGCGGACGGACGAGGATTTAACTGGGAGGAAATCCATGGATGTGCTAGTGGGAAAATGGATACAGCATCAGAGCCATGTTGAATCCTATGAAAGCTGCTCAGTGGCACATGAAGCCCAAAATGCTCGTCTTCCCAGAGATAAAATTACCCAGATCTTCCTCATAGTGAGGACATGTCCGGCTATATGTCCTAAAACAACATAATGATGTTGTCGCTCTCCCGCACTAGTCTAAAGAGAGAGATCTAAAGAGAGGGACAGTGTGAACAAGCTGGGAGGAAGTAGTGACAAAGAACAACGTGAGGGAAAATGAGAACAAAAAGGTTTTGACGAAACAGAAGTAAATCAGCAGGAGCTTTTTAGTTCAATTTCCTTTATTTAAATGTCAGAGTTGTTCTGCAGTAAATACAAAGAAAAACACAACAACCCTGGGACTATTTTTTTCCCCACAGGTTGATGGTGGAGAAAATGTCTCTCCTCTCTGTCAGAATAGTTCCTGTTGTTCATCGGCATTAGTAGAGCTGAAATATGTAAACAAGGAAGAGTGAGCTGCACCTTCACACATCACCATCATGAGTTCATGAGATGAAGTTTTACATCTCTTGTTAGCGAAATGCTAGTGGAACCCACTGGAAACATGATTAGCATTAGCTTCTGTTGACGCCGACAGATGAGGATATCTGTGCCATATTAGTGAAGTGAGACACAACAGGGTGGGTGGACTGACAACCTGTCAATCTCATCGCTGTCCAATGAGGTGACAGGGAGCTGTGGAAGCAGGTGGGCGGGGCTTGATGATTAGTCTGTTCCTCAAACAAGCCACATTAATTAACCCCGGCAGGTAAACAAGAAGGGGGATGTCTAAATACTGTGTGTGTGTGTGTGTGTGTGTGTGTGTGTGTGTGTGTGTGTGTGTGTGGTGTGTCTATTCCACCAAAATGAACGCAAGGTCCCCTAGAAAGCTGCCTGTTAATTATCCAATTTAAACTGATGAAATTGAAACTTGAACCCCACAAATGAATTAATTAGCCTAATTGTTGCTGACTGTGTGTGTTTATCTTTCCTTACTAATGTGTGTGTGTGTGTGTGTGTGTGTGTGTGTGTGTGTGTGTGTGTGTGTGTGTGTGAGGATCTCAGTCAGCCAAACTAAATACACACATTTTTAAAATCCTTCTGCATACAAACAAAGAAACTGCATATATGATAATGAATAATCAATAAAATATGAGGACTGTCGGGCTAATTACTCACTTTTAAGTCTGTGAAAGTACATTTTCATCAACAGACTGAAATAAAGTGACACTAACGGCCATCTGGAAGAAATAAAATCAGCCTGAACACAAACTGTGTGACTGGAAAATGGTCAGCAGTGATGGTAACGTGTTCATTTTGTAGTTAGTGAGGTCTTAACGAAGCTCTGACGAGTTTCTGAGGCGTCAGACACGGACGTCAGCAGGCTGCTGCGACCTCCAACCTCTGATAGACTCTGTATTGTGTTTTTTGGATGTTGTGTGATCTGAGGCTCTCCTCGCACACCCACCCTCCCACACACACACGCAGTTCCCCTTCACACCCCACTGACACTTGCTCTAATGAGGTGGTGGAAGGTGACAGGGTTAAAGGTCACGTTTCGGCTCGGCGGTTGGCTGGCGGTGACGGATTCCTGTCTGAGGTGGAGGTCGAAGGTTAGCAGGCGGCAGACAGACGGGGTCGTGGGGTGAAGTGGTGAGACTGATGCTGGTGCAGTGGCCATGCAACAAAGTCTAGTTTAAAAGTCTAAAGTTTATTTCTGAGAGGTTTAGTCAGATTTAGTACTGGTCTCTGTTTAGTATTCACTCAACTGTAGTTTTTAAATTGCTAAAGGTTAAAGAAATAAAGTGCTTTACATTGTTGAAACAAGAACATATCAGGAGGCGATGAGGCAAATAAAATCAGACAGTTAAGAAATAATTCAAAAATAAAATGGAATAAAAAAACACAACTGTAATCTAAAATAATAATCAGACAGATGAGACGTGTCGGAAATGAAACAGTATGGTAATAAAATGAACGGATTCTGCACTACATGGCCAAAATTATGTAGACAATTGAAAGTTAAAGCCATTTGTGATGACACAGGAGCAAACATGAATATATTCCCAGTCTCTGCGTCGTGTTATTTGCTGCTGTGTGAAGAATTTAATCTGGTATCCAAAATATCACTCTGCTTTAGCAGACCCACATGTGAAGGTGTCCAGCTAGTTTTGGACCATATAGAGAGATTCTGTACACACTCTTCAATACCAAAATCAGCCCAAAGCTGTGTCAGAATTTTAGAATTATAACAGTCACAGTTCGGGGAAGCTAAGAATGTGAGATGTGGGTCAACGAATCCTGTTCAGGGCCTCAGAACGGTCCAAACACACACACACACACACACACACAGACACACACAGACACACACACACACTGGGCTGCCAGTCAGAGGATGTCTCTTCTGACTCAGCACATCAGCTCTCTCTCTCTGTCCTGCAGTGTGCAGTGCAGCTCGCACGCCCCAGTGTCCTCGCTTCGTCCAGCGAGCTGCACTCTGTTGAATTTTCTGCCTCGAGCACCAAACTGCCGGTCGGCTCGTTTAATGGCAGCCTGAGGGAGGAGCTTGTGACTCACAGTCTCTAAATATGTACAGCTCACACAGCTCTTCTTCTTCTTCTTCTTCTTCTTCTTCTTCTTCTTCTTCTTCTTCTTGCTCACAAAGCTGCCATTTTAGCGGCGAGTTGACACAACAGATTAGGTTTGGGTTGGAGCGTTGTTACAGGCTGCGAGTGAACGTGTGAGGACAGAAAGTGACAAAACAACAATCTGAGCAGCAACAGTGGCTCTGCATAATGACGGGAACACAGTTTGTTCAACAAGATGACATCACAAAGCTTTGTCTTGTTGAAAACAGCAATGTGCAGCTTTAAAACACCTGTGATGTGAACAGGTGCAGAATGTGACTGGACTGAACCAACTTCACACACACACACACACACACGCACACATGCAAACATGAAGCCACATCCAAATGAAGTCCAGCTCCGACCACATGCTGCTTTTATTTCTTTCTGACACCAACTGCCCCCCTTCTCCACCTGAACTACTCCCATCAACCCTGTTATTACCCCCTCTGCTCCCCACCCTCCTCCTTCAGACTTCCACCTCCCCTGTTCCTGTAACTACACCCTCCTTTCATCCAAATGGCTTCCTTTTGTGCTTCTACTCATTTGTTTCTCAGCGGGCTGCTCAGGAGGAGAGCCCCCTCCTCTTCATCTGCCTCCTCCTCCTCTTCATCTTGACTTTAGAGTTAAATAATTGCAAATAACTAAGTATTTTATGGTATACTTTGCTTGTGTACTTCTACTGTTAGTTACTAGTTAATTTTTAGATTAAGATCTTACATAAAAACACATAATGAGCTAATAAAATACAGCTTTTTAAAGATAAAAGCTCTAGTTTGGTATCTCAGATGTCTGTGAGACGCTGATGGAACTCTCAACCTTTCAGATGGTTTAATTTAAATCTCAAGGAGGTCGATTTCACCAAACATCTTAATGTGAAACAAAGATGAGCGAAAAAACCCAAATATTTATGTCAACAGAACTTTGCTAGCTGCAAAGCTAGCTGAGCTAACTAGCTAACAGCAGCCACAGTTAGATAATGCCGCCTCCTATTTGAATGAAGGATTTTTACTGAAGTAAAACTTAAAACGAAGCTTTTTGTATGTGTTTTCAGTGTTTTTTTTGGCTTGTCTCCTTTGTTTGGCAGGCTTCTGATTGGCCGACATTGGCCTTACTGTAGTGGTTATATTGGCACCTGTTGCTTTGGCGTGCACTTGACAGCCTGCTTTGCAATTTCATTGCTTTGCTTTGGACCGGGATTGTTTTTAAACCGTTTTTTGAAATATGAATAACTAATGTTATTGTCATGGGATATTTTGACTTGAGAATCGACAAATATACTAGGCGAGATTTTAAGTTTTTGCAGTGTACTGAAATTGAAATTGAAATTGACCTTTTTCAACAAATTAAGTTGCAGTAAAGCACAGAAAGAAGTGGCAGTTTAAACTTCTGATAGAGTTTGAAGTGCTTAATGTAGCTGAAGTGTCAGTTTCAGACAGTGATGAAATACGTCGACATAAGAAAACTGAGAGGAGTGTTGGTTTTATTTTGCAACATGGAAAAACACAACATTAAAGCAATTTGAAGTAAAATAAAGAAATATACAATATAATAAGCTAAATGTGCTTCATATAATGGTTGACTGCATGTGCTCCGTCTGCTTTGTGGCTGAAAGTCTTTTAGAAAGACAGGAAAGAAAGGAGCAGGTGGAGGAGGTCGGGGGAGCGGCAGGAATGCCCGGAGACACAATAGACACAAACAGTCACATGACCAACAAAAGTGGTTGAAAGCAGGAGACAAATGCTGAAGACTGAGCTTTTCCTTGCTTTAATTAGTCAGATAAAGTGACTTCTGTCCTGTGAAATCACTTTTCTTCAAGCATTAACCTCCAGACTTTGAAATACTGTCAATCAATTTCATTTATCATCATGAAACCTGTCAAACGCTGTTTTATGTCCACAGTTCTGTTGTCAACGAGCAACAAAGTTAGAAAAAGCCTCTGTGAGACTCTTTCTCCCGTCTCTTCCTTCCAGGTCACATGACATAATAAGAGCATTAATACGTCTTAATGCCCATTAGCAGCGCCACAGTTAGCATCGCTAATGACAGCTGAGAGCACAGAGCTATAAACGGCAGCAGCATTAGCATCGCTAAGCTAATGATGACAGCAAGCGTTTTAATGTAAATGTTTTCTGAGAGCTGGAGATGCAGCCTCATGTTCCTGAACACACACACACACACACACACACACACACACACACACACACACACACAAACACACACTCAGCTCGTGCTGTTCTGTCCTGCGTCTATATTTAGACGCTGTTCGATCTTCGCCGCGTGTCGAGCAGTAAAATCAGCCGCTGGCCGTCGGACATCGTGTCTGAACCTGATCCCCCCCCACCTCATCTCCCTCATCCCCTCTTCATCCTCCGAGAGGATGTGGCGGTGTCCATCCGAACTCTACTTCCTCCTCCTCCTCCTCCTCCTTCTTGTCCTCCTCCTCGTCTGTCTAAACGGATGAAGAACGAGCGCCTGTCGCTCTGGATGGAAAGATTTCAGTCTGCTCAGGTGTCTGAGATTTAATATCAGCAGAGTCACCTTCACATCCACGATCAGTCAACAAGCTGGTGGTGGAGAGTTCAAAGGTCGCAGTAAACACTGCACTGAGCCTGAAAGATGACAAGGAGGAGAGAACAGCCAGAGGTCGACTCAACAATTTGTTTGCTTTCCTTTTTTGAATCAACATCTTCTGTTTGGAATCGATCATTTCTTAGATCATATTATTTGTTTTTGCTTCCTAATCTTTTGGTTATCGTACGACTAAACTTTTGTCATACGATAAAAAACAACTAACTACAACTTTTCTTTAAACCTCAGTCCTCTCACAAAGATATTAAAGTTTCTTCAAAAGGGTTAGAAGGGAACCTTCCGTGGCTGCAGATGTCTTTGTACCTCAGAAAAATGTAACTTTGAATTCTTAGAGAGCCGTTTAATACCTGAAAAGACCTTGAAAAGAGGTCTGCCGTGACCGCCTCTGTCTGTCAGGATGTCTGCAAGCATAAAAGCAAGAATGTGAATTCCATCACTGGTGTGCCGAAACATGTGTGTCCATATTCTTGACGTATGTTTAAATGTTATTAGAATGATGCAGTGTGTCTGTGATCATAGACGACTGATGCAACCTCTGGACACACGCCTTGTTTTTACGTCCATACGACTTACATGCACTGCGCCTGTGCTGTAAAATGCCACCGAATAGCCTTTAACACGTAATTTAACAAAGTCAGAAAACATGTGAAACCGGAAAAGTGGAATTTAGTCGTAAAATGTGGCAGCGGCTCAGTCTTTATGGTATTTAGTATCCTCTTTCATTTATCAGTGTGTTGCTTTTAGTCCACACTCGAGGCTTTAATGGAGATAAATTAAACTGAAATGGATTTTATGGAGCCGTTTGTCTATTCTGCTTTTTGTTTTCTTTCCAACATTTCAGTTTGTTGTTGGTGCAGTGTTCTATTACAGCCACGCTTAAACGCACTCTGACATCACCCATTGGTTTGAAGCCTTGAGTTTTTGCATTGCAGCCGTCGCCATCTTGGTTTGTTGTAGCTGGAAGCAAGCATATTTGGAAGAGAGGTTGCAGCTGATTGGATCTGACTCAATGAGGTAGCCACGCCCTAAAGCATACCCTCCTTCATCGTCTATTTGACTCGAAATGGGCCCACGCTTTACAAAATGAACATCATGCTTTGGTGAAGAAGACTTGAAACTAGAGATTGAAACCATAAACTCATCAGGAAACTGTTTACTGAGGTCATAAATCAAGTGAGAAGTAGGGTCATTTCATCCTCATTCTCATAAGCTTAAATACAATCAGACTTATGTCTTAAACCAGTGGATTAGAGAGACACTTCTCATCGACTCTAGAAGCATTTCCAGTTTAATTTCTGTTTGAATAATTAATTGAACATCTTTGTCGTCCTACTGTAAAATCATTGATGTAATTTCCCTGCGTCTTGTTTACTGTGATAGACCAGTGAGACGTCTGGTGTTCCCACTAACTGTCCTGTGTGTCTCTGATGTGTCTGTCAGGAGAGGTCAGATGAAACGCGGTTGATCCACACAGTAGTACCCCGCAGATTTGTCTATAATACTATAAGACGTCCATCTCCTTCCTGCTTTTTTCCTCGAGCCTCACAAAGCCCGACTAAATCTCCCCAACTCCGTCTTTTGTGGTCTGAAAAACATCCTCTGAGACTCGACTGAGCCCATCAGAGTGCCGACGATGACGACATTGACTCCAGAATTAGAAATCTTTACATTTCAATGAAAACATGCTACGTTTGTAAAGCAGCATGTACTGTATGAATAGCTGATGTAGACATTGATAATTGAGTCTGGATGGACACGTGGATGATTATGTACTCATCTAATCCAGCGTGCCAAAATGTTTTGTTCAGTCAGAAAAGAAAAGAACAAGTTAAACTTCCTGCAGCTGCTTTCAAACAAAAGCTTGTACACATCAAACTGGTTTCTTACAACAAGATGAACAAAGTGTCCTGTGTTGTTTCCACCATTACAGAGCTGAAGCTACACCCCTTTTAAAGACTTTGATCCTTTGTGCCACCAGCCTGACCAGAATTTGTTCATCCGTCTTTCTGCAAAAAATGTTTTCTGGATGGTGCAACTTCTTCTAATAAAATGATTATTATTTCGTCTCAAACTCAACATCCACAGCTAAACCTCATTGGAGCTGTAGTTATAAATGATGACAAAAACATAGTCTACTCTTTGTCTTGGATTGACTAGAGAGGTGTTTAAATTCGTCTAGTCTTTCACCCCTGAGAGTCGAGGCGGTGAGGGAGGTGTAGAGGAGCACAGTAGCCAGGTGAGGCAGATGTAACTGTGCAGGTGTGAGCAGAATTCTGCAATCTGATCAGGCTTTTTCCGTCTGTAAACTCTTTGAAACAAACATCGTTGTGCGATGCCTCTACAAGCTGCAGACTTTGAACTCAAATACAGGTGTAAAAGCCACCAGTTTGTCAAAACAGTTTGAGAAACACCTCAACGGTCTACACTCTGTTTACTCTTCTTAGTGTGTTTCTGTCCTAAGGTGCATCGCGATGTGGACGTGGAGGGTTCTGCATCATTATGCATTATGCATTATCATTATTATCTGCATTATGCATCATGGGAAGTTTGTAGCCTCGAAGAAGAACATTCCTGCCCTCTAACAACGATTGATGCTGATATTCTTCCGCCTCGGTTGGACAATAAAGTTTTAAAGCTACGTCACAGTATTGCTGTCTTTCATCAGCAAGTGTCAAAAAAATGCACTCATTTTGGCTAGCTTGAGGGCATATTTTTTTTGGTATACTGTGACTGAAACAGGTACGTGTCAAGTGCATCAAGAGGAACAGATGGATGTTATTAAAAGAGAACCCATTTTTCAAAATAAAACAACTTTCAGAGTGTGATTGTCAATATAACGGAAAGAAAAAAAAAACTTATTTATTCTTTTTCTGCGGTACCAATAATCTACGGACTGCTCTAGTGGACCTCTAGTAGAGAGATAAAGCTGCGTGTGTTTCATGTCTTGTAGTTTAAATCATAGTCCTATGGTTGTGTCCAATTAGTGCACTAGAGTTTTGGTGAGAAGTGACTCAAAGACATTTTCGTGCGCCTCATGTCTAATTGTTTTGTCACCAATGCACACAAACCTAAGTGAACTGTTGAACTTGGCAAAGCTCAGGCCGAGATGATGTCATCTTATGTAGATCTGTTTGTCTTACTGTTGATCAGATATAAAGCACAAGTGTACACACAGTTAACAGTAATGTTATTTTAAAATATATTGTTTCATTTGTTATTGAGTGTGTTGCTGTGTGGCTGACACGGAGCCACTTTGTCTTCTTTCTCTCCAGCTGCTTCTTCCTTCGACAGTCAAGGAGCTATACAGAAACAAACTGTCACACACACACACACACACACACACACACACATACACACACACACAGACAGAGATACCAATATATACACTTCCTTTCAACTGTCAGTACATAGCAGAGCAGCTGGGCAGAACCTGCTATGCCACTTTCAGCTGTGTGTATATGTCTGTTTCTGTGTATAGTGTGTATGTGTGTGTGTGGCTGTGAGAGAGAGAGAGAGAGAGTGTGTGTGTGTGTGCAGTATCACCTCACACACACTTGAGTAATTAACTTTCAACATGGCTGGGTTTTCGCCTCGGCTGTGTGTGTGTGTGTGTGTGTGTGTGTGTGTGTGTGTGCAGAAGAGGAGGAGGTAGCTGCCGTCAATACTAATTTGGTGCGAGAGAAAACAAATGTATTTAATCCCTGGTTGTCTTGTCCTGTTTTCCTCTTCCTCCCTCTCTCCTCTCTCTCTCTCCTCTCTCTCTCTGTGCTCCCCCTCTCTTGCCTAGCACCTTGCTCGCCCCTTGCTCGTCCCACCCCACCCCTCGCGGGCTGATAGCCATTAGCGCTGCAAAGGGAATTTTAATGCAACACCGGCTTCAGTGGGAAGGAATGAATATTTAAAACACACTCTGACTGGAGCGATAAAAGAAGAAGGACATATCCTTCATCTGGAGAGCACACACACATTTAAAACACACACACACACACACACACACGTGCAGGTGTGTGTTTATGTGACACACTGAGACTCTGTCTGGTTTCGTCAAACCAGTTGAGCTGGTCTGACTGGAGATCAGCCCTCTGCTGTTTGTTTTGTCTCAGAGCTGGTCCACGTCCTGTCAGAGCTGAAAGATGAGGATGGTTTCCATGGTTACAGCTTGAAAGCTTTCACGTCAGGCGCCTCACAACTCAAGATCGCCCTCCTGCTGCTCATCACGCTGCTCTGAAGTGTTGTACGTCATATTTATCCTCATCCGTCTGTATTACAATTAGCGCTGCATCTACACTGTGAAAAAAACCTCTGTAAGAATCCACCAGTGTTGTCTTTTCTTGAGAAAAGTCAAACAAGCTCCAGCGCCATTATTGTTTTTCACTACTAAAGTACTCTGTTGCTCACAATGTGTGTGCTGATTACACTTACCGCAAATATACTTTTAAGAGGTTTACAACTCATATTCTGGGAGACTTTGATCATATCCACCACCAAATTTCAGGGGGAAATATTGTTTTTTTTTTTTACTCCACTATATTAATTTGACAGCTGATGTTACTTGTGACTGTGTAGATTCATATTTTACAATTGACATATAAAAAGTAATAGTAACGTATCATATGATACAACATCAAAGTGATCCTGTCAAAACTTAACTTAAACATGACCTGCAACGCAATGCGCCAATAATACATAACACAGCGTAACAGTGATACTTAGTGACATAAAGGTGAAGCATGATACTGACATGTAATGTAACAGTAAAACATAACAGTGACATGTAACATTATTTTACGTAAAGATATAATGCAATGATAAATAACGCGATGTAACATTAACATACGATAACATAATATGTTTTTTTTACCAAAGCGTGTTAATGTTATGCTAAGTTATGTATTATAGTCAAATTGCGTTACATTTCACTGTTATGTTGCTTGATCTGTCATTGTTGTACTATCTTATGTAGTATTGTTAAATTCCATTATGTCTTACTATTTTACTGTAACATCATGTTACCTAATAATGAAATATAACATGCAACATTTGTATTTAACATTGTACAAAATACAGGTGACATATTACATGGCAGTGACAGAGAGCGTGAGGCAACAGTAAAACATGACTTAAAAAATGTAGTTTGTAACATAACAGTGTAACATAACATCATTTCACAGTGAGATGTGATAGAGAATACATGTTATACATAACATCAAATAACAGCAAGATTTAAGATAACAACATACCAATAATATTTAGTATAACAGGGAAACATAACATTTTACATGTAATACATTACCTAGCATAAAATAGCACTCGATATAAGAGTGAAAGGTAAAATGTCATGTAAAATTGATGCACAACAATTTAGCATAAAGCTAGCATAACATAACACAAAACATAACAGTGAATTGAAATATAACAGTGAATTATAATGGTCAAACTTAACATAGATGTAAAACATAATGAGAGGTAACAGTAAAACATAAAATCAAATAAATACAGTTTGTAACAGTGTTGCATAACATAATGTAACAAAATCTAAATGTTGCAGATAACACAAAATAACAACACGTAAGAGAACATAATATATTAAAGGAATGTAAGGTATCTGTGAAACATAACAATTTAAATAGAAACTGAGACACTTAACATAACAGTGTAATGTAATATGTCATGTGAAAGTGATACACAACAAGTTTCAATGCTATACATAACATAAGTCAACCATTATGTAACAGTGATTTAAAACAACATGGCATGTTGGTATGTGATGTAGTTATAAAATTTAACGAAACACAATATAACATACAATGTAAAACATGACATAATGTAACATTATGTATCATAACATAGCATAGCAAAACAAATAAGACTATAATAACATATAACATAACGTAACCGCAAGAAGAACCATGAAACATAACGTGATATCACAAAAAATATAGGATATAAACAACATAATGTGACAAAATATATAGCTTAACATAACATAAGACCAATATGTAACGTAACATATGAATAGTTACTCTTTTAATCACTATTATACATTTACTTCAATAATGTAGATTGATGCATTGCAGTAGTTTAAAACTCTCACACAGTGCAATAGAGCAGTCCGACTGAGCTCCTGAGCTCTGACCTTACAATGCATCAATCATTTAACACTGGGAATGAGAACAAGATTCATAAAGAGTTATTCTGCTGTTGATACTCAATATCTTTATTACAGAGAATTTTGTACCTTCAGTGAATGAATATTTTGAATGCATGATTCCCACTCTTGCCTTTGTGTATTTTTAAAGCGTTGCTTTTGTTGAATTACTACTTTCACTTTTGAGCCAGCTCCAGACAATGATCTTATTTTTGATACAGCGACATAGTATGTAGTCTTGATTTTTAAGATATTTCTCTCAGAATGGATGGGCAGTTGTAGGGCTTTCTAAAGACAATGTTGTAACTTTGAAACAGCTTGAAGTGATATTTAGAGTGAGTTCAAAAGATTAAATGAAAACATATTTCTCAGAGATGTACAATTGTTTTTGTATCTTTTTTAGACATTCAAAAGGACACACAGAGAGCAACAGGTGAGCTGAAATGAACGGCTGTTGTTATGGAAACAAGGTGCACTGTCAGGCTTTTTTCTTTCTCCTTTCCCAGAAAAACTGCCTCAGGCAGCACTTTTTTCACAAACAGACAAACTCAACCTCGGCTGCTCTGCATTCAGACATTTGAATGCTTCTAAAAAAAAGCATTTGAATTTAGATTTAAAAGCAGGTTTGAAGCACCTGTGGAAGAAAGACAGGGAGAGTGACACTATAAAACAGCAGCAAGAGAGAGTGAGAGAGAGATCAGTTCGACAGGTGGTGTTTTTAGAAATTAATAAGAAAGCAGAAATACCACGGAAACGTTTGAAGTAAATGAGAAACAGTGTGTCTGTTTCATAGTCTGTCCACCAGAGGATGCATCATGGCCACAATTCTTTAAAAAACTTTTAACATCCCCCCAAAAAATGTGTTTTTGTGGGAAAGAACTGACAAATAGAGGAAAGATCAGCTGCCATTATAAGATCTCCGGCTGATCCAAATGCTTCGAGGCTGCCGCCTTTGTCTCGTAGTCTAGGTGATTTGTACCAAAACTGAGGCAGCTGTTTTTTTTTAAAAAAGCATGAAATTTGGCACAGTTGCACAATTTGGCGCCCTGAACATTTTGAGAAATAGAACCATCACAAAAATGCTTTGTGCCAGCCGTGTTGAGCACTTTACTTTCTACCATGACTTGAATGATGTATTTTGCATTGTATCTCTTGAACCAAACATGTTAACACAAGAGAGGTAATGTCTTCCTCGTGTGTGTCGATGGTTGAGAATTATGATGATTGCAGGTACAACCTCATGAAGGGTGCGTGTAGAGTTACTGATGAATTCAGCAACACCGCGAGGTAAAAAACAGTATCCGAAAATCTAGGCTAGACTTCATGATATCTGGCATATGTGAAGAGTTTTAAAAAGATAAACCTTTTATTTATCAACCTTGGCAATACAATGATACATTACAGTACTGGTAATTGATGTCCAAATCGGTATTCTAAATAAGGAGATGTTGAGTCGGCTGCAAGGGGAAAAGACAAGGGGAAAAGGGGATGAAGAGAGCAACACATCGAGCTCCTCTGTTGCATTTGAGTAGCCTCAAATCCATGCACATAAAAAACATAGAGGGAGAGTCTCTCCACGTTGTCCATGGTGCTTTAACAAGCACAAGCTCGACCACCTACGCTCGCAGCTGCCCAACATTTACTCATCAAGTTGACTTCTGAGACTTAGAAACAGGGGAGATAGCTGATGGCGCCCCTCCTGTCCACGTCATCTAATAATGACATCACATTTAATGTCAAAGCTTCCCATATGGCCAGAATTCAATTGTTGTGATTTCATTTAATATATCTGGGCAGTCAGTTTTGTCTCTGACATCACTGACAATAATAAAGTTCGAATTTGGGGGTCAGGGGTTCCTCAGAAGTGATCTGAAAGTGCAGCTGACACACATGACAGAGATGGTATGTAACACAAATGATTGTCGCTCACAGTCAAACCTCTAAGACCTTCAGGGCTCTTGCATGTTCAAACGTGGGTCACAGGTACGGGGTTTTGATTTGTGAAATTTACTGTGAGGAAATTGTGTCATAGTCCGTCTTTAGTTTCCGTTCAAACATTGTCTTTCAGCACTTTGAGCTCTGCATCTGCATTAGTAAATATCAGCAGATCATGTGTTTCTAAGTCTCGATGACTGTCATTTACATTTTTAAACAATTCTTTTTTAAACACGATTTTTGATAAAATCACCAGCTCAACTTTTTTGTGGTAGCTTTTTTGCAGGTTAGTGTTGGACAAGTTCAAAAAAATATTCACCCAAAATAAAAATTCCAGATATCAACAAGAAATACCAGCCTTCAGTGACTCAGCAAAACAACAACAAAAGACAGAAATTCAGTTTGTTACAAAGTTCAGTTTCTCAGTCTCTGTCCAGAGTAAACCCTCTTCTTAAAAAAAAAAAAAAAAAAAATCAACATAGGTTCTCTGAAACATCTTTGACAAGTAAGTTGATCGTCTTTGTGCACACATGATGAGTATCTGGAAGTGCAGCTGCAGGCAAATGCTAAGCTATCTGTGTCGTCTTTGAACTGTTTTTTTTAGTACATGCACAAATAGGCGGGATTGGAGGGGAAAAACAACAGTAGAATCGCTGGCCCTGCTTTTGATTTTGATGACAGATGATAGTTTTGTTTCCCCTTCTTGAGTTTCAGTTTGAGTTCAAGCTTTTCCCAGCAGCTAACAGAGGCTAGCCTGGTTCCCGACCTCTGAATCACAGATTGATTTGTTTTTTAGTGATTCTGATCTTCAAAAGGAAATATCCGGGTGATTATCGGCTGAAGGGAGGAAGCTTGTCTTCGGTTTAACTTCCACAGAAGTTTGTGATCCTTGTGATGTGATGAAGGATGAGATACTGAAGTAAGGACAATGTGACACTGCTGCAGTGATCCCTGACTTAACGGTGGCACGCAACATAATGTAACATAACAGCAATATGAAACTGTGATGATGTAAAAGTGATGCATGAAAAAAAGAAAGAAAAATAATGTAGAAAAGGACGATATAAGACTGATGCACCAATGCTGTCCTGTAAGCTTACACATCTTCCTCAGTTCTTCATCTTCAGCAGCTTCTTCTTCTGATACCAGCAGGGATATTTGTAACGGAGCAGAACAGATTCACTTCAGAGGAAACCTGATGTCTTGTGTTCATGTAAACATACTGACACGAGAACACAGAGCCGATGACAGTTCCCATGAAGAGGCGAGACAGAGGAACGCTGTTGGACCGGATCAGTGTGTGTGTTTTCAGACTGAAACCTTGTAGCTTCACAGTGAATCATCACAGGTCAAAGAGTTTAACTATGTGTGTGTGTGTGTGATTGACAGATAAGGAAATAAGTGCAGGTTGTTGCTAAATTGGAATAAGTAACGGCTAACAGCAGGGAAGCAGAGCGTGTGAGTGTGTGTGTGTGTGTGTGTGTGTGTGTGTGTGTGTGTGTGTGTGTGTGTGTGTGTGTGTTTGTGTGCGTGTGTGTCATTCGTTAGTGCCCCGTATTCCTGACGAAGCTTCAGTGAAACCAGAGATCATCAGAAAATCGTTGAGGTATGAAAAAGACAATTTACAGTTTCGATTGATTTGGACTCCCATGTGTGCGTGTGTGTGTGTGTAAGCCGATCCCCTCCAGGTGTATAGGGTGATAGATCAGTTTTCGAGTGGTGTGTTTTCCAGCCGCTCAGCTTCCTGTGCAGAAGGGAAGCTGAGCTTGAAAACGACAGCGGCTGTAAACTGATCCTGGGTCAGATTTCAGACGTCTTGTACATCATCAGGGGAAACGCTGAGTCCTCATTGGCTAATGGTATCACAGTGTATGGGAACACATCATTTAGCTTAACAAGCATCCCTCAATCACTGCTGAAGCTACACGCATTGCTCTTGATTCAAGTGATGGTGAAGCTAAACAACGATAGCTAACATGCTTAATATACCATGTTTGTTTATTTTGTATGTTTGTGCAACATGCTAACAAGCAAGCTAAATGTCAAAATCACTCCTCAAAGCTTTTAATAAATACAAGTATTAAAACTGATAACTTAATAGTTCCAACATATCTTAGATGTTTTATTATCATGGTTATTGGTGTTTTTTTTTTGTTTTTATCTCATATTGATGTCAGTATTTAGTTACTTTATTTTTTGCAGGGACTGATGACTTCCAGAGGATGAACTGTAATAACTTTGGAGACCCCCTGACATATGCTGGTCTTGCTGGACCAGCAAATGTTGTGTGTTGGTGCTGGTTTTGGTGCTGGTCTATGCTGTGTTTTTCAGCAGGGTACTCTCTCACAAAGCTGCCAGCACAACTTTAAACCGTTGTTATTGGCCTTTATCAACTAGTATCCTAACACGCTATCAGAGGATAAAGATCTTAGTTGCACCGTTACACAAATGTTAAATTAGCATGCCATTTATCATGTCAGCATTAGCATGTTACTTTAATCAACACAATAACATCCAGAAGTCTTACAGTGAATGTAAGCATAGGGTGTACATGTGTCAGTAACAACATATTTTAAATTCTATACTGTAAGTGTTAGAATTTAGCATCTAAATAGCATGTTATCTTATTTTCATTAACTTGTAGCCAGTCTGTAGATGCTAACAGGATTTATATTGAACACGTCCAGTGTGAACCAATTCGTTAGCATATTAACTGTCAGTCTTTAAAGCTGCTATATTTCATTCATATCTAAATATTTCCAAATATTGACATTTGCGTGATTTAGAATAATATTTGTCATGTTTATTTCACGTGTGAGTGTCTACCAAGGTAGAAGTTAACGAATTAACAAGCCCGCCTGATTTCACATCTCCATGACCTCAGTTTCTCCGTCCTGATGGTTTCTGCTGCGAGAGGAAGCAGCTCGAAGTGTAAATGACAGTTGGTGCTGCCTCTCTCTCTCTCTCTCTCTCTCTCTCTCTCTCTCTCTCTCTCTCTGTGCTCACTCTTCGTCTGTCGTTAGCTGAGAGATTGAAGCTGCTTCATTAAAAGCTGCTGGATGGATCCCACTCGTTCAGCCGACTCCCTCTGCATGCTGGGAAAATCTGCTGACGGCTGCACAGTGACAGGGAAGGAAGGCTAGGCAAAATGGAGAGTGCGAGAGAGAGACAGAGAGAGCATCCTACATTCGTACAAACAGTGGGAAAATAAACAAAGTAACACATTCCGGTCTTTTCTGGTTCACTCCGGTTCATTACCTGACTCGTTTTACGACTCCTACCTGTCCTTCTCTTCTTTCAATCACTTTTTGCATTCTTTCCTTTCTCAGTACCTTTCTCCTTTCTTCCTAGAGCCTTTACATAATATGTGGCGCTCCCTGGACGGACTGAGGGACAGATGGACGGACAGGCTGAATTTGAGTTTAAGGAAACAAGATCTGTCCCCTAAAAAAAAAGAAATCCTAAAATGCCATTTTAGCAGTTCTAGTTCTGACAGCTGAAACGTTAGCCTGACAGGACGACAAACTGCAAGTCAGCGAATCGGGAGGCAGCAAGTCCTCACTCTGTGTTTGTGTGTGTGTGTGTTGTTAAATGGAGTCACATACACTAAAGTGTCTCTCCCAGGCTGTTATGACTCGACAATGCCGTGACCACTGCTCTCTCTTTCTCGCTGTGTGTGTGTGCCTGTGTGTGTGTGTGTGTGTGTGTGTGTGTGTGCCTCTGTACCTGTGTGTGTGTGTTTAGATGGAGCACTGCTGTAATTGAATTTTACCTCGCAAAAAAGCTGTGACATTATTGTATTAGAGGATGGATATGCTGCCTGGCCTCACAGACAGAGAGAGAGGGGGAATCGAACTGCAGCTAAGGGCAATAACGTCATCAGCATATCTGACCAATCAGAGCCCTCCATTCCATGTCGAGATGGAGCATGGAGTCATGCTGTGCTGTCAGAGTAGCTGCTGTGAAACATGTCCTGCACATGAAAGATAAAAGTGCCAGAGAGGAACGTGCTGATACAGAGGTGTGTTTGGTAACCGTGCTGGCAGCTCCCAGGTGGGTGGAGTTTGGCAGCTAAATTCAGGTGACCTGGTGATAAAACACACCTTTAATCTGTGGCAGTTGAACAGCCAGTGACAGCCAGCAAAGCGGTTCCAGGCTGGGAGGAGATGGAAAACAGTGAAGCTCAGATTTTATGATCATTCTGATGATCTCATTCTCATCTCAAATCTTCTCAAGTGTCTCCGCCTCATTAACGACCCACATGATCATCTTAATCTCATTTGCAGCCCTCCAGATAATCTCCATCGTGTTAGTGACCCTTGTAAACGTTTCAGTCTTGTTAGTGATCATCTCAATCTCACAGGTCTCAATCATCTTAATCTCGTTAGTGACCCTCATGGCAGTTCGGTTAGTAATCCACCTAATCATCACGGTGTAGTCTGAAACCTCGTCGACCATCTCGTCTCGTTAGCGACCCGCCTGATCATGTTAATCTTGTTGGCAACCTTCCAAATCATCTCCATTTTATTAGCGACTCCCCAGATCACCTCAGACTCATTTTCAACCTCCTCAATCACCTCAAAAAATCATTAACCTCGATCCAGTCTGCCTCTGGTAACTAACCCACTTTGTTTGTCTCCCTTCCAGTCCGTCTTGTTCATGACGTAACTTTTGGTGACTAGGGGGCACAAAAGAAATTGCAGTTCTGATCTTCTTTCGGAGTTAATTTACAGATTTTAAAAACTCTTTTTAGTTTGTTTGTAAGGTTTGTTCTGCTCTGTTGAGACACTGGAAAATAGCTTAATAACTAGCTTTAGCCCCAGCTAGCGTTAGCAGAATGCTCTGCATGGAGCATCTCGGACAGCTACGTACGGCAGCAACACTTGGGACAAACCTCACGCAGAACTGATTCTGCTGTTCATTTGTTTTTCATTGATTGGGATGTTACTACGTACATCTCCTCAAGTACTGTTTTTACTTGAGTATTTCCATTTTCTTCCACTCTTTCACATTTTACTTTTTACTCTCTACATGATAACTTTAGTTACTTTGCAAATTAAACGCAGCATTAGAGCCAAAGTAGTGTAGTTTTAAATCAATACATTTTAATGACAATCAAATAAAAATAAAATACTGATTCTGGTTGTTTACAGTATATACTGGACATATTTGTATTGTTACTTTACTGTAACTTGTACTCTTGAAACTTGAACAGTACTTTTATTGCCAAAAGAATTATTTTTGATATTTAATACATTTAAAATAAGATACTTTAAAATGACTATTACAAGTAATATTCTGACACAAAATCTTTACTTTTACTCAAGCATGACTTGAATGAAGATTTTTCGGACGGCCGTACGTGGTTGCCTTTAGAAAGAGTTTTTTTTTGTATGGTATGTTTACATCAGGGCCGCCGCCAGGGATTTTGGGCCCCATGAAAAAAAATCTAGTTGGGCCCTTGTATAGGTTGCCAATGTCTCAAAGGGCCCCCTGTCAGTGCCGGGCCCTTGGAATCGTCCTAACCTTTCCCCCCCTGGCAGCGCCCTTGGTTTACATTGCTGTTGTTGTGTAGCGTACAGATATTTACACACATTTCTAAACTTTTATATTTTGACAATATTGTTTTTATAATTTCTATATTTCTATACCAATAAAGCCCCCTTGAATTGGATATAACTGAAAAACAAATAATTGTAATTGAAATAATCATCAGCAAATGTAATAATCACAGTCAATCAAACCTATTAGGCTTGGTGGTCTTTGACCTTTCCTTCAGTGTTTTATGTCGTTTTTGTATCTTAAAATTTGAAAGTTAAAAAAGAAGTCCGCACCAACAGAAGGAGTTAAAATCGAGCATGTCAGGCAGAGGATGGGACAGTATGAGGAAAAAGCGTGTAAACCTGTTCGAGTAGTAACCCAAAATAAAATAATAAACCCAACAATGATAAAAAAAATATCTCCTTTAGCACATTTCTGCATTTACTGCAGTTTTGTGTGGTTTGTCCAAGTGGCGTTGCCGTACTGGACTGTCAAAGATGGCTCACACTATCGCACATGCACCAATCCAGTGCCAGCCTGGTGGTTAACCAATCAACACACACCTCTTCATAAAACTTCACTGGATGAAAAAAGATGTCAGTTACTGCAGCAGAGAAATGATTATGTAAAGTACTGTTACTCCAGGAGAAGCAGACGCATTTCTGTAAAGACACTTTCATTTCATAATCTCATACAGGAAGAATTATTGCAGCTAACTTTCTGGAATATAAAAGATGGTTATTTCCTCCACATGGGCTGAACAGTCAGTTCTGTTCGTGTTGCATTTCAATAAGGCAGACAGTCATCTCGTTTTTTTATTAACTGACTACATTTTTAACCGAGATGCCAAGAGTTACAGACTTACTGACTTTTTTTAGCTGAATCTGAAACTCAAATAATTCACGACTCAACCAAACATCTTCAGTGATTTTGTTCGGAATAGACAGAAACTAGTTAGAGGCATACTTTCTCGTACACACTTTCTTTTGGCAAGTTTTGTGGAATTTGCTCAACAATTCTGCAACATTTGGACGGAAACTTAGTGATGATCTATTTCTGCTGGCAGCGACTCTCTGTCTCGTTCTCTCTCTCTGTCTCTCTCTCTCTCTGTCTTTGGTGTTTAAGGTTTGAGGTAAGAGGAGCTGAGGAGGAAGTATCTCCTCCTCTACCTCCTGTAAGACGAGATGTAGCACTCCCTCCTCGTCCTCCTCCTCCTCTCCGCGCTCCGTTAGCATCAGACCGGTGGTTGTTCGTTAACCAACCCTGACCGGCCACCGTTTAATCTGAGTGGAGACGAGGAAAGATGAGGAGAGAGAGAGGAAGGTGATCACTCACTTGTCCTCGATCGTCCTCTGAGAGATGGGGGGAGAGGGGAGGTTTCGGCTAACAGGGATTGGTTTCCAGCAACTCACCCACACACACACACACACACACACACACACAGTCATCACACACTGCGCTGTTCCCACCTCGTGTCAATATGAGTCTGTTTTCACATGGCGACCTTTGACCTGGACAGTTTCACCTGCCGGGAAACAAACATATGGTCAGACAGTAGAGAAGGGGGAGGGAGGGGGAGGAGGGGGAAGGGAAAGAGGGTGAGGAGGAGACGAAGAGTGAGGAGGTGGAGGTGGAGGAGGATATGATTTATGAGATAAGAGGAGGTGAAGTGGAGGAGAGCGCAGAGAAAACAGAGCAATATTAAAACAGCTGCACCTCATTTACACATCTGGACACTGTTTCAGCACATGTATATGTGTGTGTGTGTGTGTGTGTGTGTGTGTGTGTGTGCGTATATATATATATACACTGTGTGTGTGTGTGTTTACATATATATAGTGTGTGTGTGTGTATATATACATATATATTGTGTGTGTGTGTGTGTGTGTGTGTGTGTTAAAGATGTAATTCCCAGCGTGTGCAGAGAGAGATGTTTGAATGTTAAAGCGACGAGGATGAAGGTGTCATTCACAGCTCAGTGACAGAGAGAGACGTCAGTTTGTGTGTGTGTGTGTGTGTCTGTGTGTGTGTGTGTGTGTGTGTGTGTGTGTGTGTGTGCGTGTGTGCGTGTGTGTGTGTCCTGTTTGAAATTCTGCTCGTCTGTTATCTGACTCCATCCAAGAAATCCAGAGAAAGAAGGAGACACGGGAACAGAGACAGAAAGACACATTCAGTGAATTTATATTCCCTCAGTTATCATGTGACAGTACATCGAGTACTGTACTCAAGTACAAATTAGAGGTACGTATTTACTCTTACTTCTTTTACTTTACCACACTCAAGAGTACGTTTCACCACCAACGGTACAAACCATCTGCAGTTGGCAGTTCCTGACACTGACTGCAACCATTAGTGGATTCACTGATTAGTCGATTGAAAGAAAACAATCTGTTAATCATTTCAAGCAAAAATGTCAAACGTCGTCTGCCTCCAGCCTCTTAAGCATCAGGATCCGTTGCTCTTTTATTTATGACAATCAATAAAGGGTCTGTGGGTTTTCTACAAAAGCTCTATACTGTCATAGGTCAAACTAATATATTTCCTCCAATTTCATTTCATAACGAGTTCAGTTTTATTTTGAGTTCACAAGTAATATATGTCATCATCATCAATTAAAAAAATGCAGTTTTCCTGAGATAACAAGCTAAATGAATCCTGAAAACAATCTTTGTTCTCTTTAGATAATGTTATAATTAACTCCTGATCTGGAGATGACGACATTAAAAGAATAACTTAACCTGTGAGCATTAAGGCTTCTGCAGTTTAAAGAAGCCTCTTGGGGCTTTTACTGCAAACTTCTGACATTTTATCACTGCAGTTACTTGTTTTATCATGAAGATAAACAGTAGATCAATCAATAATTACAGTAAATGTCAGTTGCAGCCCTAGTTGTTACGAACGTCATTGTGATTTTGAATAGAATCTAGAAGTTTTCATTGTGATGGTCATTATTCTTTGTCCTTGTCTCTGATTGTTCACAGTTTCTGCTGTGTGAAGGTCACAATCAATTATACAGCTGATCCTGACGATGACTAGTTTATTAGCTCTATAACAGAGTCAGTGGAAACGCAGCACTGAGGGAACAAATGTTAAAATGGCCGCCGTGTCAGAAGGTAAATAAATAACATTTAAGACGCGCACATCACAGAGAACATTACCCT
This sequence comes from Diplodus puntazzo, assembly GCA_963678695.2. Classification (NCBI taxonomy): domain Eukaryota; kingdom Metazoa; phylum Chordata; class Actinopteri; order Spariformes; family Sparidae; genus Diplodus; species Diplodus puntazzo. The sequence goes on along the minus strand of OZ023158.1, from coordinate 3,891,121 downwards.
GATCAAAGTCATAAAACCTGCATCAGATGGGACTTTTAATGTCTTTCACCAGGTGGGTGGGGCTCGCCACTCCGCAGAGACTATCCTTTATTTATCACTCTCCTCATCACTCCATCCGTCTCTCTTCCTCCCTGTCTGTCCATCTCCCCTGCAGCTGCCAGCTGGCAGCGGCGCTGTGGGCTCATCAATAAGACTGACTGATTGGAGATTGATGACGGGGACTAACAGAGAAGAACCTGTCTGTCTGACAGATGATCCTCCTATAGAGAGACGCATAGACAGACAGAGACACAGTGAGCTCTTTAGTTGTGCTGCATGCAGGTAGAAACACTTTTAAATGAGTTCAAGAAGTTGTCGCTAAGCTAGCAGTTGCCATCTGCTTTCAATATTTGTGCTAAGCTAAGCTAAACAGATATTTATACAGTTATTTTTCAACTAGTGATCCTAACAAAATATTTCATAAAAGAGTTTTGAAAATGTGTTGCTGAAAGTAATATGACAATCTGTGTGTTTAAAGGAGAGATTCTTATTTTTTACATGTTTAACTTGTGAAATGAACTGTATGACTGTTAAATATCAGTCAGAGTGGATTAGTTCAATTAGCATAAAGGTTTTACATTTTGGGAAATAATGCAAATTTGCTTTCTAACTGGGAATTAGATGAGTAGACTGAGACCACTCTCTTGTTTGTGTTGTAAATATGTTACTGGAGCCAGTTTGCTTAGCTCAGCGTAAAGACTAGAAGCAGGGGGAAACAGCTAAATAGTTTGGCTATGTGCAGTGGTGGTTCAAGCATATTAGTAACTACACGTTTTAAAATCAACCATGTTTATCCTCAACGTTAGCATTTAACATTTAAGTAGTAAGGTATTAGCTTGTTATGTCAAGCATGGAGACGGTTTGTATTCAATGTGTGGGACAAACTCCCTGAGAGGTCGTCGTGGACTAAAAGTACAAACGGACATGAAGCAGTTATCCATCATCTGGTCTGACTTTGGATAAGACATATAAACAAGATGTCTGAATGTCAGACTTTATATTTAAACATTAAAGGGACGCATCAGAAGAGAGCTGGCACTGGAAGTTTCCTCTGAGCCAAACGTCCCATCACACTGAAGATTCCTCAACGCAAGAAAATCCATCAACTGCCGTTAGTGTGACCTGAGCTGACTGCTGATAGTGTGTGTGTGTGTGTGTGTGTGTGTGTGTGTGTGTGTGTGTGTGTGTGTGTGTGTGTGTGTGGCAGTATGGCTAACAAAAGGCACAGCCATTAGGGAGAGAGAAGTTAACGAGCTCCATAAAGATGGAGGGAGGAAGTTATTGACTGCCATTTGTCTCTGTTGAAATGTCAGTTTGTGTGTGTGTGTGTGTGTGTGTGCGTGCGTGTGTGCATCTCTAATTGTGTGTTTTGAGTGTGTGGTCTTTTGTTTGAGGGTAAACAAAGCCAGAGGTCGTACTCGTCAACACGCTGCACTACAAGGTGACAACCGAGTCCAGCTGTTTGTGTGTGTGTGTGTCTGTCTGTGTGTGTGTGTGTGTGTGCGTGTGTGTGTGTGTGTGAGTGTTTGTTTGTACAGCTGGTTTGATTGACAGGTTGAGTAGTTCCATGGTAACTGTGGGGATGTGATGTCACTGGCTAAAAAGCTCCAGGTCAGACTGAAAGCCTGATGTCATGGTCACATGGTACAAATACAAATAAACTGAGGTGTGTTAGACTGAAGGAAATGTGATAATGAAAAATTCTATACTAGGTAATAATGGTATGACTTTATTTCACAGGTCTTGAATTTTCTGGAAAAAATAATGTAATTTGGTGCTAATTACAGCTTAAGTGGAGACACAGCCCTGATTTAGTTGTGTTTATAAGCTGTTGTTTATTTCCTTAAAAGAACAGCCCCACTTCAACCAGAGTCTATTATTTTCCACATGTGTTGAATTGTGTTTTTGCCTGGAAACCATTTTCACATTATCACATGTTAAGCTGACCCACTGCACCCTGACTAAAAGCCTTTCTAAGTTCTGTGAGCAGTTCAATCAATTAATTGGAAGTTTGCCAGTTGAACGCTGCCTCCATTTTTCCTATAATTAGTGTCAAAGTACATAATCCTTCTGAGGAAACTTCCCATGAATTTAATTTGTTTCTCGGAAAGCGCAAGAAAACCAGTGTTCCCAAGTGTTTATTTAAGGCGTTCTAAAACAACAAAAAAAACTTTAATAGCTTGCTTTACAAGTTGATCCTTAAATAAAAAATGAAAAGCAGAGATAAAAAATAACATCCTGACCATGTTGACTGATATTTTCCAAACATGTTAGCTGCTGACAACCTCAGATATCTGTTGGAAATATTGACATTTCTTATCCAGACTTCATGATCTGCACCTACATTATTGTCAAACGATGTGTGGATCAGACTGATGCAGTCACATTTAACAGGTTGCTGTAAATCAATTTAAATCATCATATTTGTACCTCAAAAACATTTCCATAATACATATTGTACACTTCTGCCTTTAGGTTTCATTACAGTAAAGTGAACTCACCAAACTGTCGTAGCCACATCACTGATGATTATTCCTCAAAAATCTCATTGTGTTCATGTTTTATTACCTCAATATCAAGGTGTGTGGTAAAACATGTTCATGTCCAAGCAAGAACTTCTTTTGATATTTAAAATAAACAGTTATATAGAACTATACCTAAAAATACTGTGATACTATTGAACTGAAATGTTCCAAGTTTAAATGTCTTTACATTGCGACTTTATGTTTCTTTATGTTCAATTCATAACAATGTTGTGTTTATTGTCTGGTCGGTTTAGGTTATGTTGCCACAAACACAGCAGAACAATGTCCTGACATCTTGTTAAGGGTATGCAGTAGTTTCATGCTGTCAGATGTTGAAACACAGTCCTGAACACTGGTCTTCGGTTGTAACACCACCACAATCCTCACCACCTCCTTGTAGTCAGCCCATATCGTTTTAATATGAACATTATAAGATATTGTAGAAATGTTGAGAAGATAAGATGAAAAGTAGAACTAGAACGTATCCGTGGTTTGCAGAAAATTAATATGCTGACATTTTATTCCATTGACTGGACAGACTGTACCACAACGGGACAGTAATGTCAGTCACCACTTGACACTTTGAGGCAGAACTAAGAAATCTAACCTAAATACAACTCACATTTTATGGTACTCATGTTGCTCTTTTCTCTTACTTTTTATTGTTAAAAAGAACAAGCAGAGAAACTTATTGTATGTGAAAGTCTGATTCTGGTTCTGGTTCCTTCACATTGACTGACTCGTTGTTGGATATAAAAAAAAGTCAGTTGGTGCTTTCAGTCACTGTTTCTTCAAGCAGCAGGAGTTTGAGGCTGTGAAAGAAGCCCCCCACCATACACACACACACACACACACACACACAGACACACACACACGCACAGACACACACACACACACATACACACACACACACACACACACACGTTTGCACACGCACGCACGCACACACACACACACACACACACACACACAAACACACACACACACACTTCAAGGGATTCCCCTGCAGCAGGATAGGCACCGTTTGTTTTTTCCTCCTCTGGCTCTCTGTTGTGGCTCATCCATTGTTGTCTTGTTCCTTCCTGTGTGTATATACATGTGTCCATATATACTGTATGTGTGTGTGTGTGTGTGAGAGAGAGGGGGTATAGTCCCTGGGGGATGCCTTTAACAGTCGGACCCCAGCCCACACACTTCCTGCAACTAGCCTCGACTTGCATCACTGCACAGGAAACGCTGACATCACTTCCTGTGTATTTTGTAAAATGCTGTGAAGGTGAACTGAGGTATTTAATTGAGGATGAGACTCTCTTCCAGGAAGTAGACACATCCTGCTGCCAAAGAAACAAACAGAATCTGAAGTATTTCTAGGCGTTACCGTGGACTCTGGGAAGTTGTGATGAACACTTGACTCTATTCTTTAAAGTTTTCTAAAAAAGGAGTCTCTTTTTTTAAATCAATGCAGAATAACATACATAACAGTTTTACTGCACTGAAAAGTTATGGCTTTGCGGTCTTTCACTCAAAACGTTGATACAACATGAGACAAGAGAAATAGTTGAAGCCAGTTTTGTTTGTTTGTTTTGTAGTTGTGAGTTTATTAAATATTTAAAAATACTCCGGAAAATAACATCATAATGAGCAAAAAAACAGTGTAGCCCCTGGAGAAATCACACACCACAGTGTTTTGATGGATTTTCTGCCTTCAAGCCATTGGTTCATTCATTTGTATTGAAAAGCTTAATCAATCAATCAAACCAATTTCATATAGCACGTTTTAAACGTTTAAGTCTAGAGGCTTTACGAGTGAAAAAACATGTGAAAACATGAAGAAAACAACAATGTGTTTAAAGACTGATACACACCGATGCAGTAAAATGAATAGTAGATTTAAGAAAAGACAAAAACACTTCAGCGCAAGCTTACACTTTTAGCAAAAGGCTGGTTGAATTCTGCTTTTTTCTGACAGCCACTTACTGTAAATCTTGAAAAACATCCAAAAACATATAGATTCATCAGTTTCAACAGCTGCTCTCCGTAGTTTCTGTCAAACAAACAGGAGGAGATGGTGCATTTGTCAGGGACTATTACTCCACATTTGGTGCTCTAGTGGGTATTTATGGCAGCAGGACGGTGTGTGTGGGACTGAGGCTAGATAAACTATAGTGTGTGTTCACAGTAATAAATCAACCCATATGTGGAGACTGTATACAACAGATGATGATGGACAATAAACCAAAATACAGCTGAAATAGCATAAAATATGTCCTCACAGGAGAAATTATAATCGTTGACAAGTTACTGTACATGTATACACTCTTAATATGTCTGCATACAGCAACAGTATAGTGTTGAAACCATGTTTTTAATGTTTATATGATTCTGATGGTGTTAAAAGCTGCCGCAGAGCGTCGAGCATCACTGACAGGAAACAAAGGTTTTCAAATTAAAACAAACTGCTGACCTTTGTGAGTGTGAGACAGAGAGGTGTGGCTTTTCTGAATCTGCTTTGAATCTCTGCAGCTGAACCCCCTCACACACACACGCGCACACACACACACAAACGCACACATACACGCACACACACTTTGATGCAGACACACACACATACACACACACTTAGACTATTCACTTGTATATCTGACTGTCAGATCAGCTGCTGCAGGTTTTGGGAGGGTTTAATGACTTTTCCCATGTGGACAGACACAGTTTGGCTTTCAGCTGCTTCTCACTTTTTACTGCTACATCCTGCGAGTGTGTATGATCGTGTGTGTGTGTGTGAGTGTGTGTGTGTGTGTGTGTGTGTGTCAGCGCTGCTTCGGTAAAATGTGTGTGTTCGTGTGTGTGTGTGTATATTGTGCATGCAGGTGATTTATCTAAGTCAGTGCTCGCTCGGCCGACCACCGCAGTTGAATCCTAATTCTCTCCTTCGCGCTCGCTCTCTCGCTCTCTCGCTCTCTCGCTCTCTCTACTGTCAAAGAGCTGCTGTTCATTCAGAGTAAGCAGGATGGGGCGCTCAACGGAAGGCCAACCCTCCTTATCTCCTTTCCTTTCATGCATCCTTCTGTCCTTCAATCCCTCCTTTTCCCCTCAGGTAGCTTTCTGTCTCTGAGAGGTTTCGTGTGTTTGCAGATTTGCACGGACACGGACGCAGATTTAGCAAAAATCTACTGTTGGATTTAATGCTTTAGGACACACACACACACATGCACGCACAGAAAGCACACACACTTACATTAAGAGCATGCACTCACTCACACACACACACATACACTCCACAGACAATGGAGCAGAGTGTATTTTCCTGCTCACCATCTCTCATCCTTCTTTTGTTTCCATTTGACAAACAACACTCTGAACCGCACACACACTTTCTCCTCCTCTCTCTCACTCACTCACACACACACACACACACACACACACACACATACACTTTCTTCCTCTGCATCTGTCTTGTATTATTTATCCGAGTCATGTCATCATTCATAAGTGATAAACTCCCTGTGGAGTCAAACAGGAAGTTGTTGGGAATGACAAGACGAGGAATGTGGCGTCGCCTCTTTCTGCAGTCATGTCATTTTTCCCATTAACGGCTTTAAAGTCACAATTTCCCGTTGGATCCCCCCCAACTCCCATCAACCCCAAAGACCATCATCACCACCATCCATGGGAAAGCCCCATTTGACATCAGAGAGCAGAGGCTCTCTGACCCTGTGAGGCTGTACCAAGCATTTTCTGATCAATAATTAAAGTTTCTCCCAGCTCGTCAGTTGGTTTCTGCTTGGACTGGATTCAAAGTGAACCTGATTCAAATCAGGTTCACTTTGTCATTTTTTCAGAATCCCTCAAAGGTACCAAAGAAAACAAAAGAAAAAGAGCTGACAGTCGCCGTCCATTATCTTAAACATCCTCTGGACGGAGGACGTGGTGAGAATCTGTGGTTTTTACTGTCAGTGTGTCGGAGAACAGAGGCTCCCTGAATGACTTCTCGTTTTGAAAGACATCTCAAAGATTATTCTGCTCAGACGGAAAAAACAAGTTAGTTTGAACTCAACAACTAAAAGCTCAATTAAAATACCAAGAAACTACAGAGTGGCACTCGACTGGGATAATTGTATTGTATGTTTTTTATTGTATATGACAACATACAATGGTATATTGTATAAGTATTGGTGATATTTCAAATTATAGGGCATACTTGTGTATTGTATTTTATATGAAAGTGTGTCACGGTGTGTTATAGTGTGTTATAGTTATGGTGAACTAAGGTGTGACAATGTATATTGTGGTGTATTTTTTACATGATATATTATTGTATATAATAGGCTGGGATGGTATATCATGGTATATTGTGGTATCTCATGGTTAGGGTTAGTATGTAGGGTTAGTAATAAGTATGGTATATTGCAATTTTCTATGGTTTATCATGGTATATTATAGTGTTGTATAAGGTGTGATGTGAGGTGTGGGGTCTGATATTGTTTGGCATACTGTAGTTTGGTTTTCTATAGTATATTTAGTATTTAATGGTTTATTATCATATATCACAGCATTGTGTGCTGCATGATACTATACTGTGGAATGGTATGGGAGGCTATGGTTGAGTATAACATGTTAGAGGTACATTTTAGTGTATGTGGAAAAAAACAAAAATGTGAAGTAATAAATTAAATGACTGATTCATGCAGCAGTAAACATAAGCAAGGGTCTGACTACTTCATGTTTATGTGTTTACCCAGCATGGCTCCATCATTCTGCCTCTCGCTCTGTCATTACGGCGTCACTGGAACGCCGCCGCCGCTCGGTTAACCACAGCGCTCTCATGACTCCGCCCACTCCACCCCCTACCCTCAAAACCACTGCTCCCAGTCCTACAGACCAGTCCTGCCAAAAACCAATCAACACATTCCTCAGCGTGTTTGTTTTTCTATTGCCTACGGAGACAAGGAAAAAAAGGAGGAGGAGGAAAAGATTGATAAAGGTGGGATGAGGAGAAAACTAAGGAGGGCCGGAGGTGGTGGTGGTGGTAGAGGAGGAGGAGGAGGAGGAGGAGGAGGAGGCTAATGCAGCCTGATGTATTAATCACAGTCAGAGGTAATTGAGAGGCCGAGCGAGGACCGAGCGAGAGAGCTGTCCTCCATCACTGTCTCATTCTCTCTCTCTCTGTAAACACAGCTACTGTACCGACTGAATATTAATGCACCGATACACTCCCTGTGTGTGTGTGTGTGTGTGTGTGTGTGTGTGTGTGTGTGTGAGTGTGTGAGTGAGTGTGTGTTTGTGTTTAAAGTGACTTATGGTGCAAGTGTCCTTACAAGAGTCTGTGTTGTTGTTCTTGTTGTTGGCATCAGTGTTGGCTTTAGTGGCAGTGTGTGTTTTGTGTGTGTGTGTGTGCTTCCTCTTTGGCTGACACTATCACTTAGTTCATCCTCATGATTGTTAAAGGAGCAGTTCAGCATTTGTAAAAAATCTTGTTGGCAGTTTCCCCCAGAGAGCGATTAGAAGACAGATTTCGATTTGTGTCCAGTGTGTCTTTAGATTAGCTTAGCACAAAGACTGGAAGCAGAGGGAAACTTGTAGCTCAGATTTATCCAATGGTTAAGAACTAAGTGTAGATCTGCCACAATTAATTGATAGGTTGTGAACTTTTAATTTATTTGCCAACCATTTTTGATAAACAGTTAATTGTCTTGAGTAATTGTTTTGGAATAAATATGAAAATATCCTCTGATTCCAGAATGTGAATATTTTTTGGTAGCAAAGACAAATTTATTAAAATACATTTTCTGTCACTTGACAAATGGATTAATTGTCAAATTGTTTCAGCTACACATTCACTAACTTACGGAGCCCCTTAAGGGACATGGGGGGAAAAAAATGATGGGTGAAAAAAAAAAAAGATGCCATTTCGGAGTGTCTGTACTGTATAACAGTGGAGTTATTGATTTTTGTTTGCAGCATCTTACTCTTGTCGTGCAATTTGCAGACAGTCTCTGCGCACTCGCCCGGCTGCGCATAGAGATCAATGCTGTCCGTTGAGCTCGGAGGACGGCTTACTTTAGAAAGAAATCAGGGTTTTGGTCCTTGTAGCTTGTAGTCTATGCCATTATGGTGGGACAGAGGCATCATTTGTGTTTGAAAAACGTTTCACTTCAGATTTATTGATCCCGGAAGTTCGAATCTGTGAATATCTTTCCAACTTTACCGAACAACAAGCAAAGTGTTACAGCTTTTGCGAGATCTCGCAAATCCTTTGCGAGATCTCGCAAAAATGACATCTTTTTTTTTTTTCACCCATCATTCCCCCCCCCCATGTCCCTTAAAGGACTCCGTACTATCATTTACCCCCATGCTTCCAGTGTTTGTGCTTAGCTAGGTAACATCCATCTTTTGTCCGGATAAAACATTTCCAAAAATGCCACAAACACTTTTCTATCTACTCTCTCCCCACACACAAACACACACACACACACACACACACACACACACACACACACACACACACACACACACACACATACACATACACACACACACACACACGGACAGAAGATAATTGGATAATAAGTTAGAGGATGTTGTGTCTCTGCATCGGTCTAATTTATTTCCCTGTTTGTCATAAAGAGCTTCTCCTATTGCACTGACACGCCTCATTATTCACTCACACAGTAATCACTAAATACTCTGCTACATAAAACAATATAATAATACATAGCAGCCAATATCTATAACATCATAAGCACTTCTAATATGGACTAAATCTCTCTCTGGTTTCTCTCAGCGAGGCGACGGTCTGAGGCTCTGTTGGGTCTCTAAGGCAACCATGTCTGCTCAGTGTGGTATCATCTTGTGCTGACCTCTTTACCTTTTCTAGTAAACACAGACTCACCTTCAATCCACCAGTCTGTGTTTCTGCCCACATCACTGAGATTGCAGTCCTTTCTCAGAGTGTTACTAAATACTCTTAGAGGGTAGTTCCTGGTGTTTGGATCCATCATTTTGTACTTTTGTCTATCATTTCTCACTTCTTTAAACAAAGAGTTGTAGATCAACTGTTTCTGATTGATAATAACCAGATTTCCTTCCAAATGTAGCAAAGCATTCTGCTTATGTTGCATATGTTGATGGAAGTATGCAGACCAAGTAACATTATTGATGTGGGCTTCAGAGGATAGAGTGCTGTCCAGGAGGACACCCATGATCTTTACCTGAGGTGATGGAGGAGCAGTGGAATGGTTGATGGACATGGAGGAGTTGTTGAGTGTTGCTAAGGTGGATCTTGCACCACTAAGGAGGATCTCAGTTTTGTCGCTGTTGAGTTTAAGAAAGTTGAGTGAGAACCATGATTTTAAGTTCCAGTAAGCAGTTGGAATTAAATGCAAATATATGGTTGTTTTCATCCACTACTGTTCTATGGATATTACTGTTGAGATAAACAGTCCCATGGACCCAAGAAGAAGGCACAGCTGAAGGTCAAATTGTGGGAACAAATTTAGAAAACATGAAGGAAACATGACATTTCTGTTAGATACAGTCACCCTCATCACTCCAAACACATCTCATGTGTTCAGCTCTTTTCTGGACATGCTTCGCTTACTGACTTTACCACCGTTTGAGTGTCCTCGTGAAGTCATGTTATGTTGCTCATTGATGTCTGTGGATATTTTTGTCCAAAACATCAAGTTAATAAAGTGAGATTGAATAAAGTTTTTGACAGTCTTTGTTCCGGTGAGATCTAAAGTTGTCCATATTTGGTGGAGCGTCCTTGAGTGATAGCCGTTCCAGCCTATCACACTCATCGCTTTTACCCCAATTATGATTTTATATATATATAATATTCTGAATTACATTCCTTCCTCTTTAATTATAACTCTCTCCTCAAGTGTTTGCAGTGAGCCAACAAGCAATAAGTCAGCTCAGAACATTTTCTACAACTCACAGCAGAATAAAACCTGCGAAAAAAAGAGAAAACAGACACTTTCATTTTCGTCTTTGTCTCTGCCCTTAAAAAACATTGTTATTAAATTATCTGCTGTCTGACAAAACCCGGCTTCCTCTTTCCGAGCGGTAAACACGCTCCTGCCTCAGACCGCAGCAAATTAACGAAGGAGGCGGAGCTGTTCGCTTCTGCCGCAGCTCTGACTTTAATTAAACCCACAGACACAAACTGAGAGTCAGCGCCGAGTGGAGATATGAGGTTTCCACCCCGAGCTGCTGCGGCTGCTGCGGCCACCCCTTCTATTAACATATCTCTATATTTTACATGAGTAACACTTTATTTTACCACTGCTTTAATTTACTGCTAATTTTATAATAATTTTCTGGTGTGTAACCGTTAACTCTGAGGAGCATTCCTGAAAAAGGAAGCTGTGCCATTTTGAACTCTGAGGTAAAACTGAGACAGACTTCTGTCAGTGATTGCTCATTAAATTTGAGTTTTAAAGAAATGATCTAGCAGAGGAGAAAGTGAAGGAATAGAAGAGCTGCAAAAACCTCATGCTAAATGTCATTATTTGACAGACGTTCTCAACCCAAGCAGATATTTATCTGTCACTCAAGTTTATGCTCCACAATTTAGCCTTTATTAAGATCCACTAACAATGACACATTTACAACAAAACATTTGCAGTTGTAATCAGCTTTGAAAGTTTTTTGTTTTTAATTCTGTCTCTGCCCGTCTCATATGAAATGAAAAACCTTCAATAAGAGCTTTAATATCAATTCTGATGGCTAAGTATAATGCTAACTCTGTAAATGTAAATGATACAAACATAAAACTAAAACAGATTATACATTAACACATGGAAATAATGGAGCAGCTGCACTCTTCTTCTATTACCAGATAGCTGTTTATGTCACCAGACTCCCTTAACAAATCGTCTGATTTTAAGAGTTGTTGAATTTGTTGAGTTCAAAACATGAAGTTGTTTCCATGAACAAAGTGTTTGCACGTCATTTATGAAATGCGACAACAAACAACAACACATTTTACAAATACAGTAAACAGTGAACAATATAGGAGGAGGTCCCCAGACTCCTTTAAAAACTGGCTTGAGTTGTTGAGATTGGAGAAACTTTATAAACTTTGTGAAAGAACAAATTCTTGATTATTTAGGCCTCTGGCAAACGTTCTACATCAGTGGCAGCCTCTTCCTTTGCAGTGATGTAACCCCTTTTCAAGCTAGAGAATTGGTTGCTTATTTTTGTATCAGTGCTTATCTGCACAACAGTAGTGGATGGAAACAAGCATTCAGTTGCAATTTGTTTGGCTAATTTTCTAAAGATTTCTTTGACATGTTAAGAAATCCGAAGCAGACAGACCTCCAGTGCCTTGTTAAGTTATGATTGAACAATTTCCATTTCTTGTGAATTGTCAGTCGTTGAATCATAGCCTGACTGTGATTTACAACAGGTTCCTTTGTAGTATTGGCACCAATTTACAAAGAAATGTCCTTGAAATTAGCAGTTACACCAGGCTGTTTCTCAGACACGTTTTAATGGTAGTATGCAGGTAGATTAGGAGGACAAAACACAATGCTGGTATTAAAGAAGCAGACAGATATTCTCAGTTTCCACAGATAATAACAAGGACTCACCCGACAGTGTGTCGGATCAGCTCGGCAGACACAAACAGAAAACATATTTCTACATCTCTTTGTCATGACAGCAGAGTCTCACTTCATTGTGAAACAGTTTAGCACAAACACATTCAAAATGCACTAATTAGCTTTATGTTCTTCAGCTTCAGTAACTTAATTACTCTTCATTTTATTACACAATCACCAACCAATTAAATCTACGACCTCGTCTACTCCACATAAAAGTGCTTCTGTTGCATTTCAGGCAGCAGATTTGATTAAAGAAAAGTAACTGGGTATATTTACTCAAGTACTTTTCCTTCCATTTTATGCAACTTTAGACTTCTACTCGACTACATCTCTCATCTACAGATTTAGAAAAACCTTTGTACGTGATCCTTCCTCGTTCCCTGCTTGCTGCGCTGGAAGTCGACTCAAACTGATAACACACTGAGAAACAGGAAGGAGCTGTGTGTGTGTGTGTGTGTGTGTGTGTGTGTGTGTGTGTGTGTGTGTGTGTGTGTGTTTGTGTGTGTGACCTGATTTCACACCTGCTCAGTGTGCCAAAGGTGAGCTGACTGTGCAGGTTGGAGGTTGTTGTTGCGTTGACGTTCAGCGGTGTCCTCGGGTGAGAGCTCAGGTGGAGGAAGACTTGTTGGTGGGTCAAAGGACAGTCCAGGTCCTGGTCCATCTCTGCAGGTGTTCTCAGTGTGTACAGGTGGAGGAGGATCTGCACCAGAGGACGGTGGTTTGTGCTGTTTTTAAAGAACGCTGTGAAGTTATCTCTCAGATCCCCATTTTGTGCCGTCAGTACACTCATTCCTGACCCTCATTTTAGTAGTTTGTACCTTAATTAACTAATTATTTACCCCGAATGAACCGTCTGTGACCCTTTTAAATCCACATGTCGTTGTCTTCCTCACTTCAACTTGGCTAGCTCTGATCTGATTTGATTCAGATGCACATTTATTGATTTTTACTGTTTTGGGCTTTTGGCTGTTAAAGTTCTCTGGTGATATGCTGCCCCCTCTTTTGTTTGGTATTTGAGTTTGACAGATTGCCAATTCATACATATTTCTCCTTTACAGGGATAGCTCAACATTGTGGAAAATATGTTTATGTTATTTGTTTATTTGCATTTTGAGTGAGATGAACAAAGAGACACCAAATAACCAAATAATTTAAGAAAAGTCTATGAAAATAAACACTGTTTCATTTTTCAGAAATACATTATCTCATTTCTATTTTTATTTTTTTTTACAGATAATAATCTCACACTCCGCAGATTTGTATTTAATTGTAGTATATTCTCTGACTACTTAGGTTGGGAACTTAAAAGATTTAACTTAAATATGTGTAAACAATTAATGTTAAAACACAGATTTGCTGTAATTTTTGCAACCAGAAGACAATTATATCATAGTTTCCACTTTAGCAACATTTCTGTAAAGTTACCGGTACTTTTTTGGTCAATGTTTACATTTTTGTACATTATATTTAGCTAAAATACACTTGAAAATGATTTGAGCAGTTTTAATCCTTAACAATATGATAATCTTACAACATATTGAATCTCTACAGTTTGCCTCTGCCACTCCTCCTCCATTTTGTTCAGACGTCCTTCAGCACAAAATCTGTCGGAGCTGCTTCTTTCTTTGTTTCCAGCCTGTTTTATTTTCATTTTCCTACTCGACAGTATGTTCTGTTGTTTGATTAGTGTCAGGGATTTTCCTCTTTATCGACTTTATGAAAAAGAGTTTCTGTTAGTTCATTATGATTCTGGAGGAGAAGCTGCTGTCCTGCTGCCATCTTCCTCTCTGTCTCTCCTCCTGTCTGCTGCTGATTAGACTTGGCGTTAGCATTAGCATTAGCCTGTCCACTCGTTCCCTATGGGCCTGTTGTCTCATCTTGGCTAGCGACAGCAGCCTTGGCAAGCTAGCAGCTAATCCAGACTGGATGCTAATGAACTCTGGCTGGTGTCCACCTCGTTCCTGTAGAGACGTCTGTTTCTATGAAGCCCAGCGGCTAACAGGCTAACATGCCACCGGTCCACTGGCCAACACAGACAGACACACAGACAGAAGGACAAACCACCTGGAGCAAAGCTAGCTGGACTTCTGCTAGCAGTTAGCTGCTAATAAGACTGAGATGTGACAAACAGGGTTAATCAAGAGCTGGATTTGAACCAAGAGCTGATTTTGGTTTAAAAACTAAAACTAAATTAAAACATATTTACTACATAATGTCATCATGATTAACCACAGAAACTCCAAATCTGAGTGAATGAAACTAAAAACATTTGCCGGAGGAGAATCTTGCCCCTCACAGAAGAACAGCTATTACACTGAATAAATCTCTGGCATCTTGGCTTTTAAAACTAATTTAACATTTTTAACCCATGTTTCCCAATAGTTGGATCTCTTTCACACCACACTGAAGCATTTCTCTGTTTATTGGGAGATTTTTTCATCATTTAACGTGTCATATCTTGCCACCATGGATTTTCCTTTTGGACAAAAAGCCTGTAATGGTCCAAATGGTGATTTGATATTTACCGTGCCTTCTATCCTAATCTCCCCCCCGTCAGTTTTAAAACCTTTGCGCATGAAGCTCATGTTTCAGTGTTTGTGGGATCCATTTATTTTGCTGCATCAATCGTTTTCTTTCTTATATGCAGTCCCAAGCTCAGTCTACAGCTGCTGGATTCAGAAGACAAGTCTGCAAAATTTTATTCTGGATTAATGCTGAAAACTGAAAAAAAAAAAAAAAAAAAAAAAAAAGTCTCACTTTCTTTAATGTCGTTGTTTTGTTTGAAACACTGAAATTAAAGTAGATCAAAGAACAAAAGGCATGAAATAACTAATAACTCTTCCCACAGTTCATGTAAACAGTACTAGAATAATAATTGCTAAAAGGCCACAATTCTCACAAGTAATACACCAGAGAATTTGATCACATATAAGATAATACATCACACACAAACAGACCGTTCTCACTTCCAACATGTCAGGTCAGTGGCCCTGCCAAGTTAAGAAGTAGTTACCTTTCTAGAGAAAGGTACGTAGCGCTCCGGAGGCCGAAGGAGGCGAGAGTGATTTTGAGTTACCTTAAACATAAATAAGTTAACGTAAATAAATAATGTACTTATGTTCAAAGTTAAACAGGACATTGCAAGTAGTTTAGTTGTCCAAATTGACTGGGGAGCTGTTCACATGAATAACTTACACCACTGACCAAGCTGCTGTGTCACCCAGAAAACCTGCAAATATCACATGTTAGCTGTGAGAACAATAAACCTCTTAATTCACGTTGCACCTGAGCATCCTTGTTTTTCTGTGAACCTTGAACTCCAGTTTTGAGTTTGTTTGAAATGAAGAAGTTTGAGCACGTCTGAGGTTTAACCAGCTGACTGCAGATCAGCGACACATGACTGAGGATGTTAGGAATATGTGATCATCCTGAGTCACTGCGTCTGTTCCGCCTTTTGAATAATAACGTGACCGGAGGCTGATGCAGTCATTCTTCTGTTTGCCGCAGGTTTTCCTTCCTGTTTCTTTCTTCATTCAGACGCTTTTTATTCCCACAGCAGAAGCCCCTCACTCCCAAACACTAGACATGCTGCAGCGGTCCATCAGCATTTCACTTCCCTCTATTGTTTCCAGACAATCGACTCGACCTCCACTCGTCTCGGCTGTGACTATTTTTACTATTCACACACTCACACATGTATTCTAATACATGCACATGGGCCCCCACCTCCCCCAGGCGCTCACCTGCATGCACACACACACACACACACACACACCTACACACACACACACACACACACACACACACACACACACACACACACACACACACACACACACACACACCTACACACACACACACACACACACACACCTACACACACACACTCACTGAGCTGGGCTGAAGACAGACGTCCTGAGAGTCACTGTGATTTATGACCTCCATGTATGAGAGAGGGGGGACGAGCCGTGAACGGGGGGAAGATGGAAGTGAAGGAGAAACTGGAGCTTATAGGATGATGAGTGGCTGTATGTTCAGTGTGCGTGTGTGTGTATGAACATATTGTGGTATCTGTGCTAAATGGTTCGTCCTCAGTGCTTCTGTCATATTAAGACTTCAGAACATACAGAAAACATGTTACAGTTAATCCACTTATTCCCAACAATCCCAAATCTGTTAATGCTTCCAGTATGTTGTTTAATACACACATACAAACACACATATACACACACGTATCAGTATAAACAGATGTCACACCTCTGAGTGTGTGTGTGTGTGTGTGTGTGTGTGTGTGTGTGTGTGTGTGTGTGTGTGTGTATATGTTTACAGTAAACACAGTGATGGTTACTGAGCTGGAAACAAAGATTTCATTCAAGGTCAAGTCATTAACCAGCTGCAACCAAGAGCAGTGATGGAAAGTGACTAAGTACTTTTACTCAAGTGCTGTACAATTTTGAGGTACTTGTACTTTACTTGGGTATTTCCAATATTCTGCTACTTCACACTTCCACTCTCCACATTTTGGGGGCAAATACAAACCTACATTTATATGATAGCTTTAGTTACTAGTTACTTTGTAGATTGCATGCTGCATCAGATCTAAAGTAACACATTGTAAAAGATTATTTAATCCACATTTAGACAAAAAACACTGATTGCATTAATCAAAATAATGCTGAAGGTAACACAATAAATGTACTGTTACTGTTACTTGATACTTTTGATACTTTAGTACGTTCAGTATCAGAGCCTTTAAGTTTTACTAAAGTATTAGTTGTATAGGTGATTATTATGCCCATCAAAGTAATATATTAACATATCTGGGTAGAGGTTGGCATGAAAAGACAAGACTCGAGTACCTGGAAATGTGTACTTGAGTAAATGTGCTGAGATTCAACCCCCAACTGCTTAAAAATGATCTCATAGTGATAAGAATAATAGTTTCAGTAAACGTTCGCAGTGGAGGTCAAAGATTAAACTGCAGTGTAACTTTAAGTCACACACACACACACACACTCAGAGCCACAAAGCACGTGTGAGAGTGGAGGAACTTTTCATGAAAACGGTTCAGCTGATTGAGTCTTCTGTTCCCTGAACTCTCTTCACTCTCTTCGCCTTTCAAATCTCGCCGTCTGTGAACCGAATTCGCGAGAGATGGATGAAAAAACCCTGTCATCCTGTTTGAAGTGTGTGTGTGTGTGTGTGTGTGTGTGTGTGTGTGTGTGTGTGTGTGTGTGTGTGTGTGTGTGTGTGTGCGTGTGTGTGTGGAGCAGGAGAAAGTAAAGAAGAGAAAATATATCGACCCCCCCCCATACACACACACACACACACACACACACACACACACTCTCCGCCTCCTCCTGACCTCAGCCTTCCAACACCAGCCGCCTCAGATAGACTCCATCTGTGCGGACACAAAGATTGGCAGCAGGACTTCAAACCAGCGTTTATGTGAAAAAACCTAAAAAAAACCCTCAGCTCCTCCTTTTAGAATATGGATCTTGAAAGTGTCTGGTAACTTCCTGTCATGTTTTATACATAGCGTTCAGATTTTAACGTTGGCACAATACAAGTCCTTCATTTAACCATCTGTTATTCAGGTGCAGGTAGCTCGTTAAAGTTAGATTGTAGACCATTTAAAAGTGTTGTAGAGAAACGACTCTGCTTCTGTTTCCTGGTTGTTGTTACTGTGGTGCATCAGAGGGGAGATAAAAAGGCAAAAAAAAACATGGGCGGACAGAGTTTCGGACCAATTAAGCGCTGCGAAAGAAGCCGCTGTTTGTCTGCAAAAACAATGGCAGCTCGTCAGAAGGTTAGCATAGCTGCTCAGACACTGAAAGCATTCCTCCATGGAAACACTAGCTATCCTACTGTTAATCTGATTGGTTGAAGTTATCCCGTGGTAGACGGTGAAATGCAGATGGTCCGTCCAATCACCTGCCAAGTGCCTGACCTTTTTACATACCGATTCCAGGAAAGACTTCTCAGATGGTCGTGTGTAACAAACCATCTGGTGCATCAGGTTAACAAGGACCAGCATCGCTTCTCAAGTCTAAACTTGTGACAAGTTGTGAGTGAGGTGTTGTTGATCGATGGATTTTGAACATCCATCACGTCAGCATAGATCAGATAATCTCAACTAACACAGAACAGACCAACAAGTTTTACTCTAAATGTTCCTAAGTCCTGAGGCTGAAAGTGGAATCCTACAGAAAACTTTTGGATAACGCATATTTCATGTAATAGGAAATGTGTCCATCTTAATGGTGACGGGAATTATTACAGGACTGTTGTTTGAGGTTAGCTATTATTTACATAAGCTTGTATTGCTTTCCTGAAAGTGGTGATTGACTGATTATTGAGATATTAGAGATATGCTGGTTATTTGGAGGGAATAGTTCAGATAAATAGATTAGAAGGTGTGGAATATTTGACCCGTCTTCCACACTAAATGACAACAATAGGTAGTTTGTCAATGCTTTTAAAGAACATCTATATGAGCAAAGTATTGTCTTTATTATAGTAAATACATTATTATTATGACCTCTTTATGATATAATGGCAACAAAATCCAAAGAATAAAGATAAGATAAGAAACTTACTTTAATAATCCAGAGACACTTCTTGTGCCGGAGATTGCTACAAAAATGAACGGTACAATAGAAAAAACATTTGGTTTTCCTGGTCAGGACAACACACCTGGCCCAGTTTAAGACAATAAAGAGCATGAATATTAGTGAAATATACAAAATACAAAAAAAATGTTAACACCCATGTCTAATACAGTAACAGCAGATGTAAGACAAGTAAAGTACAAAAATCAACATTCCGTTTCAACTTTATGTTTCAACTTTCTTTCTTTACGTTTAGATTTTAAATTTTCTGTAGGACAGCGTTGTGCTTTTGGTCCGGTGAGGTTTACGCACAATTCTGGCTTAAAATATGTTATGTTTTTTTATATGTAAGTTTTATTGCCACAAATACATCTGGAAAATGTCCTGACCGTGACTAAAAGAACCTAGTTTTGTCGGTTGAAACAGGAAGTGAAGGGTAGACTGCAAATGGTCTTGAACAGTGGTCTCTTACTTGGCAGCCGTCTGTCAAATATACTTGAAAATGTAAAATATACTCATAAGTGTAGGTTTTGTTGATCCATATACTGATCAGATCAATCTGTAAATTGTTACTTTGTTCATTAGTAGCCTGGCCCAGACATTTGCGTACAGTGTCGACGAACGTAAAGCAGGCTAATGAATGTACGAACTGCACCATATTGTAACTGTCATGTGATTGGACTCCAACAGTCATGTCTCCTGACAAAAAACATGACTCAAACGTGACTGCACTGTTTAAGGAACTGATATGACTGAATAGTTAAAACTGACCCACTTCATACGTTGTCCCCGGGAATTCAGCAGATAGTTGTGATCTAACGCCTTCCAGCTAAAATAAGGAGGAAGTAGACATTTTACACGGCAGATTTGCCGAATCGTAACTTCACACAGAAAACTGGGAAATCAGAGTTTCTTCAGTTTTTCTTCTCCCCGTCGAAGCTGGACGACAGCTGAGCAAAATCAAAACCAAATCTCCTCGCTCACATGTCTCCCTCTCCGTCTTTTTTATCACTCCACCTTTCGCTCATTCTTTTCATCCTCCCTCGCTCCATCCTGGAGCCAATTATAACCTGCTTCAGCATTCCTGACTGCAGGAGGAAGAGGAGGAGGAGAGGAAGGGAGGTGTTTTTAGGGATTAACATACCAGAGCTGTCAGCTGTAAACCACTTCATCCCCATTCTTTTTTTTCTTTTTTTTTTGTTGCTGTTTTTGTGCCTCAGTTGAATCCGGAGTTATTTTCCTCCTCGTTATGAAACTTAGGGAAATACAGTTTACAGTAAATCACATGACATGCACATACATAAACATGACCTGGGACCGTACACAAACTGTCAGAAATGAGTGGAAATACATGTTAATGCATGGAAACACACAGCAGACAATACGTAATTATTCAGATTATGTAAAGAGTATTCAGAAAAATGCAAACAAACAGAACATAGACAGGCTTTAAGTCAAAATGTGGAAATGTCAAATCTACACACACGCACACTAACACGAACAGGGACCTTAAGAGGTCAATCTATATAATGACGTCATAGTGACCAGCTAAAAGACCAGGATAACTTATGTCTAATAGTTAGCAGACACACAACATTTATGAGTGGAAGCAGCCACAGCAGCTACACAGTCAAAAACAGTAAATAAACAATGGGAGAAGGGAGAGAAAGTCCCCAGACTCCCTTTAAGAATCACTCAATTTTATGAGTTTTGAGCTTGGAGGAACTTTATAAACTATGTTAAATGCTGAATATGGCAAATTTTTAATCATTGGTGCCTTTTAGTAGATCAGCATTAAATCAGAGCATGAAGTTGTTTGTCTCCTTGTAAAAAGTGTCAGTTTGTGGCAGCATGTCTGTACCAGCCTGTCTGCTTCTGTGTCTAAAGTCTTACCTGCCAACATTTAGCAGCTGTTTGAACACACTGTTTACACTGATTTCACCACACAAAGTTCTTTGTCCCGTTGATTTATGTGTTTATTTGCATCTAGAGCGGAGCAGCAGGATCACAAGTAGTCACTGGAGACATATGTTAATGCCAGATGTGAATAATGTACTCAGATGTACAGAAACACTTCAGATGCATTGTGTAGATTTACTTGAATACACAAGAACTCATAAATGTGCTCCATATTTAAAGATTCTGCTTTGTTACACAGTTTGTTGACTGAGTGACAGTTTAAAAACCTCAGCAAGTCATAAATGCTTGTACATACAAAAATACAGCAACCGTGCACGATGTGACACCGTCGCCCCCCTGCTCATTGACTGAGGGTCAGTTCGGGGGGTTTTCCTGTCCGCCATCACCCATCAGCACTGCGTTCACTGTTGTCAGTGAGTTTGAACGCTGCGTGAGAGAGCAGCGAGGCAGCAAATTGAAAAATACAAACTGAAGAACAAGATTTATTCATTTCTCTGATCTGTGTGTGTGTGTGTGTGTGTGTGTGTGTGTGTGTGTGTGTGTGTGTGTGTGTGCAGGCATCACCCCCGAGTTCATTGGATTGCTGTGTCAGTGTCTCTGTCACTGTCAGCTTTGAGCACACACACACACACACACACACACACACACCACCACGGAGCTGTCAAGACAGCAGCTCTGTGGTGTGTGTGTGTGTGTGTGTGTGTGTGTGTATGCGTGGTTCCCTTCTCGACAACACTGTAGTTTACCCGAGGACATGACTTGTGTGTGTGTGTGTGCGTGTTTGTGTGTGTGTGCGTGGTTCCCTTCTCGACAACACTGTAGTTTACCCGAGGACATGACTTGTGTGTGTGTGAGTATGTTCGGTGTGTGTGTGTGTGTGTGTTTGATGCTGGAGGTGAGTGTGCTCCAGAGTTATGGCTCTATGTGCTCTGCCAGTATAACACTAGATTTACTGGCTCAGTGATAACACACACACACAGACACACACACACACACACACACACACACACACACACACACACACAGAAACACACCTGCAGGGCAAAGGAATGCAGGCTTACAACTAAACTCCGGGAACCAGATGAGAGACTCAGCTGACCTGTTTCATCTGCGTGTGTGTGTGCTGATGTGGGGCACAGTGATGCTGAGTGACAGATGCAGTGATACAGCTTGTTTCTGTTAGACAAAGGAGGAAGGATGGAGGGATCGTCAGCACATGACTGTCGTGTCTGAGGTTATACAGAATATTTAAAGTATGAAAGTATACTGTACGTGGACGTGTAGTCCTGGATTAGTCTGAGTCCTGGATGTTGGCATTGAACATCCTCTTAGGTTCAGGCTCTTGTTTGCTTATTCTTTGATCAGAATATTTAAGACTCCAATCACATTTTTGACAATGTAACTAGCTAGCCAACGTTACATTCTTGTTGATTTGTTCGTAACATTCTCACATTTTGACATATTTAAAGGTTGAATTCCCTCCCTTTGGTGCCAAAATGATGAAAGTCCATCAGTAAAGTTGCTGCACTTGATACTGCTCTTCTAATAACAGTGCAGACTAGCAGGATAGGAGCACAGGACGCCAATGTCAACCTATAAATAAGGGCTGCACAATGAATAGCTAAAAAAATCTAAATTGCAAGAACTGCAATGTTTTATAGAGCTAAGTGTGTCATCAAAGAGTTTTAATGATATCTTGTAGTTCTGCAGACATGCTCTGGCCTTTCAGAACCTGTTCTCCACATGTGTGAGACATGTCTGTTTGGCAGAGACCGGGAGAAACGCTACATCATCATGATCTTACTAGTTCTTCAATGAAAATGAAAATTAAGATGTAAAATTTAACCATCCATAATAATCATGATTTATATTGCAATCGCAATATCTGTCAAAATAATCGCAATATCACTTTTTGACCATATCGTGCAAGTGTCGCTTGTGTCCAGGTAATGAAGGATGGAAGTCATTGATTGATGGCGCGAAGTTGCCATGCTTTTGTATCGCCATCAGAAAAATGATGGAAGGAGGGACACAGTCACATGAGAAATCACCAGGGCTGTAGACTCCATGTTAGAAACACCTGGGCTGATGACGTACCATGATCTTGAAGTTCTGTCCCATTTGCTCACTCTGGTCTGAGGGGCAATGAGGCATTTGAAAACAAGGGGAGGTGGTAAAAACTGGAAATGGGATTGAGCCAAAGTCTTCCTCTATAGTAAGTTGTGTATGGACAACATTTAAAGATAAATCTGATGTCATTCTGTATTTTTTGATGTGTTTTTAGTTGTTTTTGGAGAACAATGAAGCTCAATGACCCATAATAATCTATAAAACTATCACATAATGAAGAAACGGTCTTGTAGTGTTTAGAGTTTTGATACTCATACTAAAACTCAAGAAACAAGAAATCTCAAACAAGGACACATAAAACGTTAAAGGCTGCAGCGAAAACATGACTTCTTTACATTTCCCTATTTCATACTCTGGGTTTATCCCAATATCATGCACACACACACACACACCACACACACACACACGCACGCACGCGCGCATCCTCACACACACACAGGCACGCACACATGTGCGCGCACACACACACACACACACACAGCGTGCCGTGCATGTGTTTTGCATGTGTTCAGTGTGTCTGTGCTTGGATGGGAACTCATTTCCCTGCTGTGGCTTCTTCATTTGGATTCATGTGGAAACTTTACATAGAAACACTGAGCGGCTGTTTGCACGACGCTTCACTGCTGCTCTCTGATCAATGCCCATTATGAGCCATCAAACTCTCTATCAGCATTTAATGAGTCAGATAAAGCCGCAGAGGAAGTTGATGCCACCAAGTTGATTTGAGAATGTAAAAATGCCACAAATATTAAAATGCCAGCTCAAACACTGGTCGTCTGTGGCTTGGCAGCGATCACTGGTTAGGTTTAGGCACAAAAAATACCACGTGGTTAGAGTCAGGAAACATTTTGGCATAAAATACCTCTTGAAGAGGTCTTGTTGGTAGTTAAAAATATCCGGTAGTTTCATGCTAAACCTGTTGAAACATAGTCTGGAACAGTGGTTCTGTTTTGGCAGCCATCTCTGGTTATATGTATGCACAAGCTGGAGATACCAGCTGTGTCTTCATGACATACTGAAGTCTATCCAGTGGTCTCATGCTTGCTAATGTTGAAATGCAGCCAGCCATCTCTGGGTAGGTTTAAGCACAACGATCAACTAGTCAGGTTCAAAAAAAGATCCTGTTTTCATCTAATATACTTCCGGAAAAAAAAACCCAGAGGGATATTAACAATATCCAGTGGTTTCAGGCTTACACATATTAGGATCATACCTGGAACAGTGGTGTCTGGCTTGGCAGCCATCCCTGGTTGGGTTTAGGCACAATGATCACTTGGTCAGGGTTAGGGAATGATCCTGTTTTGGCTTACCTGTCCAGCGGTTTCATTCTTACAAATAGAATATCTTCTTGAATGGTGGTCTCTCATTTGGCACCCACCTCTTGATAGTAAAGTTAAGGGTAAATAAGGACTAAGGTAAATGCAGGACTTTTACCTACTTTTTCTTATTGCTACTTTTACTCACATAAATACCTCACAAAACTAAACACAAAACTGTATGAGATTTTTGAAGATGCGACATGTTAAAGGAAAACACTGTAGAAGCTTTACTATTTGTCTGTCTCTTTATCTGCGTATTAACTTCCATTTCAAGCAGTTAACATTCTGTTTTCACCCTCTCAGCATGCAGTATATAACAGACATGAGGGTGCAAATTTGAATCCATCTTAACAGCGATGAAGGCCGGTGATTAAAATCCAAGGAAAAGCAGCTCGCCATGGCCTCCTTCCTCCGCAGTAAACTGTTAATGCTGCACTCTGAACAGAGATCTGGAGAATATTCAGCCGTCTGCAGGCAAAATGCACATATGCACTTTTATGTAAAACAAGGAGGCGTGATGAACCATTTTTCCTTGAATCCATAGTAGCTGACCTTCATTATCATCGCTGAGGGAAACACAGAGGCCATGAATATGCTGCCGAATCAATCATGCATAAAGGCAGAATTAAAGAGGCTTTAACTGGAGCACAATGCAGAGTTTAGACAAGATGGCTGTAAAGTGTAGGAGGCAGGGCGTGATCTGTGAGCCTGTCAGCGAGAAAATTATCCCGAAGAACGACTTTTTCAAACATTTTGTGGAGATAATGTCACCCTCACCTCAAGGACATCCTCGGAAACCAGATTTTAAGTCCAAAAAAAACCTAGTAGAATTGTAGCTATAGATATTTGTGCCAGACTTTGCACATTTCTCTTGGATTGGAGAGAAAGAGGAGGTCTGGAGGAGGAACAAGAGGGAAAAGGATGAAGGATAGAGGAATGATGAAAAAAGAAGGCGGAGGTAGCCATCAGAGGAAGGAGAGAGCAGCAGGAGGGAAAAATCAAAAGGAGTAAGAGGTAGCACGAAAAGGAAGAGGAGGTGGAAGATGGTGGAGGAAGTAACAAGGAGGAAGAAGAGCAAAAGGAGGAGGAGTAAAGAATGAGGAAAGTGGAAAAGGAAGAGTTGAAGGATGATAAAACAAATAAAAAAAAGGTTGGTGGAGGTAACCATGAGAGGAGGAAGGAGAGAAAAGCAGGAGGGAAAAAATCAAGAGGGACAGGACCAAGAGAAGGAAGAGGAGGGAAGTAGTAGTATGGTGAAGGAAAACAGCAGACGAAGAGGATGAAATGTGGGGAGGAAACACCAGTGTAGGATACAAGAGGGAGAGGAGAGAGCAAGGGGAGAAAAATTAAGGATGAAGAGAAGAAGTAGGAAGAGCAGAAACAGGGAAATAAAGAGGAGTAGTGAGTGGAGAAATTAGTAGGAAAAGGAGGACAGTCAAGGAAGAGGAGAAAGGAAAAAGTAGGAGCAGAAGGAGGTAGGTAAAAACAGGAGTGGCAGGAAGAGGAAGAAGAGGACAGTAAAGAGGAGCATGAGTAGGTGAGGAAGACAGGATAAGAGGGACAGGCCTCCTCCGACTGCTGCTCCTCATCCCACTGCAGGAGGTGATGAAGGAAGAGGAGGAGGAGGCCAGCTGTGGGTTCAGATAGATAAGAAGGCCAGGCCTCCTCCTGCTGCTGCTCCTCATCCTCCTGCAGGAGCTGCTACCGGAGGAGGAAGAGGAGGATGAAGAGGAGGAGGCGCGTTCACTGGGCCACATTGTTCAAAGATGATTAAAAACCAGCGAGAGGAGAAACGCACAACGCCTCGCTGACTGTTTGTCAGCCGAGACACGGAGAGGGAGATAACTGAGTGTGTGTGTGTGTGTGTGTGTGTGTGTGTGTGTGTGTGTGTGTGTGTGTGTGTGTGTGTGTGTGTGTGAGAGAGAGATCCTCATTACCTCCCTCTGTGGGAGATAAGAGTGTGTGAGGCTGCATTGTGCATGCTTATAAAAGTCTGTCCTTATCAAGTATGCATGCACACACTCTTAAACCAAAACACACACACACACACACACACACACACACACACACACACACACTCCCGGCCCATGTGAAGAGCGGCTGCCAGCAATAATTCGACACAACTGTGTTGAATCCGAGTGGTGAATGAATGAGGAGTGGAAAAAGAGAGAGAGAACCTAAAGACAGAGTGGGATCCAGGGGGAAAGAGAGAGAGGAGGAAGTAACGAGGGAAAAGAGAAACAGACAAACGAAGGTATAGAGGAATAGACAAAGGTCTATGTGTGCGTGTGTGTGTGTGTGTGTGTGTGTGTGTGTGTGTGTGTGTGTGTCATCCAGAAAACACTGCCCTGCAGCCAAAACAGCACTGCCTCTTCCCTCTCTCTCAGAGCTTGGGTTGTGAGTACTACGCTGCAGGCAGTGATCTGAGAGAAGCTGCTGTACTGAGTTAAGCAGGTGTGTGTGTGTGTGTGAGTGTGTGTGTGTGTGTGTGTGTGTGTGTGTTTCTTTATACATATAATAATGCTCATGCACACGTGAACAGAACATCTGCCTGCAGCTGCTGTTTGTACTCAAACGAAACAGGTTTTGTTTCGTTTGTCTCGTTTGAGCAAGGCAGGGATTCAACACAACGCTTCACTCTGAACGACTTTGCTGGTATTTTCTCAGATAATTGTGAAGTGATCTCAGCAGCGATGTGGCCAAAAGTATGTAGACACACCTGTCCATGTGACATTTTCCTGTGGGCAGTTCTGATCACTGCTCGCTCTCAGGTTTCTGTCTTTGAACGAATTTTACAAACGTTGCTTTCTGGGAGATTTTACACAGATCTGTTTTAAATCGGGTCCAAATGTTCAAACCATGAACACTTTCCAACTACGCTGGAACCCTCTTGAGTTCTTCTTTTTTTGTTTTACATCCTTCTTTGGATCTGAAGTCACGATGAATCTTCTCCATCAATCATTCTCAATCTGTGAACACCATCACCTCAAGCTGTGCTGGAGTTTGGTAGTTGAGGCCAGCTGTGATCAGACAGAAAATAGGGTAGCGAGAAACATTTGGGTGTACAGTCAGGCAGGTGGCGGCCATTTTGTCCTCTATGTGGCGGCAATCTAGAACAAGCGGAAGTCCTGCGTGGGCACAAGATGGCGGCGGGCGGCTGGGCGCAGGCTGGGGTGGAGGTTGTTCTGGTTGTTGGTCGGTCTTTATGTTCCTCCCCTCTGATCTGCTCCACTTTCCCATGGTGCATCCTGCTGAGGTGGCACTTCTATTTCCAGCAAACAAACACATACACACACAGACACACACACACACACACACACACACTGAAGTACAAAAAGGACAGAATAAACAGGGATTTGCAGAGTGTGTGTGGTGTGTTTGGGCGTGCTGGAGGTGACAGACAGGCAGGAGAGGGATCGAGACGATTTGATCCGCTTCATTTCTCCCTTCATGTATATATAGATGTGATTTATTTCCTAATGCTCACACAGCAAACAGAGCCGAGGCAGCTGGAAGCAGGAAGCAGTTATTAATAACTCCTGCTTCTCCGAACACATTTAACTGTGAGGCCGCTGCAGGGTCTCAGGTTGGGACGAATCTGAATATCTGGCAAACGTCGACTCTTCCTGGATGTGTTCTGTCATGTTTATATTGGGAGAAACTGGCTGTTCGACACAGAAATAAACACTTCTGACTTCTTTAAAGTAAACAAACTGTTTTCCACATTTCACATATTCTTTACATCACTAAATCAAACTGTAGTGTTGTGGATTTTTTGTTTGCTTTTGCAACCTGCAGTCCCAGTAAGCAGTGATAAAACAGGTGTTTCAACAGATTTAAATGAATATTCTACGACATGGACCAGCTTGAGCATAAACCCTGAAAATAACGTCATGTGAGTGCTGTTGGAACCACAAATCTCATTTAGATGTTGAAGAAGTTTTTTTTTTTTCCCTTTTCATTGAAATTCTGTTGGAACTTGCTGCAGGTCCGTCACACTGATTAAACCCAGAAAGCAGACCCTTTGTTGTTTTCATCCAGACAATTGGCACTGAAATGTAAAATGTTGCTTTGTAAAGAATTAGAATCCTTTATTAATGTTAACAACGCAGCTTAACTGCTGCAGCTAGACTGCAACCTCAGTTAAAACAACACCTGACTATCATCACTCAGATGATGCTGGTTGGATGCTGGCATCTGGAAGTGGAAGCAGAGTGGAGGTAAGAGATGGTGATTAGTGACTGGGAAGATAAATGGAAGCTGTGAGGTCTGTGATTGGTTAAGGTGATCCAGGAGAGGGTTAGCTCATCCAGGGCAGCAGGAAAACACATGAGACACTATGATGTCTTGTGGTCCTTTTCTTAATAAGAATCAGAAAATAATCACAACCAGTTTGCTCACGTCTCGTTAGCTAACTAGCCAGCTAGCTAACGTTATATTCTTACTGCTGATTTGTGCAAGATAGTCTGATGTATTTCAGTGTTACATT
The DNA here is from genome assembly GCA_963678695.2 of Diplodus puntazzo. Lineage (NCBI taxonomy): Eukaryota > Metazoa > Chordata > Actinopteri > Spariformes > Sparidae > Diplodus > Diplodus puntazzo. Next base: position 3,862,477 of record OZ023158.1, on the reverse strand, counting down.
CCCCCTCTGATGACAAATGACGGCTGAACTGTAACTAAAGTCCAGCAGTGAAGTTGCTGCACTGAACAACAAATAGCAATGTGTTACTACCAGAATGATCTCGTTTAAGAGAAATCACTGGTGGCATCTGTTTTCTCAAAGTCCGTCGATGACTACTGATGGTGCATAGGGGATTGTCCCGTTTTGTGTGATAATGCAGCTGAGGGCGTGGAGTAACGTGCTGGTGAGAGGCTCCCAAATCTGAAACGTCCAAGTTTTTGTAGGAGAGTCACACAGAGCTAAAATTGAAAACACAATTGACAGTCCGGCCTCTGGTTACACCTCAATACAAAAAACACAAAAAATGGCCTCTGTGAACACTTTCAGAGCCTCTACTGACAATAAAGCCAGAATGTGTTGAGTCCTGTGATGCGCTGAGAGTCCACTTATTACTGAGGAGCATCTGAATGTGTTTACCTGGAGAGCAGCCTGTCGCCTGAAGCACCAGGGATCTACGCTTTTGATGCCTCAACTGTGTCCACACAGTTTAAAGGACAGCTCCGGTGTGGTTTCAGCTTTTGTACATTTTCCATCACTGTGACATTAATTCAGCCTGGTTGTGCCTCGGCGCCACATGGATACAGATATTTTCTAAATCTGTTTAGCCGAACATCTCAGTAGAGAAAACAACTGGTGACCGTCATCACAAAGCAGCTTTGAATTATTTTAAATATTCACTGTAACAAGCAGAGGAGCCAACATGTAACCGGTTGGTTTCTTGTTTGAACTCTGAGGAATAAATACACATTTCTGTGAGGCAGTGAATCGTTCAGCTGCTGCTCAGAAAAGTGACGATAAAGGCGTCAAAAAGAGCTCAAACCCAGTCTGTGTCTATGTGACGATCTGCTGGTGTTACTGGTTTAGGGTCCTGACAGCGCTCAGTTGCCATGGTGATGGAGTATCTGCCGAGCCAGGGATGCTGCTCTTTATCAGTCCGGGCCGGTCCGGTGTGTGTGTGAGCGTGTGTGTGTGATTGAAATGTTTGACCGGCCATTGTGTGCCTTTGAATTAGGACACCGTTTGTTTGGCAGCACTCTGTATTTGCCAAGTGTGTGTATGTGTGTGTGTGTGTGAGTGTGTGAGTGGCGTCCAGTGTCCCTGCAGCGCTATAGGGAGGCTAATTGTATTTTAATTACAAAACCATCAAACACGCGAGTCAGACAGCTACCTTCCACCCCCAGAAACACACAGTAAATGGAACAGTAAAGTGTGTGTGTGTGTGTGTGTGTGTGTGTGTGTGTGTGTTTGTGTGTGTGTGTGCAGCCGGCTGCTTTTTATTAAAACCCTCTGCTTCATGACAGGAACGACTCTGCGGGAGACGAACCGAGCACATGCTGGAGAATTTCACACAGACCTAACAATCAAGTGTCGAATCTGATGTGTCCGAATGCAGTCTAATCTAAATATAGAGCCATGTGAGATGTGAAGCAGATGAAGGCTCATATTTTTTTTTAAAAACTCAAATTTATATGAAAATATCAGTTTGCTGTGAAAGATATTATTCTAATCCAAATTATTGATTTTAATGCATGTTTGTATTTTTTATTAACATACACAGAGAAAATAGTTGTCTGCTGAGGTTAGCATGCTAACAATGTTGTATAAAATACAAATAGTATATGATTAAAAGTCTTAGAATATCTGCTATTAAATGTACTTGAGTATGGAAAGTTCAAATAAATTATACTTCATCTTCAGCGTATTTATACGCTGTTTACTATGTGACGATTGATTATTGTATGCAATATTCAGCATTTTCCTGATCATTGGAATCAGTTTAGGTTTTTATTTGATTGCAGGTACATTTTTACATTTTAAAAAGTCTCTGATGCAGCATGTGATCTATAAAGTAACTAATGCCTAAAGTTATCAGTAGTGGAGTAAAAAAGTACAATATTTGCCTCCAGAATGTAGCAGAGTGGTAGTATAAAGTAGTAGAAAATGGAAATACGCAGGTAAAATAAAAGTACCTCAAAACTTTAGTACAGTACTTGAGTAAATGTACTTAGTTACAATCTTCATGTGCCCTGAAGTGCTTCTCCAGGCAGAGTCAGCTCAGGACTACTAGCTGCATGGCTAACTGAGCTAACTAGCTAAGGGCAGCTACAGTTCGCAGTTATTGGTTACTGTGGAGACGCCTCCTGTTTGTCTGTAGTATGAATTTGACATGTACATTCCGACATATCTTTTACTTTATCTTTTCAATATGAAGGTCTTGCACTTGGAGATTTCCATGCACAAACACAACTCTGAGATGTTTCTTTGCATTTTTCTGACATTTTATCACTTTTACACTCTGACCCTGAAGACACATGATCACATTTTAGGTGAATATTCTGTAGTTTAAATGACAAATTTGAAAAACTGAAATATCTTGTTCGCCTTTGCTGATTTCCAGTCAACAGTCACGAGAGGGCCCCATGTTTTACGGTTCATTTCGCTCTAAAGATGAAGTTGGATGTAGTGTTGGTCAGATGAAGCTGACAGTGTCTTCAGCTGACTGTTTTTTTAAAATAAAATATCATAAAAGATTAATAATAATCAGAGATAATCAGAGATAAGATGACATGAAAGCAGCGATAGGATGAAATGAGATCTGTGATCAGATGAAAGCTGACTGGTTCTTGTGGTTTAAGGAGTAAAATTAAAGTAGAAGATCAAATCAGTGAGTTGGAGAACAGAGAGCGAAGTAATGAAAGTTTTTTGGGAAGCAATTGGTCGAGTTGTTGTGTCTAAATGACTTCTTTGAAGTTATTTTTACAGCCTGGCTTCTTCTTGGTGTCTTTAATCATTTGAATTGTTTCATCTGCATCAGATCAAGCTGAAAGTGATTTGTTAATAAAACCATCTCATATGTTAAATTTAACTTAAAATGTCATGATGAGCCTTAAATGTTTGAGAAACTAATCTTCCTCTCTCCGTCTGCCAATCACAGCTCCCCCACCGCCGAGTGACCTTCTCCACTGCCAATCAGGCGCAGGACCTGCAGGACGCGTCCCAGCACAGCTACTACGACAGCGGCCTGGAGGAGTCGGAGACGCCCAGCTCCAAGTCATCGTCGGGGCCGCGGATTGGCCCGCTGGCGCTGCCGGAGGATCACTACGAGCGGACCACGCCCGACGGCAGCATTGGCGAGATGGAGCACCCGGAGAACGGTAAGACCAGGTGGAGTTTCCCCTCCCTCTATTCCTCTTTCCACCTCCTCCACCTCCTCCATCCATCAGCACACACTCACAAAAAACAATAAACACTGCTGGCTTTCACCCACATTAAGACTTTCAATTACACACACGTTGCACCGTGTGTCAAAACGCAGTGTGTCAGCAGGAATGTTCCATTTTTAATCAGACTCCCAGAATTCCCTGCACTGTGTATACCTTCGTTAAAGAGGTGTGTGACCTCACAGCAGCACAACACAATCAATATGCAATATAATCAACTCCCATGGCTTAACGAATTAACATCCCAATTATGTAAAACATACCGAGTCCAACCTTCCATCAGCTCCACTTATGGATCCACAGAGGGAGGCTATATCAGGGAGTACGCTAACACAATAATTCACGCCCACTCTCCTCAGTAGTTAGCATTTATCAGCCTGTCATCATCATGTTAGCATGTTGATTTCTATCTTATCAGATTTTGTCTGCCTGTTATCATTCACAGGACATCAGCTTTGAAGTAACTAACAATGCTAACAGGTTATGGGAATGGTTAGCCAGTTAGCTGTAGCCTGTTAGCAGAAATGATAAACTGTGTGAGATGCTAATGATGCTACATCATCATAAAGATTCCCCACAACACACACAGATGTGTTTTCGGCTTCATTGTTCTATGTCTTGTTGGCATATTGCTACCATGACTTAGCGTGTTGACTCTTGCAATTCTCTTCTGATTAGCTTAGAGACACTAAAACTGGACTGGGCTAGTGAAACATTCCCTAACATTACTGTATGTTGCTAAGAGACAAAAAGTATGCTAATGATGCTACATGATTATTACACATTTAAAAAAAAAAAAAGACATAAACTTGCTTTTTGCTTTGCTTTTGCTGTGTTTGAAGCCCATTTAGTATGGAATGAAGAAGCCTAGCTGCAATCAAATGTAGCGACAAATCTTGTTAGTATGTGTTTTCCCAATGTTAGCCATAGAAATACTGAAACTTGAGGAATAAAAGTTCCTTCTACAGACTTTGATGCTGACTTTTAACACAATAGCTTTGGTGTTACTTAATATAGGCCATTATTAGTAGTTAGCTGTGTTAGCTGTAGCCTTTTGGCATGCAAATAGTGTGAATGATGCTAATATACTAAATTGCCGTAGTCGCCAGGCTCTGGTGCTTTAGCCTCCTTTAAAAGTTTGAAGTCAGTTTAGCAAAGAGCAAGCTAACTGGAGTCATATGTAGGCTACACTAGATGACTTTCACCTTTCAGTAACTTACTAGCTTTGTCATGAGTCAACAGCTGACAGACTAAAAGTCATAAGACATAAGACATAAAATCCAAACTTTTACTTTTTCTGTACTTAATCTGACCTTGACTATGGTACTAGCAAAATTGTCTTTAACATTTTAAAGTCAAAACTGATATATTTTGTTGTTATTGGCCTAGCATAATTCCCCCAATTCTCTGTTACACCTTTTCAGCCAACTTCATTCCAACTTATTACTACCATATGTACACATCTTTAGGAATCTCTTGGTCAATAGGTATAATTTCTAAGAAATTACACCTCATTGTTAAGTAGACAAAATCCAACAACGATGAATTATTTTCGACATATGATCAGAGGGACAAGCTTTATGTGGAAGGGTTAGGGTTATTTTTTCATTGACATCTATCGTCCTCCCAGGTCAAAACTGGTCCAAAACAATAAACCAGGTACTTGACTGCTTGAAACTCCATTAGCTAAACGTTCATAAATAGTCCTTATGTCACCAAATAAAGAAATATATAAGTAAAAAGACATATTAGTGCCTGGATGATGACCACTTTTAGTCCGGAAATTATGTCAGAAAAGGTCCTCTTATTTTTACACATGCTTTAAAATACATGCAGAAACTTATGCAAGACATATTGTGTGGTTTCGTTATGTAGCCCCTCTGATTCCCGAAGGTGTTTCACACGCCGCCTCACACCTACACTCTCCTGCAGAAATTAGATCATGATATACAGCCGCTGTTGTTGTTTTACTTGTAAAGCTCAGTCTCCCTCTGGTATAAATAAAGGACTTCATTTACCTGCTTTCCGGAGCCAAATGATTCATTAGACACATCTAAAAACAGGCCGTCGTCTTTTTTTCTAACTTATGTCACTGTTCATTGTTCTGCTTTGGCTGTTAACGCCTCGTTACCACTTATGGCAATTAAGCTAACTGAAGTGAAATAGCTGAAACTGGCAAAGAATAGAAAGTAGAGAGAGAAAGAGAAGGAGAGCGAGGGATGGAGGGAGGTCCAGTGTAAATGTCATCCCTGTCTTCTTTTGTGAGGGCAAGACGACCAACTCTCTCTCTCTCTCTCTCTCTCTCTCTCTCTCTCTCTCGTCTGTAAACACAATTATTCACAGCTGCTCACACGCCCACAGGCTACTGCCACCCTGTGTGTGTCTGTGTGTGTGTGTGTGTGTGTGAGAGAGAGAGAGAGAGAGAGAGAGAGAGAGAGAGAGATCGCGATAGAGAGCAGGAGAGTAAGTGTGTAAGTGGCTGTATCTCCTCGTACATAGTGGAATGAGGTCAGGGTTATGTTGTGTGTGCGTGTCTACAGCAGTGTGAGGGGATGGTGGTGTGCAATCTTCCACTTTGATGGTCAAACATGTTTTAGCTGCAGGTATTTTCCCAAGGAAGCGTGTGTGTGTGTGTGTGTGTGCGTGCGTGTGTGTGTGTGTGTGTGTGTGTGTGTGTGTGTGTTGCACCAGCAGAGAGGTCAACAGATTACAGCGAGTCTTCTGAGGATTAACACAACACTACAGATACACTCTCACTTTCTCTCAGTCCGATTCAAAAATTCAATCTTTACTGCTACCACAAGCCGAGTTAAGTCTTCTACGTCAAACTGAAAATGTTATCAATTATTTTTCATCTTAAAGATGAAATTGTTTTGTTTTTTTTTTGTTTTTTCTTTTGTCTGTATCCTTCCAGGCCTGAGCTAATCATCTCACTCTGGTGCTTCCAACCAACCCCCATTCAAAATTCCACTTATTTTGATCTTCACGTTAAATCACGAAATTATAAAATAAAAGGTGGTCTTGATTTTAAATTAGCTTTGAAATATTTTAGTTGGCTTTTTTATTAATTGCTTTCCTTCAAGTTGAGCTTCACACTCGAGTTTCCAAGCAAACCCCATCAAAATTCCACTCATTTTAGTCTGCACTTAAAGTCATATCATGATGACAGAAGAAGCCGTTTGTTTCCCCTAAATATGACATATTTTTTCTTCCCGCTTTATTCCTTTATTTCTCTCTTTGCTTCCATCTGTGAGTTGATCCTCCCTCCCTCTGGTGCTTCTAACAAGATCCCATTTAAAATTCTAAGTATTTTAATATGCATTTTAAGTCAGGAAATCGTGACAGAAAAGGTCAGTTTCCCAGTTCAAACTAGACATGTTATTAGTGTTAAAGACGTCATCTCTTTTTCCTTCAAGTTGTTCTTCAGTAAGGAGCTTCCAACCAAAATTTCACAGATTTTAGTCTGTGCTTTAAGTCAGGAAGTCATCACAGAAAGGGTTGTCTTGTTTATTAAGTGACTTCAAAATATTCACAGTAACAAGTCTTCGTTTTTGCAAGACATATAATGTGATTCAAAGGTTAAACTTTTATTGGTACAATAAGCAGAGCACAGTCTCTCTGTTCACACTAAAGATGTTATTACATTAGTTTCCCCCAAAGATGTCATCTGTTTTCTCTTCCTCCTCCTGTCTGTATGCTTCCAGCTATGAGTTGATCTTCCCTCTCTACTGCATCCAACCAAACCCCATTCAAGATTCCACTGATTTGTCTTTTTTTCAATTAAACATACCTTTGACTAAATAAACTGAGTTCAGTATATTGTATGTGGCTGAACATAATTAAATCTCAACATGCAATTGGGAGCCAAGCAATAAAGCAGTAATAATGAACCAAAGAGCAGAACATGTTTTCCTTATTAGTTGTTGAAGCACGGACTCTGCTCTGTTTATTAGCCTAGTTTGTTCTGTCTCTTCAGCATCCTCTTTAGCTGTGCTTTCTTGTGTTTTCCTCTGCTGTGGACCGAATCGATAATCCAGTTGTGTGACTGATTGTTGACTGGTCAGGTCTCAAGTGCTTCAGACAGATTGATGAAGAGCTGCAGGAACAAACCGACTGCTCTAAAACACATTCTCTGCTCCTTTGGACTGATTGTGCCGTTTTAATCACAGTTTATTTTCCCTCAGCAGTGAGACATGCCTCCACTTACTCAAATTTGAATTTCATTGCTACTCTCTGCATTCAAAAATTAAATTCATCCATCTGAAAAGCAATATCCTGTGTGATTATCTGCTTCTAAACCTACAGTTTATATTAAAGTTAGAGGACGCTCTTCAGAATTAGATTGTCTTTTTGCTGCTTTACCAAACTGAGAAACCGTCTGATGGCAGCTCGATGGCAGCATCATGTGACTGTATGTACAGTATGCATCGACTCTGAGGTGCTTTTGTTGCTATTTGTGGAGATGGATGCATTTGCACTTAAACAACACGTGATCAGAATGTGTCTGCTGGAGTGAAGCACTGTGTGATTTCAGTTTATTCGTAAAGCATCTTGGTTGCTTTTCCAACTGCTTTTATCAGACGATTATCCACATACAGTTTATAGTAATATAATCTGGACGTAATCCAGATATAATCTGGATGCTCTTGACATGTGCCACACAGATTCTGGTTGGTTGCAGTCCAGCTGTTGTTCCATTGACATCAATGCTACAGCTTAAATAAATCTATGTATTCAGGACCAGGGGGCAGGCCATGTTTTTATGGGATGATGTAGTTTTACCTTCACAAGCTGTTTTTCTTCTTTGTTGTTCTTGTGTATGTGCCAGCAGCAATTTATCGTTCTGCCATCATGTCTGTGTGTATTTGAGATAAGGCAGAGCAGGAATGCTGCTTTTGTTGATGACATTTTGATGAATTTCAAAATGGTCTCTAGAAGATGACATGCCTTTCTGTGAATGAGGATGTAATTTAGCTCTGACAAAGACATTTAACACATTAGACAGAGTCTTTAAGACATTAACGAGTCATTTAAATGTCTTTAACTCCAATTTAAAGCTCAGTGGTTTGTGTAAATGGGAACTTATAAACTAGCATAGTCAGTTACACTATAAACAGCTAATTCTATTTCTTTTAACACAATTTTTGGAAAATTGTTAAAGATTTAATAATAAAGAAGAAGGCCACGTATATTTTAATTCAAGTACTCAAATACAGTAGACCTGGGGACCTACTCCATTCTATTTGCTGCTAATGTTAGCAGATACTGCATAGGTAGTCACTAGCACTCGTCCTCAACTTCAGTTTCATTAGGGCAGCTCTAAGTATTCTCCTCCTGCTCTGTTTAGCTGGTAGTTAATCGTGGATGGCGAACATGAGCGACTACGTAGCAGGCTGAAACTAGAATATTGCAGAAAAAACAAAAGTTACTTTAAATCATATTTCACTTTGTTTAATTTAAATTCAAATTATACATGACTTTTTGGTAAACTGATTAATAGCTTTGTCATAAAAAAACGTAGTGAAAAACCTCTGTCTGAAGTAGAATTCAAAGTGACATCTTTAAAACTTCTTGTTTTGTCGGATCAACAGTCCCAAAAATATTGATTCCAATATAAACGGTGTGTGTGAGGTGGGTTTGGAGCTGAGAGCCATAACAAAAAAGTTGCTGCTGGGTCTTTTCATTACATTTTTGCACAAAAAGAAAACTACAGAGAAACACAGGCTCTAACCTTTAAAAGCAGGGTGTGTTTGCCACATTTGGCAGCTGCCTCAGCCAGTCGCACTCAGCTCTGCTGTTTGCTGTTTGTGAAACTAACCAAACTGCCCACACAGACAACACAAACATATTTTCTGTGGTTTGTTCTGCAAAGCCGAGAGCACAGACGAAGCTCCATGTGGTGAGATCTCTATCATTTCACTTCTCCCTCGTCCATCCTGCTCCCTGTCCTGTAAATGGTCCGATAATGGACGCTAATTCCATCAGACCATCTTCACTCTGCTAATGTACCCACTTCCTGTCTGTGATGGACGGATGGAAAAAGAAGGGCAAAAACCGACCCGCAGGGAGGAGGAGGAAGAGGAGGAGGAGCAGGAGGAGAGAGTTTGTGGGATTTGATTGCATGTGTGTGTTTGTGGTGAGAGATAGAGGGAGAAAGGAAGTGAGAGAGAGGAAGGAGTGAAGAGAAAGGTAGACATCTGGAGAGAGACACTGAAATAACAAGAGAGAGAGAGAGAGAATTCTGCTGCCTGACACTGATGGTTGCTGGATAACAAGCTGATTTATGAAGTGTGTGTGTGTGTGTGTGTGTGTGTGTGTGTGTGTGTGTGTGTGTGAGTGTGTGTGTGTGTGTGTGTGTGTGTGTGTATGTGTGCACTCATCTCCCTAGATAAAAATCACATGCAAACATACTGTATTGGGCACACACACACACACACACACACACACACACACACACACACACACATAAACTCTAAACCTCTTTATCTGCTGATTGCATCAGTCTGAGAGCTGTAGTAATCGCTGCACAACACACACACACACACACACATACACACACGAGAGAGAGCGAGGCAGAGTATCAGTGAAGTTTTCTATCTCAGCTCTTAATCAGCCGACAGTTGGATTTCCAGATAAAAGTGTAAAAACACAAAATGTTCAGTATGTAGGATGACGTCAGCGGCTCCAAAGCTGCAGTTACACGTCTGTCAACACATGTGTTACGTGTTACAATAAGTCTGATCTCACGTGGAGAGATAGTGGCGACGTCTCCTCATGATGGTGTGTTAGTGAAATAATGTGGACTGTGTTATAAGACGCTGCAGTTTTTTTGTTCCATAAATCTCAGTTATTGTGAAACTCACAGGCCTGATTTTCACTCCCACATTTGGACCTGCAGATTCTTCGTTCTATCCTGAATCTGGATGAGATGTATGAGTTTGTTCCTTATCACACACTGAAAAAATTTCAAGTAAAACTCAATGAATCACTAAAAGCCACGTGAAAACGCTTCGCTCCTACCTGTTCAAAGCATTGGAGTTTATAAAAGAGTTCTGCATACGGCGTCGGAGGCAGAACCCCAGTCATTCCTGTGAGCCGGTGCAGCTCAACTTCCCAGGTAAAAAATACCTGACCCATAGAGCGTGCGCAGTTGAGACATCTACCGACGGAGCCGGCGAACTTCCAGTTTAGCATCCTGCTCACTTTAATCAAGTGAGTAGTGCTGCTCTTCAAGACCTTTCTAATATTGGACTGAATGGATCAAATTGTGACCGTGAAGTCCGTTTCTTGGAGATTGCGACACAGTCTCTCCTTTCACAGCGTAAGCTTATCGTTGCTGTCCAGTCAAAACCACTTACCTCTGAAATGTTAACTTTAGGTGTTTTCAGCCTTGTGGTAATGTATATGTCAGAAAATTCAAAAACTTTGTAAATTGTTTGTTTGGCTATAAGAAACTTTATAAAGGAGCACTCCCTCCATTTTATCAAATAATTCAAAAACACCAAATTTGAAGATACATGGTTTTGACTGGACAGTAATGTTATGAGAAAAAGAATCTATTTGGGCCCCTGTGAGTCACATGACGCTGTAATTACATAAATTGGCTGCTGTGTCAGTTTCCCCCGGCATTCACCCTGGGAGCTTGGTTCAAAGAAGAAGATGGTCCTGGATTCATTCATTGGCTAGCATCTAGCACCTAGTCTTGGCTAGTTTGAATCAAACATACATGGCTTGGAGCGGTTTAAGGAGATCCCTTTTAGTTGTGTCGGATTGAGGTCAGATGGTAATGCTGTGAAGTAATGGAAGGTAAAATGTCACAGTCTCTTTTGGACCCGGTTCACCTCTGTGTTTTCTGACAGCCGTTCTGATCACCCCGCACTGAAGAATAAAACTGAGCACACAACAGCTATTAAAGTAGTAATTATAGAACAGCTCTGACAGGCATCATGCAATGTTCAGTTCAACGCATAAGATCTGGGAGCATATTATACATGCTCTTAACTTATTTTTCCACATTCCACATTACCATTTCATATTCACTTCACTCAGACAATTATGGGCAAAACTGTCTGAAGTATGAGTGAAGTGCACATATTAGGACTGGACTTTATTCTTTCATAGATGCATTGGAGGAAATGGTGTGCACATGATTCTTGTCACTTTGAACAAGATCTAAATTGCTAAAATTTCACTTTGTAAGAAAGATGATATTTTTAATTCTCATTCCCAGCTCATCAGATGCTGATGCTTTGGGAATGTAAGTCAGGTTGGCAGCCATCCCAAAGTTGACGAGTTGTAAATGAGACTCAAAATCATCTTTCTTACAAACTGGACTTTTAACCAAACCTGTGAGGTTGCGCATTAAAATTAATGGTGAATGGTGAAATTACAAAGGAACTGAGTCAGCACGATATGAACATAATTCAGTTTTTGTTGGATACAGACTCAAAGGCTGCAAAAGTAAGAGGAAAGAAAGAAAGAAAGAAAGAAAGAAAGAAAGAAAGAAAGAAAGAAAGAAAGAAAAATAGGAGGAAACTATGTGTCTCCTCAGCAGTGTTGGGCATGTTACTTTTAAAAAGTAAATAGCTATAGTTACTAGTTACTACTCCCAAAGAGTTAATAACTGAATTACTCCACTATTAAAGTAACTCTTCCCTCTTTTGAGCTTGGCATTCATTTTACAGCGCTGTAATGATGGAAATAGTAGTTAGCTAGATTACCCATTACTGAAAAAAGTAACACCGTTAGTAACAGCGTTTATTTTAACACCGTTATTCCCATCACTGCTCCTCAGTGAAGCGCATCGCCTCCTCCTTCCTCCTCCTGCTCTCCAACAAGAGGCCTCTGCTCCCTGACTCCTCTGGGATCCTCATTTCCCTTCTTTTCTCACCGCTCCCCTCTCTTGTTCCCCCCCTTCTCCTTCTTCGTCGCCTTCTCCTCTCTCTGGTGGGTGATGATGGGGGCCAGCAGTTCTACTCCAGCCTCTCAGAAACTCCCAGGACAGAACTCAAATTCTCTGGAAACTCTCAACATTATTTTAAGGTATTCTCAATCTTGTGAAGCCATCGTTTTCAAAGATTCAGAGATTTCCAGAAAATCCGCCAAACAAAAACAAATTTGGTAGTCATCATTAATAAAGCATTACAGCAATACAGCAACAGATGCTTGATTTCAGTTCTATCAAGCAGGTTCCTTGACGGGTTCCCAATGTTTACTTGAGGGTTTTGTAGATGTCCCATGGGTCTAAGTGTCAATCAAAGTGTAAGGAGTGTACTATAAGTGGTCATGAGGGAAGTTGTAGGAGTCAGTGAGGAGGTTCAAGCATCATTTAGAAGGTTTTTGGGCTCACTGAGAGGTTTTCATGGGTCATTAAGGTCAGATGCTGTTGGGTTCCTAAGATGGAGTCCTTGAAGGGGAACCAGGGTTCAGTGAGCAGGATTTAAGAATCTTTAAGGATGAGTTATTCAAGAGGTTGAATGGTACCAATTGTAATTAAGGAGGTCTAGGGTTCAGTCACTGGATTCTATGGCTCACTAAGACATTCCCAGGGTTCATTGAGGTTTGGTTGTGTCAAATGATTTGGGGTTCCTAAGGTGGAACCTGTTCTATCAGCAGGATGTAGGCCTCACTGATGATCCAGAAGTTATTAAGAAGGTTTCATGGTGGTCAACGAGGAGATTCTCTATGTATTGAGGAATTTCCGAGGGCTTTCGAGGAGGTTGCAGGAATCATTGTATTGAGACATGTTTTCAGGAGTTCTTGAGAAGGTACCAGGATTCCTTCAGTGAGTTCCAGGGTTCACTTAGGAGCTCCAAAAATCTTGAGATTATCAAGAAGGTTTCAGAAGCGACTGGGAAGGTTCTTGGAGTCTCAGAAGATGTTGCAGTAATCCAGGGGTCAAGTTGTTCATCACAGGTTTCACTGGAGTCTCTCATGAGGTTACAGGCATTTTTAAGGACAGATGTCATTCATAGGTTCCACGTATCATTGACGAAGATCTGAGACTACTTGATGAAGTTATTGGGCTCAGTGAAGAGGTTTAAGGGTTTAATAAGAAAGTTCCAAGGGAAAACTAAGAGAGATTTTAAGGTCCAAGTTGGTTTCAAGTACAGGTTGTGTTCCCAGGAATTAATGAGAAAATTCTGTCATGGTTCAATTGGTCTCTGAGGGTTTCTTAGATGAAGTCATGAGTCATTTAAGCAGTTCGGGGGTTAATTGGAACGGTTCTAGGCTCCCTTGAGGAGGTTCATGGTTTCTTCAGTCATTGCAAGATCTCACTAATTAGGTGTGATGGCACCTTAAAGAGGTTTCAGGTGTATTTCATAGGTGTCAGCGGTGGGATTCACAGGTTCTGTGTCACTGACCCCTGTGTGTTTACAGTATAAACGCACCACACGCAGTTTATTTCCTGCTTGGCTACTGCTTACTTTGCAGAAGCCACGCTTACTGACTAATCATAGAGAACTCAGGTTCACACACACACACACACACACACACACACACACACACACACGGACACTCTATCTCTCTACACGCACACTCATTAGAGCCTGTAGTGTTACACCACTTCATGCTGAGGAAAGAGGGTAAGTGTTCAAAGCCTTTCTGGGTCTGACAACACACACGCACACAAACACACACACACGCACTCACAGAGTTACATAATGATGTAAGCAGTGGTCCATAGTTTTGGAAGTGGGACACTCGCTGAGAGACGGTCTGACGAAACCACAGTCCTGAGGACGTGTGTGTATGTCTGTAGCGTTTGTAGGTTTCTTAAGTGTTTGGGTGTGTGTTTGCAATTGTGTGTGTGTGTGTGTGTGTGTGTGCTTGTTTGTATGTGTGTTTATCTGCTCCTCATTAGCCTATAGATAAAAGGAGTGTGTGGAGCGATAGAAGAGGTGATTCCTCCCTGTGGAACTATACCTCCCTCTCTGTTTATTATTTGTATCGCTGAGTGTGTGTGTGTGTGTGTGTGTGTGTGTGATGTCAAGAAGCTTTATAGTAACAGGCAGCGTTCTTTGGATGCCCTCTCTCGTCCCTGGGGAGGGAGAGAGAAAGAGAGCGAGAGAGGGAGGGAGGTGGATTTATTTTTCCAGGTCTGTTGTTTATTTGGGCTTATCTGTGGTGGCCGCTGTACACTACAGAAGGAGGTGTGTGTTTATGTGTGTGTGTGTGTGTGTGTGTGTGTGTGTGTGTGTGTGTGTGTGTCTTGTATTTGGCAGCAGCTGTAAATCGGAGCTCGGCCAGCATTCGACTGATGTACAACAGCAAGGATGCTGAGGGCCGCAGCACACACACACCGTGGTGTGTCCGTGATTGGATTATTTTGTTGGTGTTGTAGTGAGATATAGGTATATATATATTTTTTTTTTGGCAAACTCAGAACTACCAGACTTCCTTGTGGAGGTTCCAGGGGTCATTGAGTTCCAGGATTATTTTAAAGGGTAAAATGATTATGGGGGCCGATATCCAGGATTTTCCAGTGATCGGTATTGGTGATTTTTATGTTAGATTAGCAATAAAATGAATTTAAACATCTGATTGGTAGCATGTAACAATTAACAGCCTTCAGTCTCCTTGATTTCTAATAAATGGTGTCGGCCCTGAAACAGCCATCTTGGTCGACCCCTATTGAGAACATTGTTTTAGTTTCTAAGAGTCCTTGAGAAAGTTGTAGTGCCTTTAAAAAAAAAAAGTTCAGGGTCCACTGGGGACTTTAAGTTGTTCCAAAGATCACTCGAACGATTTTGGGCGTCCTTAGGAATGTAACAGGAGGTTTTAGTGCCTTCAAGGCTCTCTCTCAAATTTCTACAACCCGGTAAGGCTGTTTTCATGTGAGGTACGTTTGTTTCGTATCGCTCCAGAGTACGATTGTAGCCCGTCAGTCAGCTAATTGTTCCATACCTGAGAAAACTTGCTTGTGCGCCACGTTGGTTTACGATCTCACCAGTATACCCAAAGAAAAAGAGGCATTCACTTGCAGCATCAACACATGGCACACCAGACATAGAACCATACATGAAGACCACCTTCTTAAGTGGACCTGGAGTACAGACAGGGTTATATGTGCTTGGATCTGGGCCCAGGACCCTGATGTGAAAGCACCTAATATTATATTCTAAGTTCCATGAGTTACTGAGGAACATCTGTGCATCTTTCAGGGAATACCAGACAACATCGAGCATGATTGAGAGGGTTTCAGAGGTGTCTGAGGAGGCACTAGGGGTCAGTTAGGAGTTTTCAAACACAGTTCAGGGATGTAGGGTTCCTTGGGGAAGTTCAAAGGAGTCAACGTACCAATTAAAACATTAACTGTAGATATGTCAGCAAGACACTGTTGTAATTTATCTACTAAAATATTATTTCCTTAAACTTTTAAGACATGATTTGAAATCAACCAAAGGTCCTCTGAAGGAGAACATCACGGCATACACAAAATGAAGAATTATACACCTAAATGACAGATTGTGAAGAACATTACCAATTAGTCAGGAACGTTTCCAAAAAGACGACTGATGATGGATCGGTATCTTATCAAAGCTGAACACTCCATCCATGGCTCTATGGGTTTTTTACTCTGCATGAAGAGCTTTTATATTTCAAGAGATTTTATATTTCACGCCAATAAAGAAAACTATTGCTGACAGAAAAGACAGCCTGACAGTTTTATTCAAGCTGCAGTTTAAGAGCCAAGAAAGTCAACCTCTGAAGAGAATACAGAGCAGTTCACAGCACTGAATATTCATGATTTCAGTGATACACGTGCCTTCCAAAGTTACCATTTGTTAAAGGTTTTTATGTCAGCAAATAAACCGAATCTCAGGCAGAGACACTTGAAGAAAATTGTGAACAGTTCACCTTCAGACGACAGAAACCTATTACTCATTCAATGCTGAAGGTTCAGTGTTATGAGAGAGATAAGGACAGAATTATTATGCTGCTCATAAATAAGAAAGTCTAAACAAATGAAGTAGGAGCCCTTTAGCCTCAATATCCACAACGTTTACTCACAAACATAATCTAAGATGTCAGGGGAGCTAATTTAATTTGAAGCAAGGTATAGTTCAGTCAGAGCTTTAAAGGAAATAAAAAGACTCCCTCTCTACTGGGACAGGTGACAGTCAGTACCTTCAACCGAACAGCCTCAAATCCTGATTCCCCTCTTGTGATGACCAAGATATTATTAGCAAGACATCTCAATAAATCTTGAATTCTCAACAGCTTTTTCAGCTATGTCCAACTCTCAAATCAATTTCTTCAATGATCCACGATAGCTATTAATTGTGATTGACTCGCTTCTCCGTTATGTTTTGCATGAAGTCGATACATTTGCGGAGACGATAGAGAGGCAAGACTGTTCATCCTGGTTGTGTCTCGATTAATAATTAAACCTCTTTTATTCTTTATAGCCTATGCTGTCAGATAAAGTCTGACAGACCGTGTAGTGTGTATGGATCTGGTTTTATTAAAGCTCAGTTTCTCTGTGGTTTCACCCCAGAGCTCAGAAGAAGGTTTCAGGTTTGATTCCTGACAGCCAAGCTTCATCTGGAGTCTGTGGTGCTGCTGCATTTGTTTTCAGCTTCATTATTTTCAACTTTACTTCAGTAATACTAACTTTGTTAAATTTCAAGTATCTGTAAGTTGATTTGTTCGTTTTTGGGGAGAATCATGGTCACTTCATCTTAACTTTATCCCAAATAAAGATGAGCTTGTTGGAGGTTGTCAAAGGTTGACCCTGTGAGATTATCCCAGAGATCAAAGTGACCGCTCGACTGTCTGTTCTGAACAGGATGTGGCTGCCCGCTTCAGCGCCAAGCGAGCTAAAAGCGGCTCGTCTAAAGTCGCCTCCCGCCAGGTCCTAGCTCTGGTTCGTCACCTCCGTTAGCGCTGGCAGCTGTTCCCGGTGGGCTCCGCCTGCGTTGAGGCAGCATCTCTAGGACAGATGGCTGGACGGTGGGGGGGTGCAGCGCAAGGCCGTGACCCCCGGGAACCGGTCCAATGAGAGCGTGGAAGCAGCGGGGGAGTTAGCCACAGGTCTGGTTGCTATGTTAGTGTTGCATCATTGGAGCTAATGAACAGAGGCCGGCTGGAGTCGCACGTATGTGAGGTGATGTCACGGTGTTAATGGGGGAGAGTTTACATCAGGTAAACAGGGCCACATGCACACACACACACATACACACACACACACACACGCTCACACAGCCTCCCTGGTGTGTCTAACTTTGTTTTTCTGATGTCCTGCTGCGACACTCTGTGGGGAGGGATTGCCATGGAAACAGGGAGACAGTTAGAGGTGTAGGGGGTTAGTCATCAGTGCCAAGTTACCTGATGCACAGACACACACACAGACACACACACACACACAGGCAGACAGACAGACACACACACACACACACACACACACACACGTGTGCAGAGACTCTTGCAGGGACAATAATAAACTTTTCAAAAGAAAGTCTGAAGAGCTTAACAATGCAAAATAGACCTACTGCTGTGTCTAAAGAAAAAAAGTCATTAAAAAAGTCCGGAGTAAAACTTGCTGAACTACAGAGGAATATAATAGAGAAGTAAATATATAAACAAAGGCCTTTGGATCAAAGTAAGATTGAAAACATGACTTCTTTGTTCCTCCCTGCCGTGTTCATGAAATTTAGATCTTTCACGCAGGTAAAAGCAGCAAAAAATCCTCCATTAGATGTAACATAACAGCTTAATGCATTTATTCAAGCATCAAATGTCAACCTACATGTTGAGAAAAGAGCATTTTATGACGTGAATAAAACGTCCCTGTCGTTGAACCTTGTAGATCACAACTGTGATCCTGCTGTCTTCTGAAACTTGGATCAACCTTTCATACTAAGCAAAAAGTAAAAACCAGCAAAATGTACTTCAGGTATCAAAAAAGCTGTTGCAAAGCAACATGGCTCCTGTAAGTATTTTATTACGCCTCCGTGTTGACGATTGCTGGAGGCATTTAGGGTTTTGGGTCAATTTCGTTTTTTAATAATCACATCCA
Organism: Diplodus puntazzo; assembly: GCA_963678695.2. Classification (NCBI taxonomy): domain Eukaryota; kingdom Metazoa; phylum Chordata; class Actinopteri; order Spariformes; family Sparidae; genus Diplodus; species Diplodus puntazzo. The sequence goes on along the minus strand of OZ023158.1, from coordinate 3,844,195 downwards.
AAATGTTTTTTATCCAAGAGCTCATCTTCGCTCTTGACATTGTAATGTTCTGCAAAATACACTTTTTATTCAGTGTCATAACTCAGGAACAGAGGAGGAGATGGTGATCGTATTTCACTGAATTAATGACACTAGTCTTGGTTGTCCACCTCGAAACTGTGCTGATTGTAGAGACTTCTGTGCTGCGTGTGTGAAGCATCCGCCTTTTATGATTCTCTAGCTTCTTTGCAGCAACATCCATATTTGAAGCACTATCAGTCCAACACAAGCTCATTGGTTTTGCTAATATTGATCTTCAGGTGATCGTCATTGTACCGTGACATGATGACGTGACGTTTTTTTCATTAATTCTTTGACAGTAAATCAAAGTTTTAACGCCCATTATGTGTTTTTAACATTTAATCCAAAACAGCAAAGTAACTGTAGCTCTCAGTCGGCCATCTGGCAGCCTTGCTGGCTGTATATGATACTATTATGTAGTTTTTCTCTGATACTATATCATAGATATATAAAGCTCATTATGTGTTTTGAATTTAAAGTTGCATAAATACTCTCAACTTCAAGATAATGATCTGATATCATCCACAGCGTATCAACAACTGGATTTCATTATCAGCATCATCCAATCGACAAGATGTTCTTTCTTTCTTTTGGACTAAATGGATGTGTCCATTTTCTACAACCAAAACTGTGGAAAGTACTCCAGTAAATGTATTCGGTTACATTGAGCAGTCTCTCTGCTCTGTCCCGAGCTCAGGCCGTTACTCAGCCGATTAATCTTCTAACTGAAAAGTTCTCCGTCAGAATTTAAGCGGGGTGGAGGCGGGGCTCTCAGCTGATAGATTAACAGAGGCTTTAGGTGTGTGCCGGTCACATGCTGCTGCTTCACGTTACAGCCCCTTGATCGCCTATTAAGCCCCGCAGATTAATGCTCTCAGTAATTAATGAGCAGCTTAGCGGCAAATCACAGAGTGGACCCGGTCTCCTAAACCGATATTGTTTCTCATTAACGATGAAACCAGGGACGTATTGGAGCATTTCCTGACCTGTCGCTCAACATGCTGCTGATTGATGAATGCTACAAGTTGCTCTGAATTAGAAAGTAGTTGAGAGTACTTTTACTCAAGTACTGTGCTCAAGTATAGTTTGCAGCAGCATTTTAAAATCAGGGCTTTTGGGCAGTTTGTCTGCTGGTTTATGAGCTCCTGTCTGTCAGCAGAGTAGGAATCCTGCGACTTGGCAGATTCACATAAGAGTTATTTTCTCCGAGATAAACACCAACTTCACTTATTTTCAATAGTGTGAAACTGCCGCCGCTGCTGTACCGCCATAACTGTGCTGCTTTACTGTAAAGTGAGAGCTTCAAAACAATAACAGCTGCAGCAAAAAACAGCCGTTGTTTTCAAAGCACCAGACTAGACTAAAAAGCTGTCATTTTAGGGAGTCGCATAGTCTCTGATTCAACCTCGAAACCTGAGTTTTTTATTGCAAACGACTCCACTCTGCTGTGACCGCGTCTTATAGACATTGTGTAATGTCTTTATCCAGCTCTCACACATGAAATGAAAATATTTTCCACCATTTTGTTCACATTTCTCCAAAATCTGTTGGAGGCTTGGGATGTCCAGCAGAATTTAAAGTAAAGTTGTGTGGGTTTGAACCACGCTCGGCCACCCTATCTGTATTGAAGGAGACTCCAGAGAGTCCAGCAGGGTGAAGAGGTTAATAAAACTGTGCTTTTATGTGATGGTAAAGATGCATCATTTGTTGGGATGTAAAGAGCTTGTTTGGTGTTATAAAATAACAAAGAGTAACAAGAGGTCAGACTTCAGCAATTTAGCTGATGAGCTTTGGGTTTGTGTGAAACCAATACTAAAATCAATCCACCTGAACCTTTAATCTGATTGCAGTTTGCAAGAATCTGAAGAAGATACGTCTCCATCATGCATTTTTCCTTTTAGTGGATACAACATTTTACTAAGAAATGAAATAAATGTCAAGGCTGCATCATGAATAACATGCATGTTCCTCGAGGTCTTTGCAGGGGACGACTTGAGTGTAGTTTTCAGTTGCCCTTTTTAGATAGAAAAGGCGGCACATTTGCTCCAAGGTAAGGGCGGCAATGTGCCGGCCTGTCTTTCTAAAACCGAAGCGTAATATTCCTCCTTTCCCAAAAGCTGCCTCTGAGGTAGGCGTAAACATGTGACGTGACGTGAAGCTCGAAGTTTGGCTGCGAACAGTGACATAGAATTTGTCTTCAAAATAAGAGCTTTACATTGCACCCCACTGGAGTTTAGAACTGGGTTCTTAGCGGGGGGCTTTTAATTCGAAAGTAGCGACCGTTCTTGCTTGCTGACACAACAACAAGCCAACACAACCAAACAGCTACAGAGACCGAGGAGACGCTGCATCTCCTGGATCTCAGCGGCTGTCCAGTTGTTCATCTTAATGTCCGCGGATGATTTGATGGACTGACTGCTGTGATCAGCTGTTTCCTGGTTTGAAAACTCCTCGGTTGTGGGTCGCACAGCAGTGCAGGTCATTGACACCTCCGCCCACCTCACCCACGGGCCGGCACATTTCCGCCTCGGTTTTAGATAGCAGTCGAGGTGGAAATAAGTGTACCCTCCGAGGCGGAATATCGGCGGACGAAAACAGACCCCCAATTTGCCGGCCTCTGTCTAAAACCGCGGACCGAGCCGCCAAAAGGACGGCAAATTGGCGGCTTGCTGCTCTGTCTAAAAACGGCTAATGTGTGCAGATCGCAGTATGCCCTGGTCATAAAAATTAACCTTCTGATAAATGGTGGATGGGATGCAGGTGGGTAAAATAACACATCGTTGATGAAGAAAATATGAATTACATTACCTGCAGTGACCACCCATCAGCAGAAATTAAATCTCTCGACTCGTTTTAGTTTTTTTTAGTTTTTGTTTTATTTAGCACAATTCAAGAAATACTTGTTCATAAAAAAGCTGTCCTCCTGATCAATCCTGAGCTCCATCAGAGCTGTCGTAAAACACACAAGTTTAATTCTATTTCCTCTGGAGAGTTTTCTCAATCCTGTCAAAATTGTGGTTTGTGCTTAAGTGTGCAACCCAACTGGCAGAATAAAGGTCAGCTGGCTTGAATTACCGATCAAGGTTGGAAGTGGTCTGACTTCGGATTTGATGTCACAAAAATGTCCAGCTGTCTTTCAAAATATCACGTGATGTGACTCAACTGCGTTCCACTGTTTTGCAGTCTTGTTGGCTTGTTACTGTTTGATTTTGCGTGGTTATTGTGAATGTTCTGATTAAGAAATGTAAGTAGCTTTATTTGTGATGGGAGTACAATTATAAGCATTTGGCTCCCATATCCTCCAAAACCCCCTAAGGGTGGACTGTGGACTGTGTCAAAAATGCTTCATAAAGACACTGATGTGTGTATTGGCTTTTACAACTTGTCACTTTTCTTTTCTTGGCATAAATGGGCTGCCATACTCATCCCTGCAGTCATTCAGAGGTAGACAGACCTCAGTTAAAGGACCATATTGTCTAAAATAATGACTTTTGTCTTTCTAGTTTCTTCTTTTCTTTCCCTGTCTTTCTTGTTCTCGTGCAGCAGGCTGTAAGCTGCTTGTAGCACAAATCACATTTTAATTAGCTCGATCCCGGCTAACGACCTCCTCCTCCAGGATTACCTGCCAGCATCCGTCTAATCCCTCCGTCCTCCCTCCCTCCTTTCAAACCTCTTTACTCTTCCACCTCCTCCCCTGACCTCCTCCTTCCTCCTCCTTCAGCTTCATCCGTCACTTTTTTCCTCTTTGAGTCAAACGCAGCCTTTTCACATCACGTCTCAACTGTAAATGTAGTGTTTTACATTCTGCATACATCCTGACGTCTTTATCATTTTTCACACTCCACATATTTCATATCTTTTCTGTGTTTTCACATCTGACGCAGTTTTCCTTCCATTTGCTCAGCTGCTGGGTTTTGTCACATTCTAATAAAGCTGCTCTGTGTTTTCTCCATTTCATTTTTTCTACTTTTTCATCCATATATTTCCACATAATGTATCAGGCTGCAATGAGTTTCACATTCCCGCCTGTTTTATTGTTATTCAGGTTCTGCAGTCCTTTTCTTTTTAGTGTCACTTCACCGTTTGCAGCAGTTACACACCGGCTGTAATGTTGGGTTCAAACTTTCAAAGATTTTGTAGGAAATGATGCAGAGAAAAAATCAGCAGCTGCACTAAAATAACAACCTGAACTGATCTAAAAAATAAAAAAAAGAAATGTAGTGTGTGTCATTTTAGATGCATAAAATTCAACAACAGACAATCTGAAGTGTTCCTGCAGTCAGACAACAAGCATCCACAAAAATGGATCTATCCATCCATCTATTATCCTCACTTTGAAAAACTTTAATAACGTAAAATGTCAGACCACATGGGCTTCTGTCGCAGCATCCTGAAATGAACTGAATGTTTGACTTTTCTTTTAGTACTTTTTAAATTAAGATGTTATGAAATATGCAAACTTATGACTCAGTCAGCCAAAATGGAAATGTTCCAGATGTCTTGTGCATCAATTCCCCCAAATTCAACCGTGATTTCTTTGGGAGTCATGTAAAGTTTTGTAAGTGGACAAACAGCCTGAGTCTGTAAAGACTGAGATGGTCCAAGGCGTCTGAGAAGCAGAAAACATTTGATGTGTTGATGTTGACTGAAGGGGAGGTTTCTTCTCCTCCTCCTCTTCCTCCTGCTCCTCCTCCTGCTGTGTTGGGGGCAGGATAAAGGGGAAAACCTTATTAACTTAGGAAGGATCGCTACGTTAATACCTGGCAAATAAGTGGATTAGTAGGGGGTCACCGTGGATTAGCCATCAATTTTTGTTCATCTGACGTCTACCCTCCCCGAAAGCCGTAATCTCATCTAAATCCTGTCAAGCAAAGACTCAGGGCCAAATTGGGCCCAGACGTCGTCCCGCTGTCGACTTCTTGGAAGGAGAAGGAGGCGGGCCTCAGAGAAAAGGCCTTCTCATGCGTTCGCTTACCTCCATCGCTCCTCTTCACTTTGACCTCCCTCCTCCGCCTCCACCCCTCTGCTCTTTGTTTGCTCTCCCTTGCCTCACAATACCAAAGCACCATCAAAGCTTGTGTTGCTGTGACAACATCCCTGACTGAACCCTATCCAGACCCCCTTCCCCCGCCGGCCTCCATTCACACGGGCCTCCCTAATTGGCTGAAACGGCCGGTGAATTCTGAGGACAAGGTAGCTCCCCCCGCCAGCTGCACAGTGAGGTTACCTGGCGGATGAATATGAATAAGACGCTCGTATCTCCCCACTTTCATCGCCATTAGCTTTGGTTCACAGGTCGAGCGAGATCGAAGTAAGGCGGGATAATTGGCAGGCTCAGGGTGGAAGGATGTGGCATGGCTTCATACCCAGCAGAGGAAATAGATGGTGAACCCCAGTGAGAGGTGGGCGGAGAGGTTCAGGTCGGACTGTACGGTCAAACACAGCCTCAGATAGATGAAGGCTGCACGACATCACAGAAATGACCAGCAGAGACTGAATCTGGTACTGGATGTACAGACAGGTGTTGCATAATATTATGAAACAGAAGAGCAACAGGTGCATTATGGGTAATCAATATCACCCTTTAAATCAAGAGAATCCATTTCTCTCAATTTAGGCAAAAAAAGCCTGAAAAAGCAAACGTAAAAACATTCCAAATTATTATTATGCCTTAAAACTGTAGTCTTTAACTATGTTTTTTTTTTTTTTTATTTGCTAAAATTGTCATTATGACCTGACAGTAGAATAAGACACAGGTCAGTTGTGTTAAAATCCATTGTCTGTGGCTCCACCCAGTGGCTGTAATTTGATTTGCAAGAATCCACCGCTCCCAGCTTAATACAACCAATCAGAGCAAAGGGGAGTGTCAGAGAAGTGTCAATCACTCTCGTGCATATGCTGCTGGCAGCCCCCCTCCCTCACGCAGCACATACTGGGCAGTGCCCCTCGCCCGCACAGTTGCAGTGTCTGCGCTTACCTGGTCAGATACGTTCAAACCCAAACTGTTTACAATGGCAGACAACAACAACAGAGCCGAAGAATGCCCCACCATTGCCCACGTCAAAGAGAAGAAATACTGAGTCATAGAGAAATCAAGGATAAAGATCGGAGTGTCATTTCAGAGGTGGAGGGAGCTGCATGATTTGTAATGACTCATGAGTGATGCAGAGTTAGCGGCTTTTCTGCTGGACAAGTAAGGACCCCTGCTTGATATATTAAGGCTACGGTGGTGGCAGTTACAGTAATACTCGCTATAGCGCATATGACCGTGCTATGTTGCAGCCGAGCTACGTAGCTTGTTGCTAAATCTAGCTTGTTGGCTTGTATGCTAACTCCGGTGATTAGCTTTGTCTTTATGGCTACTGGTTAGCAAAAGTGTCTTTCAAGTGACCGGGCATTGATAACGTTAGTTTGTGGTTAGTACGCTTTGAAGTGGTTGAACTGGTTTAGAGAAATAACGTTACTCATGCTTCAGAAAGGCAGCATGGCGTTGCACCGGGTAATGATTAGCTGGTAATTCCATCTACCACGATGTGAGGAATATTGTTTGTTACTCAGGTTACTACAGTGATCTGCATGAGGCACTCGTCATTGTAATTTTGTTGTATTGGGTTGGGAAATAGAACAATCAGGACTTATGTTGTTGTTATTTTGAATGCGCCGTATTGGTTGTCTGGCGCAGCAGAGAGGAAGGAGGGACCTGAGAGCTGTGCTCATTCAAATGTTCTGACAAAGTCCATTTTTTTCTCAAAACCCAGTCAAACAGTTGTAGTTAGCAAGCTAATGCTAATGCTAGAACTGTAAAACACTGTCTCAATGACATGTGTCACAAACAGACTTAAACAGCTATAGCTAGCTGGCTAATGTTAAAATTATAAAACACTGTCTCAATGTCAAGTGTGAGAAGCAGAGTTAAACTGCTGCAGCTAGCTAGCTAATGCTAACGTTTAAATTCTATAAATCACAGAGAACTGTCAGGAACAGATTGTAACAGCTGTGGCTAATTCTAATGATAACAACTTTCTAAAATGATTGTAAACACAGTCTCAAGCTGACATTTTCAGTGGATGTGTTTTAAGACAAACATGTCTGTAGGAGATGGCTACAAATATGATAAAACTGAGTTACATTAGCTTAGCATTGTTGTTCATGTTTTGCAGGATTGACAGGCCTGCCCTGCCCAGTGACGATTGCTAAGCTTTGATTGGACAGTTGCTATTCAGGATGTAGCCATCAGTCAGTCAGGTAGATATCGGTGTAAATAAATCAGCCGTATTTGTCTTCATTGATATTCCACCCCGAGTCGAGCTCCTGCAGCTGTTACAGGACTTTTTATTGGCCTGAATTGTCCAAATGGACACTTGAGTAGTGAAAAGTCTGACCTGCTATCTCCCATCATAATGTGGATTTATCGACTCATACTTTTATGAGCACACATAAATAAACTCACAGTAAAGACTTTGCAAATGGACTTCCACCGAAGTGTGATAGCAGGAGAGGTGACGTCAGTGCCGGTCAGAGATGAAACACACCCACACTCTCACACGGAAGAGGAATTTAACTTGTTAATGATTTGTGATTTGATATTTCCTCCCGCAGCACTGACGCAGCCCTGTTACTATCCAAGTAACCTCACTTCTACAGACAGATATCCCAGATTGCCTTTACATGACTGTTTACTCATTTCCATCCGATTTGTTAGTTCTGCTGTTTGAGAGAATCTTTCACCTCGTCCCCCTTTACTCTCCTCACTTCCCCCTCCTTCTCTCCCTCCTTGAAGCAGTTGGATATTGAATTTTGAAATGTTTCTGTGTTGTATTGATTTCTGCTTTCACTTCAGAGCAGCTCACACAGCTTCCACTCCTCGGCGTGTGTGTGTTTGCCAGCACACATTCACCTTCTCTCTTTCTTTTCTGCTGATTCACTCGTCTGATTCATTCGCTCTGTGTGAGGTCCAGTGTTAATCAATCAGTTGGAGGTCAGGAGGTCAAAGGTTATGATGCATGTTACATAATTCTCATATGAAATTGTGCAAATATGTAGCTAGCGTTAGCTTGTTAGTCTGCACTCAGCGAGAGCAAGCAGTTGTTTTTGAGCCTTTTTACAATTAATCAATATGTCTGTGAGATTTACAACTTTAGTCAAAACCAATGGACTCAGACCTGAGAGCCACAGACAGGAAGTCAGACAGTAAAGAGAAACACGAACACATTTGTTGGTTTTCTCATGTGTATGTTTGGTATAAATGCATTAAAGCGGTTACAAATAAGTAAAAAAAAAAAAAAGAAGAAAAAAAAAAAGAAAACCATGTTGAACTATCAGGCTTTAGCAATTCCAAATGTAATGTTTTTGAGAATACATAGCGAGGATACGTTGTCCTCAGTGGTAGCTATTGGACTTTGAGTTATAGAGGCAGAAGAACATTATGGAATATTTTAGTTGCAGGTTCTGCTGACATGCTGGGTGTGATGGTGGATTCATGTGTAGACAGAAAGAACACAGATGACCTGAGCTGTGTAAAGTCTGTCAGAATCTATCTGAGAAAATGAATTGTAATATTTAAACATGCTAAAATCTGCACTTCTAACTCGATTGTCATGTGACAATATTGTCAGTTTGACAACAACAGTGGACATGATGTTCCCTGTGATGGATCGTCGGTCTGAAAGACGTTCTGCCACAGAAGCTGGAGGATTGTTTACACAGATCACAAATGGCGTCTTGCCTCACTTTAATGATTGTCGTTGTTGAAGCCGAGTGGAATTTGTTTTTGATTGTTGTCAGAACGATGCCACGTTGACATGAACCTATCGCTGCCTGTGAAATTCTTCACTTTTCCACGTCATTTCATCTCCACCTCACAGATAAATTTGTCTTTACTGACTGATTAAGAAAAATCCAGTGGTTTTCTCTGCTGTTTGCAGCTGAAATGGACTGAATGAGCCTGAGGTGTTTGGCTAAAACCATTTATAAATATCTTTAATCATGCTGTGAGCGTGTGGGGACTGTCAGAAATGACATTTAAGTGAGGGGAAATGTACTAAATGGAAAATGGAATGCTGTAATTGTCCTTTAATGGACGTTTGCTAAAGTGTGAAATGCTTTTGAGTCGGTCTGTCATCATCGCCGTCGTCCACAAATAGTCACAATGAGCTCCGCTGATAAAGCGCCCTGTTGAATTCATAGCGGTGGGGAGCTCTGGCACGTACACACACACACACACACACACACACACACACACACACACACACAGGTTTGCTCAGTGAGGCTGGCCGGCCGGCAGCTATACGGTGAATCGGCTTCCTGTGATCCGCTCCCTATGATTGGATTAAGCCGTCATCCTCACAGATGATCTGCCCGTCCACCCACACAACAACAGCCAGATCCCTGCCGCTCCCCGCGATCCCTAAGCAGATTTGACAGACAATAGCATTATGCCTCCACCACATGTCTTTCATTAACGTGGGTGAGGGGTGAGGCTGAGAAAGGGGGAGGAGGAGGAGGCAGGTAGAGTGCTGTGGTGCTCCCACCTGGACGATTTAAAACACAAGAGTTTTACTTTAGTTTAGCCCCAGCTGATGAAACGCTGCTTTAAATAACTTCCTCAAACAATTAGTCAATTACCAGAAAATTCATTTGAGCTTCTCGAACAGTTTTTCTCTGCAACTACAACTTGATAAACTGCATCTTTGGTCAGACAAAACTAAATCTAAAGACATCCCCTTGACATCTTATAGACTAAGAGATTTATCAAAAATAATCAACAGAATCATCTAGAATCAAAAATAACAGGTGCAGTTACAGGAACCCAAATATTCTCAGTTTACAGCAGGGACACGAGGGTGTTCACAGGAGCTAACAGTGTGTCTGCCAACACAATACATGTGAATGAGCGTCATCACACATCAAGATCACTGTGAGCAGCTGTCTCATCATACTGTGGTCATTTGCTCAGATATTATAAATATAATCTTTTATTTTTACAACCTGGACACCAAGTAGTTACTGATCTACCTGATGATGGCAGCACTGGTAGTAGACCACTGATGTGTTTACTCATTAGCAAGGTGAGAAACAAACATTTTATTTCAAGCTGATTCTGCATTCACGATCTCCTCTGATGGTCCAGTTTATCGAGTTCGGAAGTCGTTCTTCCGACTTTGTTGTGTTCGCGTGTGTCACGTTGGAATGTGGGAGCAACATGGACGTCAAAACAAGTTATTTTCCATTTTGTTGCTCCTAGTGTTTAAACAAACGCGTTGTTTCCACTGTAGAGTGACAAGGAAGAGCCAAGGAAACTATACAAAAAAGGTAACGGCGGAAAAGTTTCTTACCATCAACACAGTGTTTACTGTCGTCTGCCATGTTTCAACATGCACCTTAATTTTTTACCGACATACGTACGTACGTACGTACAGTGAGGGTGTGGAGTTTCTCCTGCTGTCAGTTCACTGTTGGATGTGTAGGATCCAGTGTTTGTGGACACCAGTGCGTTCTCTGGGCAGTGGAGTGCATCTTTAAAGATCCCAGTAAACAAAGAGTGCCGAAGCGATTTAGAGTTTCCTGATGGTTGGATACAGCTAACCTTTTTGCTAAGCAACTGCTAACCTTACTGTGGCTAAATGCTGCCCTCAGGTAGTCAGCTCAGGCATTTGTGCAGCTAAGTTAGAGGTCCATTTTCCTGAAAACCACCAGGGTACTGTCTTCTCAGAGGCTGTCTTCTTCTGTCTAACCCAACTGTGTTCACTGAGAGTTGCCAGTAAAGCCAGAGTACTGCAATTTTTATACTGTATATATCTCAAGGAAGTCCGTCCTTAGCCGCCTGTTTCTACATTAAATCAATGATTTTGTTGAAGCAGACAGCACCCCACGAGGCCTCGCTGTTTCAAGGGATCTTTAAGTATGCTTCAAATACAGATACACAGGAGCTGCTCACAGCTGGACAATAAGAGCCCACATACAGCACTGTGAATACTTTGAGGTGTTGTTCAGTTGTAATTGGGACACAGCTTGTTTTCTGCTCCTCCTGCTGATCTGAGCATGCCCACATCCTGCAGCAAACTAAAGTTTTCAGATTTTGAGAAATAAAGAGAGAGGAATCGATGAGAGCAGCAGCAGGAGAGACGAGGACACTGTAGATAAACAGAAGTTTGTGGACGCCTGAATATTATGTAGTGATAGTTGATAATGTGCTGCTGTAACAGCCTCCTCTCCTCTCAGTTTGACTTTAAGATGCGTTAAGTTTCCTTCAGTGTGAGGATGAGCAGGACTGACACACAGCGGAGAAGTCCCAGCAGAGTTCACGTCCTGCTCTTGACTCCTGACCAACATCCGGACTCCTGCAGTCAGACTGCAGCTGCTGCATGTTAACACCCCGACAACAGAGAGGTGTTTGGTGATTCTGAGCGCGCTTGGTGATCCTCCAGCCGAAGGCCGCTGCTTTCATGGCCTCAGCTCCAGAAAATCCCCCGAACCAGCAGAGAGCTTCAGTTGGTAGGACAGGAGGTCCCCGAGGAGGAGGAGGAGGATGTAAGAGGAAGAGGAGGAGGAAGAAGAGAGGAAGGAGGCAGATAACAATGAGGATGAAAAGAGAAAGAAAGCAGAAAGAAGAGGAGGAGGAGGAGGATAATGAAGGTGAAGGTGGAGGAGAAGGAAAAGTAAGGAAGGAGGAGAAGAAGGGAGAGACGAATGGGGAGGACGTTGCAGGAGTATGCTGCGGAGAAGAGAGAGGTGAAAAAGAGGATGATGCTGGAGAAGAAGGTGCATAACAAAGATGAGGAGGCGGAGGAGAAGAAGGAGGAAGACAACAGGACAAAAGGAGAAGGAAAAAAGAGGGTGATAATGAGGAAAAGAAGGATCAAACATGGAGGAAAAGAGGGTGGATGATGGTAACAAAATGGAGCAAAAAGGATGGGGGAAGAGAAACAATGAGGAGGAGAAAGAAGTGAAGCAAGAGGAGGGAGAGAAAGAGGAAACAAAGGAGAATGACGAGAGAGGTGAAGAGGATAAAGATGGAAAGGAGGAAGGGAGGTCAATCAAAAGATATGGCGGAGAGGGAAAAGGGAGTGGATGATGATGAGAATGGAGAAAAAGAATGAGGTGGCATAAAGGACGAGAAGCAGAAGGTAGAGGAAGAGACGGGAAGACAAGAACAGGAAAGGTGGAGAATGGGGGGAGCAAGGGGGAGGAGGATTAGGAGGAGGAGCGTATTCCCCGGTGCGAGTTCAGAGTTTGTGTTTCGCCTGTCGCAGCTCGCCTGCCAGCAGGAGGCGCTGGGCTCATCCTGGATCAGACCATCTGTCAGAGATTTGGCTGCTGACCCTGAAAATGAAACCACACACACACACACACACACACACACACACACACACACACACACGCACACTGAGACACTGTTGTGGTGACAAATCAGCTCAGATCTGATATACATATGACTTCCATCCAAAAGCAAAATATATTGTTCATTGCATTTCAGTTGAATTTAAAAAACATGCAGAAACTGAATATTTTATTTTTAGCAGGAACTTTTATTCAGCATTATTATTTTATTTTCCTTCAGTTTTCTCTTTTTTTCTTGCCGTCTCCCTGTCAAACAACTTCAGGAAGGGCAGCAGTGTTTTTTACTCAATTTGAGTGAATTCATGTCTTTCCACTGAATTCCTACTCGTGTTCAGTCTGATGATGATGATGATGATTTAGCTATTCTTAGAGCCTTGAAACAAAACGTGTTTCCCTCAAAAATAAACAAAATTAGACAGTCCTCTTTTATGAAAATTTATGTGTCTGGTTATTTAGTTCTGATTTGAATGAATGTGGCGTATCCTGTTTCACTGGCTCACATCCTGCTCATCTTTTGAGGGACCAGTTGTCATCAGATGTCACTTCCTGCTCTATATACAAATAAACATCTACATCACTAGGACAGACAGACACCATGTTGTTCTCTACACAAAGAAAGAAAGAACTTCATGTAGAACATTTGCTGAAGTTACAAGAAGGCCCAATAATGAATAATTTGTCAGAGACAGCATTTCACTAAGTTTATAAAGGTTCTCCTAACTCAACAACTCTTAAAATCAGATGTTTTGTTAAGGGAGTCTGGTGATGTTGTGGTTACTAGTTCAAAGGTTGGTTCAGTTGAAACAGACGGCGTGTAATCCAATCTGCCTGTGGTTGTAGTGTCTTGTTCTTGTTCTTCTTCTCCTTCTTCTCCTCCCTCTTCTTCTTCTTCCTCTGTTCCTTTTGCACACAGGAAATGTCATTAAACATTTGATAATTCCAGATATTCACATGCAACATAAATATATGTAAATATATTCAAAAAGAAATCAGTGAGTGTATATAAATAGCTGCTTCTGCTGTATGTGTTTTACTTCCTATAATGGAAGCTGTGCCTACTGCAGCTACATCTGCTATAGTTTTAACCACAAGTTTGAACACACAGACACACGCACGCGCACGCACACACACACACACACACACACACACACACACACACACACACACACACACACACACACACACACACAGTCCCTGTAGTTTCAGTGATGCTCGGCCGCAGGAACATCCGTCATGCTGCTGGCAGGCTGCAGCGTCACTGAGGACCAGAGGTCAAAGGTCAGAGTTTAGTGTGGGAGACAAGGACAGAGCCAGGGGCAACATACACTCACTCAATGACACACACACACACACACACACATGAACATATAGTGACACACTGGGTCTGTCCCTGATGTCATGATCACCTCCCCTGCAGCAGAACAATGTTTCCTCCCCCAGAGGACGACAAAGTCACAACTCCACAACCTTTCCTCTTTGCCTTCACTCACCTCCTCCGTCCTTTCTTTACCTCTCTTCCCAATATGTTTCATCTCCTTCCCTGCACTCTGTTCCTTCTTCCTCCTTTTATTCCTCCCCTTATTCCTCGTTTCATTGTCTACATTGTTAATTGGTTAATTGACATCACAGGACAAAGTATGTTTGTCGACCAGTGCTGTCCTTTCAGAGTGGCTCCTCCTCTCTCCCTCTCTCTCATCAGCTGATCTTGTGTTTGTAAGATTTAGGCAGCTGTCAGTCAAAGTTTCGAGGTACTCAATCTAATTTCTATAGAACAGTTTACTCCATCATGGGAGAACATAGTAGGGTCACTGGTAATTGAAAATATTGGTAATGTCATCAAATAAAAAAACAAATTTTGTTCTGTAATATTTAGATGTTTCTCTACTGGAAACTACAAACAATACAGCCAGCAGCAAGTAGATATGCAGTTTTCTCATCAGCAACTTTCAGCTTTCTGGCAATCTCCATCCTGTCAGCTCACACCATATTTAGTTTTCTGTAGTAAAAAGACATGGTATTGTACAGATAACACCTCATTTCGACTTCCTGACTCAACCATTTTCTCTGTTGCGGCCTCAACATTATCGACAAGACTGAACAGGGCGTTGAGCTCAAACTGTAATACTATGTCGCACTGCCCAGCATTGCGTTGCCAGTTACTTACAAAGTGCTGTTCAGAGAATAACAGGCCAAAAGGGCAAGAGATAAATACAACACACATTACAACCAAGAACAATCAACACACCATTAACCAATTCAACAAAGACCTTTGAAAGTGTTACAGTGGTTTAAGATACTCAAACACTATAACCAAAGTAAAGAGACACGGCTTCAACTGTGAGAGCCAGCTGACATGATTCCCAGTGGCTTTGTGTTTTCTGTCTGGGTGTGCATCTCTCCCTCATAAGGCGATTTGCATCTAGATACATAGGCTACGATATGATTCAGGGACAATACATTTTAAATACGGAATGATTTGGTGCGATTCGATTCGATACGATATGATGCAGTCTGATACAGTTCTTGACATTTGTTAAATGTAGACATTCATTTTCCATTATAAATTAAAATAAGCAATTCTATAAAAGTGGCATTGCTTGCCTTACCATGTCTCGAAAGCCATCACTCTCAACCACACTGTAAGTTCGTAAGTCCTTCGTAATAAAACAGGCTATAGATGCCGTCATTACCTTGGACCTCACTGAGTTGTGGCTGGAAAAAAAATTTAATAGCCATGTTGTTGTCTTGCACGTTCTTGCTTGTGCTAGCTGTTAGCACGTTAGCATCTACAGACAGAGTTTCCTCCATGCCGTCTCTCCAGGTGAGTTTTCAGATTTGTCGTGCTACTGCTGTACTTAATAGCTGTTCTACAGACCTTACATATGGCCAGACTTTTGTCCAAATGTCCCTCCTTCTTATAAAATCCAAATCTTTTCCAAACTTTAGATTTTAGATTAGCTGGTGCATTGTAAACAGTGTTGGAGTTGTCGGGCATGTTGTTGTTGTTGTTCTTGTGGTTTTTTGGTTTTGCAACAGTTTGTATTGGTGAATCTTTACACCCCTAGTTTTCAGTCTTGTCCGAGGTACAACTGGGAACATGGTTTGTTTCCATCACGTAACGGGAGCACATTTAAGGGATTCAGTGTACGACATCACATCTGTACCAGTGCAGTTTTATAATTCCAAACACTCATTGAGAAGAGCAAGTGTGCGGTCAGTTCTGTTCAGTTCAGATGTTTTTTTTTTTATAAAAAATGCATTTCCCCTGCTGATGGTAGGGTACAAGTTATTTTTGCAGCTTCTCCTTCTACCTTCTTTCTAGTGTTCTAGTGTCTAATTATATAATACAATAAAAGGTAACTTATTTAATGTAACAACCCGACTCAGACTAAAAATAACAGTCTAGATGCTTACCTGCAGACTTCAGCATGGTAAAAATGACGTTTTTTGATTCATGGTGTTCTATATGTTGTTATAAGCCCAACATGAAAATAAAAGAAATGGAGGAAGTGCTGCTCTGTGTTCAGGAACAACAGCTCTAATTTAAAGCTGACAGTGTGTGTGTGTGTGTGTGTGTGTGTGTGTGTGTGTTTATGTGTGTGTGTGTGTGTGTGTGTATGTGCAGTGACATTCCTCTAGAAAGGGAAGTCATGAGTCACCTGAGAACATCACAAGGAGATGCTGCAGTGTGTATGACTGAGTGTGTCTTGACTTGTTTTTGTGTGCGTACAGTTATATATCTATCCATGTGTGCCAGCATGTACATGTTCAGATTCATGTCCGTGCATGCTCGTGACTACCTCTGGTGTAAAGGTACACTAGAGGTGTATGTGTGTGTGTGTGTGTGTGTGTGTGTGTGTGTGTGTGTGTGTGTGGAGTTATTTCCTCAGATAGCTCACCGTTCTGACAGGAAGTCAATTTCCTATTTGCAGTTTGTTCTGGCAGCGATTGGTCTGGTCCGAGTTGATTTGTCTTCATCAGAACTTTCAGATCCTCACGTTCAGCCAACATGCGGAGATCACAGGTTGCCATAACATCTAATTGATTAGTCAGACAACCTCTCGTTAGCTTTCAGTCGTTGACATGTAGAGCATCTTCCTGCGTTTGGACGTTTGAATCTGAATTGTTTTGTCAAACTTGCTTGCTATTTCTGTGCGTTCTGTTTGCGTGTGGGTGTGTGTGTGTGTGTGTTTATGTGTGTGTGTGACATCTAACCCTGACCCCTCTCACGGTAACAATTTATCCACAGAAGAAAGAAAGAAAAGAGCTTTTTCCTTGTCGGTGGCGGCTGCAACCTTCGCTATTCATCACTGTCATTAGAGTGTCTGAAGCCGCTGTATTATTCTGTTATGCAGTTTGCTGCTTCTCTCTTTGTGTGTGTGTGTGTGTGTGTGTGTGTGAAGTGGCTCAACTCTATCCGGAATTGAAACGAATTCAGCAGCGATACAGCAGCTATTTTCTCCTCTGTAGTTGACCTAATTGTGGGCTCACTCGACTGACTGCTGAGTTTGTTTGGACGCTTCGTTCTGCGATAATGTCCGTACAGAGCTCATTAAAGCACAAAACATATCCAACATACACACACACACACACACACACACACACACACACACACTCATATATATCAGTTTCTCTGGCACACAGTCTGTATGTGAGGTTTTATTTGAATTTGCTGGACTGTCAATCCCCAAAGAACTTTCCTGACTTTCCAATCGTCCCAATCTCCTCACACTGATCGTCGCGTTGCAGAGGATCGAGCCCCAGTAGCCCTCTACATCAACAAGGCCAGAATATTACCCCGTGCCCCAGTTTTTAAAATACCAACTTCTTCAGCAGTTTAAGGTGTTGTTGAGGTTGCTTAGGAAGTGGAGTACAGAGAAAGACAAAGGTAATGCTGTTTGTTAACTAAAACTTGAAAATCAATGTAATTTGGTGGAAAATGGAGGAAACTTGATCACATGTAAAACCTTTTGTTGCAATCAACTCATCATAATGCATTTTTGCAATGTCTTTATCAAGTTAATTTATTTGTCAATCATAGTCATTTATTTTTCTCTCAGCCTGAGGAAAGAAGCTGCTCTGTAGTCTGGTGGTAGGGCAGCAGATACTTCTGTATCTCTTGTCAGATGGTAGTCAAGATGTCAGGAATTTGGTTTTGTAATCTAACCCTCTAAAGTTTCCATAATACATGATAACCCTTCTCTGCGATATTGTTCCCAGGACCTTATTGTCGTATTGTCAAGGTATGTGAAGACTGAGTGGAGGGCACTGGATATGGCATCCTCTGTGGATCTGTTAGTTCTGAATGCATAATGGTGATGGTCCAGGTTTCCCAGGATGTTATCTTTGATGTGCTAGAGAACCAGTTTCTCAAAACGCTTCAGAACAAATCACAAACAGAAGAGACGCTGCAGACTGTTTAGGTACAGAATGAGATATTTAAATTGTCAGTTAAAACATCAGCCATGTTTTTACTACATGACCAGGGATGTAATCAGGCCCAGCAGTTTCTGCAAACACAGATATGCTGAAAGTTTACATTTCTTTATCTTGCAACTTTTCTTTAGGTTCAAGCTTTCAATTTTATGTTGCCACAGTGTTTTACTGATAGGGCGGATTAGGTTTAGGCACAAAAAAAAACTTAGAAAATATCATGTTTTTGCTTACAATACCAGATTTTATCACCACAACCATGGGTTGGACATTCGTGTTAAAGATATCCTGATGTTTTATGCTTAAACTGGCATCTCTATCAGCGGTCAGTGACAGCCTTAGCTGCCTTCTAGCCAAGCTGTTGCTGAAAACATTCACAGCTGGTTTATTATCAGTAGATGATGCAGATTCACAAACAGATTTAACACAAATTAAAAGAATAACAAGAAAAGTTCAAAGATTGTGGAGAGAGTGAGCTTAACATGTAAGTAGGTCCTCGACTTTTACCTAAGAATTTTGCTGTTAAATGGTTTTGCGTCTTAGGCCACCAGAACAAACCTTTTGTATTATTAATGTCATTCTAGATAATTACATAACCAATATCTAAAAATGATGCTTCTACTGTCAAGTTTTTGATAGTAGAAAGAAACTACTAAGAGAGAGAGATTGATGTCTCTCAATAGCCTGCAGAACAACCTAGCTTAAATATATTTTCATTAGAAACTATGCCAACTGAATTTCCTTTCTCGTCTTTATGTGATTGTTGTTGGAAACAGAATCCATCAGCTCGCCATCTTTTAACCTGACGTCTGACACCATAGCCACATATTTGTGATGCTGCTTCAGCTGCATGAAGTCACCATTAATCAATAAGACTGAAGCCATTATGCACCGAGTCAATCACTGTTTCTCAATCACCTACCATCACACACGCGCGCACACACACACACACACACACACACACACACACACACACACACACACACACACACACACACACACACACACACACACACAAAGCGGGCTCTCCTCTGGCCTACACTCTTTGGATAACAGAGAAGCTAAAGAGGAGTCGTTCTCGTTAAATGGATTGGGCTGGCAGATGTTGGCATGGCGACCTCTGCCAAGGCAGCCCTCAAAAAGTTTCTAGATTTTTTTCTAAGTTATGAAAAGGCTTTTTTTTATTTCCTCTTTCTTTTTCAAACCAGAGCGCGAGACGGTTGAACTCAAAGAGCTCTGAAAGATCAGACAGAGACAGGGGCGGCACAGGCAGCGGCGGTGTGTGAGAGAATCAGAGAGGAAAAGGGAAAGGCAAACAAAGCGAGGTATGAGCCGTACCGCCGCCACCGGGTCAACTCCAGCTCCGCCTCCAGGCTCCGTTGTCTGTCGGTGAATGGCGTCGGCGAGGTGACGACGTGCCACATATCTCGGCTTATTGTCTGACTTCACTTTGCTCTGCAGCTCAGTGCGCATCAACAGGAGCTGTGTGTGTGTGGTGCTTGTTGTTGTGGCAAGGGTGAGGGTGTGAGTGGGGAGGGGTGGTGTATTGTAGTGGTCACACATGAGAGGAAGCAGTCCAATGAACTTCCTGTTTCCTGTTCCTGCTAATTTGACATGGAGGCTGGAGATGAATGAGAAGAGTCAGTGAGAAGTCGCAGTGTGAATGACACTGAATACATGTAGTGATACTTACACTGATACTGATACTAATACTACTGCTGGGGCTAATACTGAGGGCATAACAACATCCTCCCTGCTGCTATACTGTTAACTGTATGAAAATAAAAATAAGAATGTCACCTAAATGTTGAGAAACAAACCCTGAGGAGGAGCACAACTTAATAATAATAATAATAATAATAATAACACTTACCTTTGAGGCATGTCTACTACTGCTTCAACTTCTACTACTTTAGCTTCTGTGAGTGCTGATAATACTGCCAACTGCTGCTGTTCCTACTTAGCATTGCTTATACTGCTGGGGCCATTGCTGCTATGCTACTACCACTGGCCTACTGCCTCTAGTACAGCTGTTACTCACTTATGACGCTACTACTACAATCACCTCTACTAATACTACAGCTACTGCAGCTATGAGCACTTGCCTACTGCTGCCACAAGCACTATTACTGATTCTACATCTGTATTCACTGCTAATGCTGCCAGATGGCTACTCATATACTTCATCTAGTACTGTTGTACTTCTACTATAATATGTCTAGGTCTGGCTTAGAAATTGGACATCATTTCTGGTTGATGGTTTGATTGGTAATTTCTGTGGGAATGGCAGGCCAGGAGGAGCGCTTTGTTAACACACATCTGTAACCTTAACTGGTAGATGAGCTCTGTTCAGTGACGTTCACATGTCTTTGCCTGACTTCAGTGAGCACGCAGCGGGGATCTTTTATAACGAACTCCCACTCTCTGTGTGATTCACAGTAAAGAGAATGCGATAAATGTGACTACATTCTGTATGTTACGTTCTAATAGGCTCTAGCAATGACTCCTCTGGCTTTACACTGCAGTATCCAGAGTGAACCACATATCTCTGTCCGGTGTCTTTCGGTCTGTCTGTCTGAATGACTGACTGTAGAGTGATTGAGAAAAAAAAGATGAAAGTAAAAGTGGGAGCAGAAGAGCTGAAAGTGATTTGACCAAAATAAAGAAAAAATGGCATGGGAAAGAAAAAGCTGAGAACTGAGAGAGAGAGCAGGACACTTAAGAGAGAAAATCGACTTTGAAAAATGAGAAAGAGAGAGCGACGGGTCAGAGCTCCACCAATAAAGCAAAGAGAGAGAAAAAAGGTTCAGCCTTGGCAAGAGAAACTGAGGCGTTTTCCTGAGAGCTCTTCAGCCCAGCGGACACATCCAGCTTCTCTCGCCGCTCTCCCACAGCCATTTAACTGATTTAATTCTCCAAAATGGAGTCTCTCTGTCAGTCTGAGCAGTTTTTTTCTCGGCTGTCACATTTGAGACGCTCTCCGCAGCCTCTTCCACAGTAAATCTGTTTAACAGCGGCACATAAAAAACGACATAAATTCAAAGGATGAGAAACGTAAAACAGCACAACAAGCACGCCAGGATGTAATAAAGACGGCAATACAGCTGACTACTGACAATGTTATCTAATGCAAGGCAATAAGCTAATGTTAACTGATGAGGGAGTGAAGGCAGGCGGGCTATGTGGATGGTATTGAGGCAGGTTGACAGACAGCTGATATCTGATGAGTCAGTCAGTCAGAGACGGAGTTAAATTTAAAGAAACTCAGATAACTGGCCCAGCTCTGTGATTGACAGTCAGAGATGGAAAGGTAAAAATAAGATCAAAACAAGCGATATTAGCTGGAACATGTTCGGATCGAAAGTAAAAGAAATCAAACTGGAAGATGTTTTTGGTGGCAGCGCTGGGAAAATAAATAATAAAATGAAATAATAATAATAATAATAATAATAATAATAATAACAATAATAATAATGATAATAATAATAATAAAAATAATAAAAATTAATAATAATAATAATAACAACAATAATAATAATAATAATAACAATAATAATAATAATAATAATAATTCCTAACTTGGACTTAAATGGACCTTGGGCCCTCTTTCTCCAGGTTTGTAGATGTTTCTGCTGTCAGATCTGTCGAACTCTTCAGGTACTGTTAAATATTTATTGGGCCAAATTCCCCAATTTCTGTGGACAAAATTAACGAATTTTCAATGGTACCTTGAGACAACAGTGTTCTTATGGTCTGGTTAGGTTTGGGCACAAAAAACACTTGGTTAGGGATAGGAAAAGATCATGTTTTGGCTTAAAATACCGGGTTATGTTAACACAAACTTGGCTGGAAAATGCCCCAATGTCTTGTCAAAATCAAGCAGTTTCATGCTTAGAAATGCAGTAATATGAATCTAATTTCCTATGTATTACAAAGATGTCAGTATGGTTGTGTAACATGGTGTAGACACATACAATTACAACTTTTATTCTGGTGTCTCAACTAGATTGAATTTATGCGAATGAACAAAATCCGATCTTGTTGCTGTTGGACAAACTCTCTTTCTATCCCCCTCAGACACAGGGGAACTTCAACCAATCTGATCAACAGAGATGTTGGTAGATCAAACTCTACCAAAGCCAGTTGAAAGAAGACTGAACGCAACTTTTCCATCTAGAAAAGCCTTTTGGGTCGTTGTTTGATATAAGTGATGCTATAGAAGCTATGCTTACAGCTTGAGGAACTACCAATGATGTCTTTAAACAGTCACTTCTCTTGCTGGTTGTCACACCTGGGCAACGCCCATAGATACCAATAGTTCCCCATAGGATGCTGATCGGTTGAACCACTGTGTGTTGAAGCCTGGCCAGATGGATTTACAAGATATTTCAAGAACACTTGGTATAAGCAGATTCTTAGTCTGGTTTGCAGTAAGCTCGAAACCATTGAAAAGGAATAAAAAAACAACACAGTTTAAATTATTTTAACATATTCTTGCACATGCTCAAAAATGACAGACAACATACTTTGTAGTTCAGATTGGAGGACTTGCTGACGTCTTCACATGATGTTAGCTCATCTTAGTGTTTTGTCAGTTTTCTGGAAATTCAATCATGCGTTAAAGTTTTCTCCAAGTCTCTGCAGTTCATTTCCGTAGCATCCCTTGAAAAAAAGAAAAAAAAAAAAAAGTAATTGTTACTAATTTAACCACTCACTAAACTTCCTGAGAACTTACAATCTGGTACATCCAGTTTTGGACAAAAGGATAGTTTGAAGAGGGCAATCCACTCAAACAGTCAGCAGAGCCCACATGCAGCACTGTGTTTATGCTATTGTGAACAGTGTGAAAAGGAAGCCTTGAGCTGTGAATAGAGCACACTGCTGGACAGCGACCATTACATTATCACAGTCCTGACAGACAGAGAGGGGTGTCGAGCCACTGTGCCACTTTACTTAGCACTGAAATTTCTCTTTTATGCAGCCAGACAACACTTTCACGCAGGTAGAAATGCCACAGAGGCCTCTCTGCTTTTTCATATTCTCTATTGTGTGCAGCTGCTGGAGACACAGTGTCTGGAGAAGCTGTAGAGCTCCTCAGCCTGTGTTGAGGCTGTGTTAAAAGCGGTCTTTATGTCAGTTCCTTCTCCATCTGAAGTTCTGAGAAAGCCTCAGGCACGCTGCAAGACTGACTGTGAAAACTCAGAGCATCTATCTTTGAGACGTTTGCTTTTATAGATACAGCTGACTTCATTGAGTTTTTTATTGTTATTGTTTTATTGTCAGAATCATGTTCACAACTCCTCCAGGTTAAGATGCTGATATGCAAACCGTTTTAAACAATAAAGTGTATCAGTAAGGTCTATCCTTAGCAGTATGTTGTATCTCAACACAGTCAACAGAGTAAATCCTGCACATTCGTGAAAACCATGGACATGTTGAAACTTTATGTTTCTTTAGGGTTAAGTTTTTGTGCTGTGTCTGTGCTTACAGTCTGGCTAGGTTCAGGCACAGAAACCACCTGGTTAGGGTTAGCGATCATGTTTTTTTTTAATATCCCTGGTTTTATCGCTACAAACCTGACTGGAAATTGTCCTGACACCTGGTTAAAAACATCCAGTTGTTTCATGATTACAGATGTTGCAATGCTGTCTCAAACAGTGGCCCAAACACTTTTGATCTGAATGCGATATGACACGTATTACAGAAATGTTGATATGATGTGAAACTTATACATTTTAACGTGTCTGTAGTCTGTTGAAGTGTAAAGTGACATTTTATCTTTGCTTCTTGCTTCTATCTATTTCAGGTGTTATTTGTGTCGCTCTCATCGCTGTTGACTTTAATTAAGCGCTCAGTTCCCTCTGATGCCTCCTGACCCATAATTCTGTGTGATCAAGCACTAAATCAGTTGATCAAACCTAATGGCCAGTGGGATGGCTGTTGGCAAGGTTACTGCACTTAACGTACATAGCAGGAGAGCTATTTTTCCTCCACCACAGCCCCACATCAGCCCCTGAACTCTGTTTTTCTTTTTTTACCTTTTGACTCGCAGTCAGTTTATTTTTTTCAGTTTCTGTTTCTGACAGCAGATTTTGACACGTGTCCTGTCATCCTGGAAGGTTTCAGGTTCAGTTCCTGCTTCAGTCGGTATGTCTGTCCCTGTTGATGTCTCTGTGAAATCTGCAGCTCACTTACTTAACATGAGATTCTTGCTCCTCTGTTAACTTCTAAAGGCATTTTAATCCTTAGTGAGTACAGAGTTATTTTACCACAACCCCTTCTTGTAGTTCTCTGATTCAAGGGCCACTTCAAACCAAGAACAGTTTGAGACTGAAATGAGTTTTAAAGAGGTGGACTGAGACAAAGCCTTAAGGTGGATTAATGCATCTCTGTTGAGGACAAAACAATCAAGTGGACCTTGAGTTGGGATTGATTAGTCAAACTGGTATTTTCAAGGTCAAGAGTGAACTTTAATGGTTACGGGAATAGTTTAACTTTTTGGAGCATATTCAAATCTGTAACCCACTACGGAGACATGTTATTTCTTTACACTCTGTTAATAATTCATTAATGTTTTAAACCAAAATTATTATATATTGACACTAGAGCCAGGAGGCAATTGGTGCTCAGCTTAGCATAAAGACTGGTAACGGGTAGAAATGCAGCTCTGTGTAATTGTACCAAAGTCTACCTTTCAGCAACTATAACCCTCACCAAAATAGTCACATGGAATTTCGTTTTTACATCCAAAAATCACAATTTCGCATGTGAAATGTATTTTCACAAATAAAATAGCATTTTAAGATGTAAAAATAAGTGTGTCGCATGTGAAATTTTCCTTTTCACATGTGAACATTGCAAAATTGAATAATTTTACATCTGATTGGAAATTTGCCTCTTGTCTCATGTGAATGGGGCTTTTTCGACTGTTGATTAGCTTTTTTTCAAATCTGGATTAAAATTTCCAAACGTGCTCATTAATAAACACTTGAATTCTTAAAGGTCCAATTTGTAAGATAGCTGATTGTTTGAACTTGTCAAATACTGACACTTTGGCATGGCGGCTGACTGACAGATAGAGACCCAAAGCATCATGTGTACAAAAACCTATATGTTAACCTATATACCAAAACAATCGTTGGCTATGGAAAGCTGCTAGAAGAGACTCCAGGAAGCGGGCTCATGTTGTTTTTATGGGTTAAAGAAACAACACATAATGTGTTCATTAGAGTTTTAGTATGTCAGGCTTTCTGTTTCCCCTCGTGTCCATTTTTTGTGTTACACTATGCCAAGCTGCTGCTGGCTGTGGCTTTATATTAACTGGAACGATATGAGAGTGATTTCAATCTTCTCATCTAACTATCAGAAAGGTAAGTGAATGAGGGTATTTCCTAAAATATTACACTATTCCTTTAAGTTTGAAGCCAACATGAATATATTCATCTGGACTAGTAAACTTACAAATCAACAGAAGTAATCTGGAAAAACATTAATTCTTACCCTGTTCCACGAGGCAGATAATCCTTCACGATAACATTGATGTCAATGTTTATACCTTTTTAGAAAATAACTTTAGAGAAGCGGTCTTGGGAGCAAAATGTCAGTGGTTTGAACGTCTGAGGTTTTTACTTTCTCCTCTATCCATTTGAAGATTTGGTTATACAAGCGCAAACCTCGAAAGAGATTTGACTTTAGCCCCCTGTGGAGCAAATGTCAGCCATCAGCAGTCCTTGTCACGGTGTCTGGCAGCTTGATGTTGAACCGCCGCCGGCTCTGGCTCTGCACTGACCTCTGACCTCCTCCGCTGAGAGTCAGAAACTTTGTCTTAATCTGCAAAAGAGAAAACAAAGAAAAAGCACAACAAACCCAAGCATGCACAGACTGCATACAAAGCAGCTCAGGTTACAAAGTGTAATTGTGAGGCGTCCTTGAAGGAGAAACACATATTTATCATTTTCACAGTGTTTATTAGTGCAGCATAGGATAGTATTTAGATATTGTTTAATATCTTTTGCAGGCTAAAAGGAATGTGGAGGTGTTATGTGTGTGCCTGTGATAAGAAACTCATTTCTCATCAACTGTGGGAAGGCCAAACTACCAGCACATTTATAATATTCATCCAACCTTTTTACTTTGCACTTTCTGTTGTTGGATTTCTCTGAGTCATTCGAGGAATCTTTCTAATTTAATTTAGTCCCTCCAGTGGATGGCCTTTTGTCCTTCGGGTTAACAACCCAAAGTCAGAAAAGAAAAACAAATCTCAGGCTTGTTTCTTGGTAAAAAGGTTGAACAACCTTGCGTTGAGGTTTGCATGGGGTCTATTTGAAGCTTTGTCCTCAGAGAAAGGCTGCTGTTTAAATGCTTGGGAGTGTTTCAGGTTTTTAACCTGCTCTTTGAACAGACTGATCGACCTCAGGCTTTATAACCTCGCTCTATCAGCAGAACGGGTTTGTTTTCCCAATTTCATTCAGTTTATCCACAGTAAACAAGAAAGGCAACTGTCTCGACTTTTTAAACCGGGTTGCTTCTTTTGTTTTGGGTACACAAAATCACAGTCCAAGAAAATAACATGTCTGTAGGGTGAATTTATAAGCTGTACTATGACCTGTTATATGATGATGTCATATGATATGTAAAGGACCAGGAATATGCTTATACTAGAGAATTGCAAAACCCAAGATTTGTCCAGTGCCAATTCTCAATGCTAATGTGAGTAGTAGTGCGTATTTTGAAGGAAAATACATATTTTTCAACGTATCATCTTGAGGTATGATGAGGTTAATAACAGTTCCAGATACAACCTGGCGGGACTCGCCCTACCCTCACAGTTTGGTTAGGTTTAGGAGAAAATTGGGTTTGGGTTAATGACATCAGTTTACTATATTACTAGCTCAAAATAACTCACCTCCTTTGGTCTGACTCCTTGACTTCCACCGTTGCTGCTGCTGCAGAAATAATTACCATAACCACTAGAGGTTGTCGCCTAGAAAGACATATTAATGGGTAATAATATGCTGCTTTTAAAGACAACCTACGTGTGTCTTTGTGCTAAAGGTTGGATGGATTTTTCTATGCACTGGTCAAGTTTGTGATTTTATTATGTTTGAGTCACAAATTACAGCAACAAAGGACAAACATCAGTTTATTCAATCATTCAATGTTTGCATTACATTGTACAACCAACATGTACTTCATAATAATATGTTGAAGCTGAAAACTTGAAAGAAGATATAAAAAATACACATTAAGGTGTGTATTGTAATCAAGGAAATGTATGCAAATAAGCACATACTTAATTGGATAGCATAATTTGCATATTATTAATAAATCATCAGAAAATGTGTAATACAAAACAATTATTGTCTCAGTCTAACTAATCAACTGGTGAAGTTTCATGATGATATCTGTAAGTTATGTTTACCCCATACACTGGTTTTCTAAAAGCGTGTGAGTGCGTAGCAGTCAAATGATCAGTAATCTGTCACATACAGCATCTGGCTAGACTTTCAAAATAAAGTTTACTGACAAACGGATCAGATATTCTGACTGGCTGTCTGACTGTTATTAACGATGTAAAATGATCACAGCTTGGTCGCTTTTAGGAAAACATTGTGCGCCGGGTTAAAGTGAGTGTTAAGTGAGCTCAGTCTGTATGTAATTTAGGTAAGTTACCAGGGGTGAAAGTAACAGATTACAACTACTCAAATTACTGTAATTAAGTCAATTCTTTGGTAACTGAAGTACAATTTGAATTAATAACCAAACCTTGCATCTGCATTGTTTAGCTCATAATGTGATCACAAAATATGCAGCAGGCACACACTTTTACTCTTCAATTTACATGTAATTTAGTAATATTTGAGTATTGTAACGCTACTCATTGTTTCCACCACTGTTAGTTACCCTAAGTAAAAAAAAAAGCATCAACCTTCACTCTTGGTCACACAAGTCAGCCATCCAACCCCTCCCCCAACTCTCTCTTTACGACTGCTACTCTTCTGTTACCACAGCGTTGTGCTTACATTCGTACACTGACCAGACAACAGTATTTGATGTAAGGACGGGGCTGGTCGCCGCATTTATGCTGAGGCGGAGGCGGTGGATGTGTGTGTGTAGGGCATCCATTTTGCCCAGTGCAGCCACAGTTTGATCTGATGTCGACTGAGCAGCTCCACTGGAGCATTTTGGGGATTCAGGGCCTTGCTCGAGGGCACCTCAACGGTGGTAATGACGGAGAACAAATGCTGCTCCGTCAATTTTACCCTCTGTGATTTATCCTTCAGCCGAGGGGATTAAACCTCTAACCTTCAGCACCGACCAGAACCACCATCTTCCTCTCATCGTTTTTAGACATGGTGGAAATAAATAATAATGTTTGCCATTGAGCAATAAATGAGTAAAATATCCACCACCTGTCACAGCCTTCTACAGGAAAAGCTTTTTAAGAAAGTAACAACATTTTATCACAAATGTGTTCCTAAGATCAAGAATTAACTTTCAAGCACAAGGCAGCTGCAGCTGCTATGAATATATTTGAATCCCCAGAACCTTGATTTCTATATTAAATTCAATCTTATAGAGATTTGTTGTTAGGTAGTCTGACAGTATTTAATCTACCATCAGCTTTGTCTAACAATTAGCAATAGGATGATTACTAGAATATTAAAATCAAAGCCCATCATTGTGAATCATTTTCAACAAAGTTTTCTCAAATTGTGCCTCACATATTTGGTATATTTGGGTCATGTTGGATCTCCACAATACCATTTCAAATAAAGTTTCATGAGTTTGGTCAAAATTAAAGCTTGGAATGCTGTGAACTAGCTGGTGTGACAGGAAAGAAGGGTCTTCTGTGAAGAATTTTGCATTCTTTTTCATTTTTGGGGAGATACATCTCATGTTTTTGTCCAAATTTATGCTAAATTCATTGCTGATCCTTTTTTTTATTATTTAGATTTCTGTTTTTGTGTTGCAAAAGTAAAAAAAAAAAATGCAGAATTTTATTGACAAATTTTCTCCTGCATCTCATGTATAAGAAATTGTTTTTTAAAATTCAGCGAGACTACACAATGAAAAACTCATCTAAGTAGCAGTGGTATTTACAGATCCATGAGACGTTCAACCTCTACACCTTCAGCATCTGTCAGGTCTGCAAACGCTCCAAACGTTAGCCCTCGCTTTTCTTTCTTTCCCTTCCCTTTAAATATTAACCCACGGTAAAACAACATACAGTCTGTAGCTGCCTCGGAGCCTTGTGTAACCTGGCTTTGATTCTGCGCTGTTGTGACCCACTTCCCAGATCAATGACATCTGGAGGAGGAGGAGGTGGCAGGGAGGGAGGGAGGGAGAAAGGGAAGGAGGGAGGGAAGGTCGTGGGGAGGTGCTGATGATGTCTAACAAACGTGCCCGGCGGGAGGTAACCTCTGGAGCAGGTAGCGTGGAGGAGGCGCTAAACGAGGACGACGTCCAACTGTGTGTTTCATTATGAACAGATGCTGCCGCGATGGGAGGGAGGAGGAGGAGGGGGGAGGAGGGGGAGGGAGGAGGAAGGAGGCTGAATTAAAGAGGAGGAAAAGGGAGAGGAGAGAAATGATGTAAAGAGAAAGTGACAAAGAAAAGGGAGAGAGGAGGATACAAGGTAAGGAGCTAAAGAGGAGGAGAAAAAGGGAAGGAATAAGGAATGAAGGAAGGAAAGAAGAGATTGAAGGAAAAAAAGGATTATATGAGGACTGTAATCCCTGAAAACTGCAGCACCTCTGACTGTGTGTGTGTGTGTGTGTGTGTGTGTGTGTGTGTGTGTGTGCGCGCAATAAACGTTCCTCTTTACTGGAGTTAAAATGCAAACACACATACACACACATAAAGTAATACAAGGTCATGACACACGGCAGCCATCCAGCTGAAACTGAGCTTCCTGTGTGTGTGTGTGTGTGTGTGTGCGTGTGTGTGTGTGTAATACTTCACACACAAACACACACACACACACACACACACACACACATTGTAATCAGAGTACATTGTAGTCAGAGTGATTTGTACTCCTAGTACAGTACGGTACTAACAGACTGTAAAGCTGCGTTCAGCAGTGTTTTTTTTTTTTTTTTTGCTAGTTTGCATGATTGTGACAGTACAGGTGTTAGCTACAGGTGTCTGTGTGTGAGACACCTCAGATTTTTAAGTCTGATTACACTATTCGTCGATTAACTGCCCCAGGTGATCCCAGGTTGTAAGTATAAAACAGTTTGCTTGACTTTTATAGTGATGATGACGTTTAACTCTAAACTGAACCTGGAACGAATCCTGAAAATGACCCTCACAGTCGTGGCAGCTGAAATATATTGTTAGCCAAGGGCGTAACCATGGCACAGATATTGGGGGGGGGGTCCAAATGAGAGCCCTTTCCCTGAATTTTTTTTTAAAGTACATTTCCCACAATTCTATGATATTTTATATATAAAAAATTGCACATTTAGAAGTTTTGAGGACAACATTGACCATTTGAATTCAAATGTAAAGGAATATTCTGTGAAATTGCATGGATTCGTACAGAATCAAGATAAAACTTCTCTTTAAATTCCCATTAAGTGAAAATCAATGTTTTTATCTCAAAGGTTTTACTCTATATCTCACCTATATGCCAGTATCAGGCCCAATGTTACTAGTTTTATTTACCGCTGACATGTAGACCTAGGTTAAAACTAATGTTATCATAGTGTTTAAATTCTCATTCAAATTTCTCACCTGATCATCTGTATCCCCAGAGCATGTCCCTGCCTGGCCACTGCTATCACCTGCCTCTCCCTCTCCCTGTGTCTCTGTGCTGCCTACATTGTGACCAGATACCGTTATTACCAGAAGAACAATGGCTGACCTTGATGATCATTTTAATCTAAAACATTGATTTTTCTGCTTGTGTTACTAGTTTATTTGCTTTAGCTATATAGTAAGTGCATAAATAACAGTGTACAATGTACAGTAGTGTAGCCCCTTTCACACATGCACTGCTATTCTGAACTTATCTGGACATTACCTGGAGGAGCTGCATGTGTAACAA
This sequence comes from Diplodus puntazzo, assembly GCA_963678695.2. NCBI lineage: Eukaryota > Metazoa > Chordata > Actinopteri > Spariformes > Sparidae > Diplodus > Diplodus puntazzo. Next base: position 3,813,309 of record OZ023158.1, on the reverse strand, counting down.
ATGAGAGCAGTAACAGGGATGAGTTGATGTAGGAGTTTTTCTTCATTGTAAACAAGGTTTTAAGCTCCAACAAATAGCTTTAAATTACGTAAATGAACACCTACATGGCATTAATGCAAGAATATGAATGTACTCCTGTCACATAACTCCACTTACATGACAACTTGACTTGAAAAAGAAGTCAATCTTCTGCTGCATTTTTGGCATTCTTTCTTTTTGGCATTCCTAACAAAAAGAATAATGATCATATTGAATAATATCAAAATCAGTGGATGTTTCTAGAAAACTCTCTGTCAGTTACCATTAACTTTATCTGGCTTACCTGGCTTGGCCTAATTGTTTGCCACTTGGCTTGCTTAATATTAGCTAACATGCCACAAAGCAAGACAGAGTTATTTACAGACAAAATTCAACATTATTAACTAGTTAAACAACCGTTTCATACCTCCACTCTCTTCGCTGTCTGCAGCAGCGAGTGACTGCAGCTGGTGTTAGCATGTAATTGTTTATGTCCTGGGCGGCTGGGACTAGTGGGTTTGGTCAAATGGCTGTGATTAGCTTGATGGCTGTCAATCACTCTAACTTGACCAATGAGTTTTCATGTATGGGGGAGCTGCTCAGCGTACTGAGGTGCGCTCCATTTCAGTATGCTGTTACACCGCGAGGGCGGGCAAAAGGTTTATTACCTTAGGATGGGCGCAACCAAGTTTACAGTTAGGAGGGAGGGTTCACACACTTATGTTTTCCTTAAAAACGGAAATAAATTGAAAAATAAATAAGAAATAACGAGGCAGATCTGTTGACAGGGTTTATAAAGGAGTGCATAATTAACATATTTTCTACTGCATATTGGGGGGGACAGATTGCCATTTTCTCAATATTGGGGGGGACACGACCCCCCCACAGAATGCGTGGTTACGCCCATGTTGTTAGCTAACATCGATCAATCTGTTTTAGCTGCTTATTTCAACCACTAGCTAACTTTTTCCAAACATTTTAAGGTGCTAAAATGTTCCACTTGCTAACTAAACCCTTTTTATTTTAGCTGGTACAGGGAGCTTTGGTGAAAGGTCAATTAGCTAACGTCAATCAGACTCATAGTTGCTCATCTGAACTAAACACTTTAGCTGCTTAAGGTGCCATTGGTCAATCCAAATACACTGATTTTACCTGCTAAACTTAACAATTAACTAATCAGAAAAAAACCCTTTTCATTTGCTTAAGTGCACCATTGGTTGGTCTGAATCAGGGGTAATCAAAAACAAATCTTAAAGGGCCACAAAGATTTTTTTTCAACAACTCAAAGGTCCATGTATTGAGGTCGGTCAGGCCACATGCAATAATACTGTATAATATTATATATATATATATATACTCAAAACAAAATGTCCTTTTCATTCAAAACAAAAAAAATATGAACTAAAATAAAATGTCATGTGCATTTTGACAAATTAAAATAGTTGAATAAAACAAAGTTTGTAAGTCTCTAAGTGAGCACTCTGTTGCTTTTTGTTGTTGTGTCATAGATGTGACAAGAGCCCTGCTTGCAGCTTGATTTGATGATTTCAGCGCATTATTTTTTGTTGTTCTTTCCTCAGAATTTTGAGGAAGTGTCTCTTCAGAATTCCTATGCTTCGTCCCATAATGCCATTTCAAATTGGAAATCTTCATCACAGCTATAGTGTCCTGGCATATTAAGCACATGGGTCTTGTGCTGGTTGGAGGGATTGCATGATGTAGCCTATAAGCTAACTTGAACGTAGATATTTTACAGGTTTAGCTGAACAGGGATCAACAAAATAAACTAAGCCTGCAGTTCTTTTTTATCCTACATAAAAAATAATAAAAAAAATACTTCCACATGGAAATATTTTTAACTGGGTTATTTTTATGTTAAATTTGTGTGCTTAATCTTAGTGAAGGAACATAATTATATATGTGTATTTTCTTTCTACTTGTTTTTTTGGAGTTTGTGCTCATTTCAGAATTTCTTTTGAGTGTTGCATCTAGTTTGACCATTTCATATTTTTCTATCACTTGAGTAACTACAGTGTTTTTTTTTGTTTGTTTGTTTTTTCTGTTTATGAAGCAAAATACAATTTAAATAACAAAATGTTTGAGCAATTATTTTTCTTTTTTTAAAAAAAAAAAAAAATCTGATCTAAGATTTCATTTTGCGTTAATGTGGCTCTGCAAACCGCTCTTGCATTTTTTAATCAGCTTCTTTTTTCAACATTATTTTTTTCTTCAGCCAGCTTTCAATTAAACCTTTTTTTATTGACATTTTTTTCTCATTGATGAGACATTTTGCATGGAATGTGTTTTCTGCGTTGCGTTACCTGAGGTGTAAGACGTTCGTATCTATCCTCTTGTAGGTGGAGCGTCGTCGAGCATCGAGCCGGAGAGGGGGTCCGGACAAAAAAGACTGCCTTAAGACAAAACTAAAGACACAAAGAGCATCTAAAGCTTCTTTTTTTTTCTCCTCTCCTTCAATTTACAAAAAGAAAACAAATTAAGTCCTCAAGCTTTTTTTCCTCTCTGATGCTGTTCTGAGGATTTTTCTCTTCCCTTCCCTCCTTGCCTGTGGTTGTGAAACAGCTTTTTTTGCTTCATGTTGCACTTTCTTGGTACAAGTTTCCGTCGAGGAGAATCGAATCACAAAAACAGATGAAAGAAAACACATTTTTGTCGGAGAAAATGTCCTGAATAACAAGGAATTAATCATGTTTGATTCTTCTGGGGTCTTTTTTTCCCACTCCACATCCTCGGTAGGCCATTGTTCGGGAGGTGGATTTGTACTTTTTTGTCGACACTGCGCTGTTCTCTGTGTGGATTTAACTGAAGCCTAAGTGGACACGTCCGATCGCAGTGGATTATCGGCTCTCCACCTTCCATGGGTTTTTGCTCTTGTTGCTCTTTTTTCAGTTCTTTTTGCAGTGTGAGAACTGTAGCTCCTCTTTGTTTTCCCAGGGTCACATTTTATGGGCGAATCAATCTCTTTTTGTTTCTTCATTTTTGGTAGCCCTGGTGCCTGTAGTGGATTGACAGTCAGGGTTCGGAGGACAGGGTGAACGGCAGATAATCAGCTGACCCACCTCCTCTCAACGACCAATAGAAACTCTGGTAGGAACTGACAGGAAGTCTTGTGGAAATTTTTTTGTTCCTCATCGTCTCTCCTCAGTCATCCCTGCAGTTGGCCACAGTTAAAGGAACAGACCACCATTTAAGGAAATCCTCTTGTTTGTCATTATAGTCATTCAGATAACAAGATGCATCAGTTTCACCCTCACAGGAAGTGTTTAGCTTAGCTTAGCACAAAGGTAAAAACAAGTGGAAACTGCTAGCTTAGCATGATCAACATCAACATTTTTATTCCATAAGAGTACAAGAAAGCATCAAGATAATGTCAGTAATGCCAGAGATATGTTTGAACTTCTACAAACAATATCTTTAATTATTGTTTGTCCATTAGGGAGCACTACTTTGAAAGTGTCAAACGTCCAAACAGGTACTTATGTTGGTCACAATTGTTTAATAACCAAATTAAAGGGATCTGTATGACAAGCTGTTGGGTATGTTTAGGGTTTATCTTAAAGGTTGTTATCAGCAGACGCATTTTCATCACATTCTTTAGTCTAACATTTTAATTTGATATCAGGAATGCAGCTTTATTCCCAACTACTACCAAAGCAGTTTTATTGCTTCTACCAAGTAAGTTAGTTTTCAACCTCAATTTTCAGTAGAAATATCATCCATTTGTCATCCACATTTGGTATTTTGGTGCTAAATATTGTATCAATTTTAGTTCACTTTGCGTTTCAATTCTACAATTCTTGGCCCAAGCGACATGAAACCTTTGAATTCATTGCATCCAATAATAACCTGCCTTAAACTCCCAGAAATTCCTCAAAATGAGGTGGCATTTGGTCCGCAGATGGCTCGGTAAGAACATGATAAACTATTTAAACAGCAGCCGAAAGATTTAGCACCGGATTTTTCCAGACTGAATACTTTTAACCCTAACTTAACGTTGGTCCTAGGCTAAGTTAGCCCCTTATCACACACACAAATACAAGGCTAACTTAAGCCCAGGGCTATACGATTCACAGGGCCACTCTACTAGCCCTGGGTTGAATGTCCAATGGAACAGGTGATGTTAAAATCTAGTATGTTATTTACTTTTGCCCTGTTTCTCACTGGCACCTTAAAGTCCTGTTTTTAGTCCCAAACTCTGGGCTAACCCTCAGTAGACCAGGGCCAGCAAGTCCTCAGCTACAGTTGAGATTAGCCAACTTTGGACGATTCTTAGCTCGCGGCTAATCGCTCCTTTAGCCTGCGGCAGCACACTGGCAGTCGAGTGTCTAAACCTAGCTTACTGTCACCTGTCTTATCTCCATCAAAACCTTATTATCTCTGATTTAGCTAGTAGTTTCCCTTTACTTACAGTCTTTGTACTAAGCTTCTAAAAACTGTACATCTATCTATCTATCTATCTATCTATCTATCTATCTATCTATCTATCTATCTATCTATCTATCTATCTATCTATCTATCTGCTAGTTAGCTAACTAGCTATCTGCTGCTACAGAACCAAATCAGCTCTCCATCTTCATCGCTCATCTTCTTCCTCTGCTTCTCTCCATGACAACCCACAAACATTTCACGGTTGAACTGGTATAGCTGCCAGTTAAAACCTCTATCGACCTGTCAGTCAAAGCTGTAAAAGCGGTCGGTCAGTCTCTACTTTCTTGTATTTTCCAGTAAATAAAGCCGTGTAGGACTCAGCTGGTTGGTTAGTGCGACAGCTCCGTAACAGATCTAAGAGTGGACTCTTTGTATGTAAGTACAACAGTGTGTTTATTCTGAAATATAACAGTATGTTTATGGGATATAAAGTTGTAAAATGGTGTATGAGTTTGAATATTTGTAGTCACCACTGGTTTGCTGTAGGAACCCAACAGAGCAGCTCAGTGAATCCCTGCTGTACCTGTGAATGTACTTTGTATTCAGAGGTTTTTATTACAATAAACAAGTGCTGATATCTGACTGCTTTAGTTTCTCGACTTCAGTTGCTTTCTTCAGTTTTTCAGACATGTGTGAAGTTCTCGTTCTCGCTGTAGAGTGTAGATTCTGGTTAAGTTGTCACACACTTAAGCAGTTAAAGCTCAGACTAGTTAAGCTAGCATTACAAAAACACAAAGCCACAATAACCGTACAATAAAAACTAACCTGATCCTCTCTGACTACATGACTGATTCACAGACAGTTTTACACCAGGAACAAGGTTTTCAGAGCACCTGAGATATGATTATATACGCTGAGATCATTGCTATCTACACAAGATTAAATATGATCTTGAACATCCCGATTATTAATCATTGAGAGCATATCAATGTTTGCAGCATCATCTCTGATAAGTCTCTGAGAACGTCTAAAGCCTTTTCATTACTTTGTTAATTAACCTAATGGTTTCTGACAGGGAGGAGACATTTATGCCTGATTTTCTTAATGTGTGGTGTTAGACACGAGTTTGAAGACTGAATAAGAGAGGGGAAACTGTCAAATTAGAGTTTTATCACACAAACGCTGCCCTGAAGCTGCTGAAGTGATCCAAAATTCATTCCAAATATTAAAAATGAATCAAAAATTGATCTAAAAATATTTTCGTTTCTCATCCCGCTGTTAGCGGCACTGCAAAAGAATCTGAAGCACTCTGACTTTTCAAATTATCAATTCAGGCGTACAGTTTGAAAATGAACACCTCAGGGCTTCTGTAGTGCTCTGACAGTCTGATCTACTGTGTATATGACCTGAGGAAAAAAGGTTTTGGCAGGATAATCAAAATGTTCAGTTTCTCCAAAAAAATCATGCATGAAATTGAATGAAAAACAAAAAGTGTGACTATTCTTTTGAAGGTTTTCAGGGGGGAAAAAAAAAGGAACTTGGAAAGATAATCCTCCCAAAACCTTTTTTTTTCCCTCACCAGTTCTCAAGTCATAAACATGAGAGAGAAAACAATGTCATTTAAAAAAAAAATGATCACCAGAACAATGTATTGTCCTCAGTTGTCCCTCAGGGCTTCCGTAGACTTCGGTTAAAAAGAAGGGTTGGAAGAGAGAAGGTTCAGGATATTTTAGTGTCTGTATAATTATACATCATGCAGTCACTGGGGCGGCACTGCAGGGGAAATAGCTGAATGGGTGTGTGTGTGTGTGTGTGCGCGCGTGTGTGTGTCTGACTGACGTGTGTGTCGTGCAAACTATGAAGTGTGTGTTGGCTCACTCAGGTACGCTGCTGTCATTTTCTGACTAATTTTCTCCTTCAGTGACAACTCCACACCTGGTCACACACACACACACACACACACACCTCTGAGCCTATATATATATGTGCTGCCATCATTTCGACTGTGACTAAACTTAAATCAGCTGTTGGACAGAGACAAACTTTCCTAAAGTTAAAGTATTAGACCAGTAAAGTGTGCCACAGCATGTGGCGTAGATGTAGTGCGGTCGTTTTAGATGCTCATGCTGTTGGTTCTATCTGACCTTTCCTCAGCAAGTTACAGCCATTTATTATGTCATTATCCTCGCCGTTTTTCATGGAAAAACAGGTTTGATCTAATATTTCATTTACTGTTCAGACAGACTATTAAATCCCATCAGAGGACACTGAAGCAAAAATGACTTTTCATCCGGCTACAACCATCAGCCGTTGTCCCAGAGGAAGAAGCTCCTTGGGTTTCCTTGACGAATCGATGCTGTAGAACATGGCGGCGTAATCATGTTCGCTATAGGAGTGCCCACACAAGACGTGTGACGCCATTTTAGAATAGCTACTTTTGGCTGCCACCGGCTGTCAGGGCGTTTGAGAGTTAGTAAAACTCTCGCCAAAACGCAACCTAGGGCATTTTTGTGAATGTATATGAGTTAAACCTTCGTGTAAAAGCATAGTTACAACGAAAGAGGCACTTTTAAGATTGACCGTATTTTCGTTTATGGCTCAAACTCATTTTCAATGGGAGTGCATGAGGCACTTTTACGCTAGCATCAAAATCGCTATTTTTAAAGAAAAAGAAGGCTCGACACAACATGAAACTTTGCTTGTAGTATCACCAGGGTCTCTACACATGAACACGAGCATTGAGAACATTGTTTGTGTACACAGAGTTTACTAAAAAGAACGTTTTTGAACAACTCACTTCAGCAGTAGCTTCTTCCTCTAGCCGTCGTCATGGCAGCCCAGACGTACTCGGGGATCAACATGTCTGGGTAGAGTGTATGTGGTTCAGTTGAGCGATGAGTAGAGACCCTGGTGATACTACGAGCAAAGTTTCATGTTGTGTCGAGCCTTCTTAGTGTTTTAAAAATAGCAATTTTGATGCTAGCGTAAAAGTGCCCCATGCACTCCCTTTGAAAATGAGTTTGAGCCGAAAACGAAAATACGTCTTAAAAGTGCGTCTTCCGTCATAATTATGCTTTTACACAAAGGTTTGACTCATATACATTCACAAAAAAAAGGCGAGAGTTTCACTTTAAAGGACGAATGTTTTGAATGTATGTGAGTCTCTGTATTGTCTGAAAGAGACGCACATGGTGTCAAAACATGCTTTAATATTGTGGGTGGGAACCGGCGCGATGCTAACTGCTGGTTAGCCTACAGAAACACGTCATCCCTGCAGCACTATTGTGTAGAAAACGCTCATCATCAAAGTAAAACATGATTTGGACTTTCAATATGTTGATTGTCATCATTCAGACAAACTCCACTGTTTGCTGCAGAGTTAATTGTTCTTCGCTGTGATCAGCTCAGGTGCATCAGAGCTTTGAGACCAGCGGTGTGACGAGCTGGAAGGATAATGAGGCCGCACAGCACCAAACCAGCAGGTGCACAGAAAGTCGATCAAACTCAGAGGATGTGTGTGTTTCTTTAGGTGTCGTCTTTTGTCCAGGATCAATCAGAGAAATGATCGACTGTAAGCTCTAATGAAGCAGCCAATGAGATGCTGAGGCTCCGGATGTGTTCAGGTTCAGGTCTGAGGAGGGAGACCAGAGTCATGAGTTGTTTTTGGCTTCAGTTCAAATATTTCTGGCCCGTAGAAAACCTGGCAGAGTTTCAGATTGTTCTCTTTTCACCTTATCTTCTGTGGTAAGTAGAGAGCTAAAGATGTCGTGTGTGTTTTCAGTGTGTGTGGAGCGGTCCATACTTAGTGCTGCTGTTATATTTTAATTAAAGTCGGACTGCAGGCTTAATTACTGCCGTGATAAACAACACCTCTCTCTCTCTCTCTCTCTCTCTCTCTCTCTCTCTCTCTCTCTCTCTCTCTCCTCTTGTCATCAAGGCACCGACAAAGCTTGCCCAGATGTAGACACACACACACACACACACACACACACACACACACACACACACACACACACACACACACACACACACACACAAAGAGAGCCTGCGGTTGGTCTCGGAGGTGCGGCAGAACTGTGTTTATGGCTGTTAATGAAAACTGAGGCCAGAGTCCCAGAATCCCAACGCTAATCACCATCCAACTCTCTGGACGGGAGAGAGGGAGGAAGAGAGAAGGGGGAGAGAGGGAGAGAGAGGGGGAGAAAGGGGGGAGAGAGAGAGAGAGAGAGAGAGAGAGAGAGGTGGGGGGAAGGAGAGAGAGGGAGAGAGAGGGGAGAGAGAGGGGGAGGGAGGAAGAGAGAGAGTGAGAGAAAGGGAGGGCAAGAGAGAGAGGAATGGGAGAGAGGGAGAGAGGGATGGAGAGACAGAGAGGGAGGGTGAGAGAGAGCGAGAGAGAGGGGAGTGAGAGAGGGAGACACATTCATGTCTGTACATGCAGAAACAGATAAAGAGTGAATGTGGAGGAGCAGTCATCCGTCAATTTGTGCGCTTACACTTGTTATTGTGTGTGTGTGTGTGTGTGTGTGTGTGTGTGTGTGTGTGTCGGTGTGTGTGCGTGTGTGTGTGTGTGTGTGACCACCAGCAGCTCGTTGGTGCAGAAATGACACAGACACAAAACACACAGAAAGTGTGAGGGTATGAACCGTGTGTTCAGCACCGTGCTTATGTCAGCATGTGATTTTGTGTGTTTGTGTCCACAAGACAAATTTAATATTTCAACTCAGCTCTCATAACGGTTATAGATGGTTCACTCAACATATGTAAATAATATATACTACATGCTGGGTCCCATAGTCTTCCATCACTGTGATCAGTTATTGTGTACTCACCGAATTAATATACACAAAAAACAAGAAACGTGAGCAGTCCACCAGTCATGCACAGACCAACAAGTTAGACAAATTAATCTGGAGGACAAAACAAAGACATCCATCACAGTTGTAGTTATGTGCAGTTTCCTGTTATAAGTGAGCGGTCAGGTGTGTTTAAATCCAGGTTAACCTTCAGAGAAAGTGGTTTGGATCAGAGATTCCCATCCAAGAGGTCCCTGAGGGCTCTCAAGATGATTCAAGTACGAACAATGTTTATCTCTTTCTCAGAATTTTCTAGTATTTCTCATCACATCCTCATTCATCAAGACTGAATAGATTGATTGCCAGTGACAGCCACACCATTGTCATACACTCACAGTTTGGTTATGTGAAAGAACGTTGTAGTTTGGTTAAAAAGCTCCATCACTTCTGTAATTACAAAGTTAAAAACGTACATACACTTTGTTTCAAACCTGTTTCCATGTTTCTTGGCTCTTTTCAGTCAAATTTCAGTAACAGACTCAGGAAAGTGTTGTTGTGACTGCAAGGATTAATAGCCAAAGATACAAATAGATAGACAATTTATTACAATGATGCATTTTATAAAATCAGCAACATGATTATGATCCAACAGTTTACATGGAAATGTTCACAAAGAAATTCCTTAATGAAATCCATTTACATCGAAGTTTAATCTAAAGTTGTGCTGATGTCCCTCTGACGCTGCAGTGTCCATCATACAATTCAAAATACCAAGTCCAGCAACCAACACTGCAAAAAGTTCAGATCTTTCCTGAGTTTTATTTGTCTAATTTATAGTAAAATATCTCATGACACTAACAGGTGCTCCATGTAGTTTGTGTGAAGTAATGAAAGATGCTCGTCTAATGATGTGGCCCTGACTTGAGACGTCACATCTTATGTCAAGAAATCTTCACAAACTCATTTTCACTAGTTTCATTGACAGCTTTCTACACATTATGAGCATAAGCATCGTGGTATTCATTCCTCTCTTACTTATTTATTTACTTGATTTATCTGTCGTTGGAGAATTTCCAGTAAGTTCATCCTGAGGGTGGCAACAGAGGAAATAGGTCACACAGCCAAAGTCATGAGGATTATCAGGACATGTTTCAGTGACATTTGATAATCTATAGAAACTCCTTAAAGAATATGAAGTGATGATTCAATCAAACATAATGCAGAGTGTGTAGATGAGCCGGCTGTTGTCTGAAAGAACCCTGAGCAGAGAGTTTATTGACCTCACACAGGCTCGCTGAGCTCAAACTGGCTGTAGAGAATGGGAGCACATAAAGAGACATGGCCGCCCAGAGAGCACTGAGTGTGTGAGTGCTGAAGAGGAGCGAGTGGCTGAGAAACACAGGGATGTACCTCCTCCTCCTTCTCCTCCTCCTCCTCCTCCACAGAGACGAATGTTCCTCCTGGCAGGAAGCAGGTTTTCTCACATTTCCACATTTCAGTGATGAAGAAGTTTATCGCCCAGCACTAAACTCCACATTTTCATTTAGCTCGACGCCTGACAGCCTGTTTGTCCTGTCTGTTCTCCACCGATGGAGGAAGTATTGACATATTTTATTTTTAGTAGAAGTAATATCACACCGTAGAAATACTGCATTGTATGTCCCACAATGCAAGTCGGCCACTGAGTGACATCACATGAGGCAATTTACTCTCCACCACCCTGTAATGTGTAAAATTGCCTTAAGTTACTTTTTAAAGTAAAATTACTCATCAGGCAGCAGAATGACCCCGTCATTTAATCAGATTACATCATGTCCAAATATTACTTTAGCGTTACTGTCAGTGTTGTAGCTGGTCAAGGTGGAGCTCATTTTGTTAAGTTGATATACATGTAGAATTGCAGTGATTGCAGTACATTTACTCAAGTACCGAACTTAAGTGCAATTTTGGAGTACTTGTATTTTCCATTTTTTGCTTCTTTATATTTTCACTCCACCACATTTAGGAGGTAAATTGTGTACTTCTTATTGCTCTGCATTAGTTACTAGCTACTTTGTAGATTACTAAAGTAGCACATTTTTAAATTAATTTATTTTATCAACAATTTATAAACCAAACTGGAGCTATAAAAAAGTTATTGAAGCTCAGGCAGATAAATTGAAGTAGAAGTAGCTTCAAACAGAATACGAGTAGATACAAAATCATACTAAATCACAGCACGTGAGTAAATATACTCAGTTACTCTCCAGCACCGTCCAGCTCCTCACTGCTGTCTACATCTGCTCCTGCTGCAGCTCCGTCGAGCCTTGCTTCATGTTCGTCAGCGATCCTCTGTGTCCTTGTTAATTGTATTACAACAATAAATCCTGTCGCCTTGGCAATAACGTGGCCACGCCGCGCCGCCGTGCCAACAAAGAAACGAGCGAATGAATCGAAAGCTGAAATAACGAGATGTTATCAGATCGTGTTTCTCTCAATCACAGGGAAAATTCCACCAGATATCTTTGGAACGAGTGTCTTCTGCTGCCCTCGTCCAAAAACTCAGCCAGACTGTTACTGTTAGCAGCGCGCCAGCACACACACACAGACACATACACACACACACACACACACACACACACACACACACACACACACACACACACACACACACCGACATGTACACTCACATAAACAGACTCACAAACAAAAAAACAAGACAAAGATACAGAGCTTCCAAATAATTAGTGAGCCCAGAAGTCTGCAGCACTGTAGAGCCAGCAGTGTGTTAGTGTGTGTGTTGTGTATTAGTGTGTGTGTGTGTGTGTGTGTGTGTGTGTGTGTGTGTGTGTGTGTTGTGCGTTCAGGTCTGGACAGTCCTCCTTAATGAGGGGACAGAGGACAGACTGGTTTATAGAGAAAACCTTCCAAATCCCATCACTGCACTGGTTACTGTGTGTGTGTGTTTACGAGAAGGAGTGTGTACCATCGTGTGTGTGTGTGTGTTATTGTGTGTTTCTTTGTCTTTGTGAGTCTATAAAAGTCTACATGTCGTGTGCGTGTGTGTGTGTGTGTGTGCGTGTGTGTGTGTGTGTGTGTGTGTCGCTCTGTCCTCAGTAAACAGCGACTTCTCATTAAAGCTTTCCGCTCGGCTGCCGGCGAGCACCGAGTCCTGGAACCTGGATAATCCACTCCCCAACAACACACACACACACACACACACACACACACACACACACACACACACACACACACACACACACACACACACACACACAGACACAGAAGAGAAAAAACACAATAAAGCTCTTTCCAGCCTGCTGACTTGCAGCTCTTGTATCAACTCAACGGTCACCTGGAGAGCAAAAAGAAAAAAATTAAGATGGAAGAAGACGCAGGAGAAAGAGAGATAAGAGGGGGAGGGATGAAGGACAGGAAGAGGAGGAGGGGTAGAGGTGGCAGGCCAGGGGAAAAGGGTGGTGTAAACAGAAGACTTGTGGTGTTTCAGGTTGAGAGGTAAAGGGAGAGAAGGGAGGTGAGGTGGAGGAGGAGGTGATTAAGATGAAGAGAACGAGATGAAGACGGTTAAAAGAGGATGACTTGAGGAGGAGAATGAGAAAGAGGTCTCATTTTTTATCTCCATCCTCCTCCTCTTCTTCCTCCACGTCATCTCCTCAAATCTTGAGTTTACACCAGGAAGAGAAGGAGTAACTAGGAGAAAACAGTGGGATAAAAAAGGAGGAGGAGGGGAGGATAGAATGGTTAGACTGAGTGGTGTAAACAGAGGGAGCACGAGGAGGAGGCGCAGGAGGTCAGATGAAACAGAGTGGTGTAAACAGCAGATTTGCAGTGAGAGGAGAGGAGGAGTTAAGAGGAGGGAGGTCAGGAGGAGCAAATGGAAAGAAAGAGTGGCGTAAAAAGAGGGAAATCTGTGAGGGTGAGGAGAAGATGAGGAGGAGGAAGAGCAGAGTGGGAGCAGATGATCAGAGGAGAAGGAGTAGAGGACATAAAGAGGCAGAAGAGGATGTGAAGAAGAAGCGAAGGAAGGGATGGAGATAACAAAGAGTAGAAGGACAAAGAGAGGAGAGGACGAGAAGCATGAGGAATATAGAAGAGGAGAGGAAGAAGTGTAAAGGAAAAGAAGAAAGTAAATATGTCAAGGACCATAAAGAAGATGTGGAGCAGGAGATGAAAAGGAGGAGCAGTGGAGAGGAAAAAGAAAACAAACAGGAGAAAGAATGAAGAGGTAGGGGGAGGAGGATGACATTTTCATTTTAACATTGTAAGGAGCAGGGGAAGAGAACTGAGGAGAAGGGGGAGCAAAGGAGTGGAAGAAGAGAAGATAAAGGAAGTGACAGCGTTCTGTGGAGGAGCAGAGGAGATGAAGCTGGAGGAGAATAAACCGTGGAGGCAGAGGAGAAGGAGAAGTGAGGAGGAGGATCAGAGTCAAGAGATGAGGCAGAGGAGGAGCAGAGAAAGAGGTGTCACAATGACTAAGATGAAGAGGAGCAGGTGAGCAGGAGGAGCAGGGGAGCAGGGAGAGCAGGGGGAGCAGGGGGAGCAGGGGGAGCAGGGGGAGCAGGGGGAGCAGGGGGAGCAGGAGGAGCAGGAGGAGCAGGGGGAGCAGGGGAGCAGGGAGAGCAGGGGGAGCAGGGGGAGCAGGGGGAGCAGGGAGAGCAGGGGGAGCAGGGGGAGCAGGGGAGCAGGAGGAACAGGAGCAGCAGGAGGAGCAGGGGGAGCAGGGAGAGCAGGGGGAGCAGGAAGAGCAGGGGGAGCAGGGGGAGCAGGAGGAACAGGAGGAGCAGGAGGAGCAGGGGGAGCAGGGAGAGCAGGGGGAGCAGGGAGAGCAGGAGGAGCAGGGGAGCAGGAGGAGCAGGGGGAGCAGGGGGAGCAGGAGGAGCAGGGGAGCAGGAGGAACAGGAGGAGCAGGAGGAGCAGGGGGAGCAGGAGGAGCAGGAGGAGCAGGAGGAGCAGGGGGAGCAGGGAGAGCAGGGGGAGCAGGGAGAGCAGGAGGAGCAGGGGAGCAGGAGGAGCAGGGGGAGCAGGGGGAGCAGGAGGAGCAGGGGGAGCAGGGAGAGCAGGCGAGCAGGAGGAGCAGGGGGAGCAGGGAGAGCAGGGGGAGTGGGTGTATTTGTCTGGCTAATCCGCTACCATTAGCGGCTCCTCTGTGTGCTGTAAGGATTAGCCTGTTGTCTGAGCTCCAGCAGGTCGGGGAGCAGGGGGCTGCGGCCGCTCTGACAACCCAGGCAGGAGCCTCCGACGGCAGGCACCGTGACCCACCATGCCCCCCCTCCGGTCCTGGAGCTGAGCGGGATTCAGCGTTAGTTTGTTTGTTTGGCGCCTGGTTCTGAATAGCCAATGAGCTGATGGACTGGAGAGCGTTTCCCTGGGTAACGGTTTAGAGGCCCTCCCCTCAATTAACCTCTTGGCATGGCGCACGCCCACACACACATACGCAGAAAAACACTCATCACACGTATGTTGTGGAGATAACTCGCGCATTGATATGCAAGATACAAAGTCATGCAGCCCATACACAGATCGGGTCAGGTTGAGGCTGCTGCTAATAATTCATTGCACACACACACACACACACACACACACACACACACACACACGTGCGTGCAGACACAAACACACGCATAGACAGAGAAACACACAGCCAGCTTAGCGAGGATGCTGTATTTACAATTCGGGTCACACAGGCAGAGATAAAAACACACCGAGGCGAACACGGGTCAGTGCTGCTGCTGGTGTTTCTAATGCAGAGCACACACACAATCTTACATACACACTCATATACACACATTCACACACACTCAAATCCCAACACTTCTACACACACAGTTTGAGGGCAAAGCATCACTTATGATGTTTGTGATGCTGAACACAGGCTTGGTTTAACACTGAACACATACACACACACACACACACACACACACACACACACACACACACACACACATACTTCCACACACACAGGACACTCAGCTGGCTGCAGATAAGGCATGTAGGCACAAACAAAAAAAGTAACAGAAGAACTTCCTGTGGCGAGCAGGAAATCAGGATTTTCTGACTGATTTGTCCGTCAGTGTGTGTTTTATGTTTGCCGTGTAGAGCACAGCCGGGGCTTCTGGGTAAATTTAACGTCCAATAACCTGAAGCGTTTTGGTTGGTGGAGCTTGTTCGGGGGGTGGTGGTGACTGAGCCTGCGAGGCAGAGCTGAGGGAGAGGAAGTCTGTGAAGGACTGCAAACGGCACGCAGACGGGCCTGCTTTCACTTCACATCATATCACTGCAGTGTGTGAGTGTGTGTGAGTGTGTGTGTGTGTGTCTGTGTGTGTGTGTGTGTTTGGTTTAGGGACATGTGCATGTGTGTATGTGCATGTGAATCTGAGTTTGCGTGTTTTTGTGTTGAGGATTTGGGGATGTGAGTGTGAGGCTGCTGAATGAGCGTCTGAGTGTGTGTTTGCATGTGTGTGTGTGTGTGTGTGTCAGAGAAGGGAAGTGCTGTCCAGGGGGGAGATCTTCTTCTGCTCCAGTTATAGCGGTCAGAAACCAGCACGGTCCTCCCTGGTCGTCCACTTCCTGTCCATTTCCTGTTGACCTCTGACCCCTGCCGGCTGACTTGAGGTCCTGAGGGTTTGGATGGCGTGTGTGTACATGAGAGAGAGAGAGGAGTGTGTGTGTGTGTGTGTGTGTGTGTGTGTGTGTGTGTGTGAGGAGTGTGTGTTAGAGGGTACTCCCCTTCTAGCCCTCAGAGGCAGAAACCAGAAATAAATGAACCGAAAATGGAGGCCGACTAAAATATCTTCCTCTTTCTGTTGACTGATCCTTAGAGAAAATAACAAATGATATAAATACAGACCATTTAAACATATACGGAAATAACACATGTATTAATGAGAGTGTACCTTAAATAATTAACAGAGAAAACATAAGAAAAAAAATCCAATAGCTGCCCCAAATGCTCTTAAATGTAGATGAATCATTTCATTTGTTGGTTATAACTGAACCATTTTCAAACATACATATATAAATCTGTGATGTTTCTTCAATAGCTGAGAGCCACAGACAGGAAGTCAGACATTGTTGAGAGATTGACTAAAACATTGTTTGTTATTTGAGTCAGAGAGTTAATTAGATTCAAAAGTCCAGACTGATGAGTGTCAGCAAATGAAAGGATGTGAAAAGACGTGTTCATCTGAGCGGCTGAAGTGAACTTTCTGGTTCCGTTCTTCACCAGTGGAGCTTTGGAAGTTCCTCCTGGACCGGGTCAACCAAATGTAACCAGAAGTGAGATATTTATGTGTGGACTAACGTCTGGGTTTCATTTTGCGTAGTTCGGCTCAGATGAGGATGACTCATCTCCTGCTCTGCAGGGTTTGCATACATTATTATTCTTTTCTCCAGAAGTGGTGCTTATCCCACTCATTTGGATTTCTCACTCAATTTGCAAAAAAAATCCCAAAAAACAACAAATCCTTGTGGATGGATGATGAGAAATCAATATTTCATGCCAGGATTACAACCTGTGGCCCTTTTGCTGTCCTTCTCTGTCTCTATTCCCCTTCCTGTCATATCAAAATAAAGACTAATAGCTAATGTGTTGTTTGCTCATGGACAAAGTTTGTAAAACAAAGTTTGATGTATACTTGCAGTAAAGAGAGAGAGAGAGAGAGAGAGAGAGAGAGAGCGTGAGCAAGAGAGAATTATGGGCAAAAGTGTCCGTGACGCGAGGTCCTGTCTTTCACCATGAAGCCAGATGTTGGTTAAAAGTCTGTGGTTTATCAGTTTAGAGACTGGAGTCAGAGCTGCATTAAATACGCTCTGCTCCACCACACAAACAAAGAACTTCATATATAACATATACTGAATTTATCAGAAGGCCCAAATAATTAAGAATCTGTCAGAGGCAGCGCTTCACAAAGTTTATAAAGTGTCTCCAAACTCAACAACTCACTAAACTGAGCTGTTTTATAAAGGAGTCTGGGGACTTTCTCTCCTTTTTTGTCGCCCGTCTGTTGTCGACTTTATAGCTGTTGCACCTGCTTTGACCTGCAGTGTTGCTGCCTGCTGTAGTGTGAAACATTCTCATATCGTTGTTAGTGAGTATTACATAAAAATATTCTGGCATTTCAATTAATACAACAAACATGATTAAAGTGCACCATTTACTTCCAGCTTCCCTGCACGAGTTTGTGTTTTTGTAGGATTTTTGGCTCATCCGGGCTAAAATATGTGCATAATTTGGTTGAAAGTAATGATGTGTGGGATGTTGGTCTATGTTACAGAGCTTTTATTAGTTGATTCAACCATCCACAGAAAAATTTGGAGACATTCTGAATCTTTTTTTTTTTTTTTTAATGAAAATGCCAAACATCGTCTGGTTCCAGCCTCTTTAATGTGAGGATTTGACTGTTTCATGTCATTTTAAATTGAATGTTTTAGATAACAGTCAAAACAAACTGTTTGAACATGTCAAAGCGGATGTGATATTCAATATTCTTGACATTTTAAAACACAAAACAAGGAAAGTGTCCAGCAGATTATTGTTTTTTGTTTTCAGACACAACAGGCTGAGATTACATGAGTAAAGTCGAGGTTTGGAAATCTGACTGTTTTGAGTTGATTCTACATGTTTATGGACATTAAAATTAAATCCCCAAACACGTACTACTCTGTAAAATACATACACAGTGTAATGTGTCCCAGCAGTCTTTAATATTCCCAGTTGCTCTGTTCTTAATTTTCTTCTTCTTTTGTGTACCCACTTCCTTTCTGCCACTGCGACCTCCTAATTTCCCCGCAGGGATCACAAAGTTTCATCTTCTCTTATTAAACTTAATTTGCAGTGTGTGTATGTGTGTGTGTGTGTGTGTGTGTGTGTGTGTGTGTGTGTGTGTGTGTGTGTTTTGTGTCTGCTCAAAGACAGGGAGACGCAGCCATGCGGTAAATTGTCCTTGTCGTCCGCGTGTCACCAGCAGAGTCGGTAACCTTAACGAGGACTGTGTGTCCGCTCGCTCCCATCGCTCGGCTGCGGGGTCTCTGAGGGCCGCTGCATGGTGTCCTCATCTCACAGCCGGAACCGCTGGGACGCTTCCCTCGGCACGGTGGGGAGGACGCCGCTGACGCCCGGGCCAGTGTCGCTGCTAATTAGGGAAGCCCGTTCGCTACCTGCGAGCGCTGCTGCTCAACACCAATCACAAGCTGTTCAGAGTGAAGATTATCTGCTCGGTTTCTCACTGAGCCTCACTTGGACAGCTAAGGGTCCAATGCCTTGCTCAAGGGCACCTCATTTTTGGGTGAAAGGAAATTCAAATGAATTAGAAACAGGCAGCACAGTGCATTTACCAACTGGAGACCCTTGCTCGTTTGGGGTCGAACTGGCAACTTCTTTGAACTCCTGGTGTTTGGTCCATGTTTCTCCTTTAATGTTGATTCCTTCATCAGAAATGATTTAAATTTATTTCAATGTCTCGTCTCTTGTGCAAAGGGTCACAGTGAGCTTGAAAGGCATGTCATGCTTAAAATTAAAATCACTAATTTGAGATTAAATTGCTTTTGTGGAAACCGCAGTGGAAATTAAAAACCTAAAGCTGCCTGTGTTAAGCGTTGATTAACCTGCTAAACCTTTAGGTGACAGATCAGAAAATGTTCAAATGAATTACTTTTGAGGCCCAATGTTGTGCTGGCTGTAAATGGCAGCGTGGTTTGGCCTTCACGCTGCACTGTGTGTGTGCAGCTCTATAATAGAGCAGTATGTGGGTTACTGGGGTCATACGGGCTGTAAAAGAAGTACTTTTCTTGGTTGGCAGCTTGCGATAGCAGGAGGAGGCACACCAGGACTTTGCTAAGCTCTGTGCTTGTTTTGTGATGTCTTTTATCTTGTACTGGAGACGTTCATTAATTCTCAGGGTGGATGGAGAAATTATATCTCTTTAGGTCCGGTTCTGCAGTAACTTTCAGAGTGACACAGCTTGTTAACAGACCTGCAAACCTTGGAAAAATATTTTGAGGAACAAAACTGTGTAACAGATGACTCGGAGATTACCAGGGAGCAGTGAGTTATTTGTTATTAATATGCGTATATTCCCCTGTCTGTGTATAGTGTGTAGTCATCCCATACTTTTATAGAAAGCTTAAATTCTCATGATTCGGTTAACGCAACCCATTTTGACAGAAAAACCACACCAGGCAGCTCAAATCAACAAAACAAAATTACACACAAACAAGTTAGCCCATAAACAAGCGTGTGCAAAGTTTTGGCAGCTCACTGATGAAGCAATAGAGAGTTACATAAGATGGCCGCCGGCCTCTGAACTATGATCAGTCAGTTTATTTGACTAGTTAGGAGCTTCTATGCTGTGGCAGGCAACAGGGCGGCTGTTTGTATTCATGGTGTTTCCCCCTATGCACTTGTAATTGACGATTCTTGACGATGTGCTTTTTGTATAGCATACAGCAAGTTCCTGTACATTACAGAAAATATCTTTAAAAATACCCACAATGCACCATAAACATTTTGGTGTTTTACTGGACATTGTGTTGTAATCAACTGGAGAAAATGATGCAGCATCAACATCACATGGAGACTGAGTGTGGTTAAGTGAAACATCCTCTTTTGTAGTTGTTCCTGAACATTGTGTGTTTCTTATTTCATCATAGGATATCGATATTTTTATGTTTTTATCAGGACTAATTGGAGAACATTACAGAGCATACTTTACTTGTCATTCCCTTTCCCCTTTCTAGCCTAGATTTCAGGATGGCAACGGAAATAAGTCATGTGTCTTTACTGTGACAGCCTGAAGAATCTGTTTGGCCACATGATGATATTATATTTGGTTGGTAGTAGGTTGAACAGGTTGGGAGTGTAGACAGAAGCTGCGACCATGCAGTCAAACTACACCTGACCTTTTCTTCTTGTTGGACACAATTTTCTTCTAAAAATGGAAACTTCAGATTTTAATAAGGAGGAAGAACACTGAATATAAAGAGATTATATCTGTTCCTCTGCTGGAGCGATTTTCATCCTTTTTTTTATCATGATAAACAAGTGGAGCTCTCTTTGAACAAAGTGGTCACACTGCATATACAGAATTGTCATTAACATCCGGCTGAGATCCGATCACGTCGTCGCCCTCCATACGTGCTCTGGCAGATGTTCTGCATATATTTACACCTACATAACAACGAGTGTTCCCTTCTTCCACAGATAAGGTATTTGCATGTGAATACCAGGTGAAAACGGGTTCAGCATGTTCTGTAAATGCACATATGTGTGTATAAGACAACTAGACTGAGTGTTTGCTCACCTCTCTCGCTGCAGCCCCGCCTCTCTCGCCCTCTTCTGTCACTCAACATCTCCACACACACACACACACACACACACACACACACACACACACACACACACACACACACACACACACACACACACACACACACACACACACACACATCGCTCTTCACAGTGATTTGAGTCCGATTTTGTTCCTCCAATCTCTCTCTCTCTCTCTCTCTCTCTCTCTCTCTGGCTCCTATCCCACCTTCCCTCTCTCGCTCGCTCATAGTATCTCCTTTGTAAATGGATCCTGGGCCCTGGCCTGCATTTGCATTGGCGGGAGCCAATAAGGCGTTTTGCTGGGGGGACGCCTGAGAGAGAGGAGGAGAATCTCATTTCCATATATAACGAGGCCTTTTCTGCAGGCAGCCTGGGAAACAGAAAAACACAGGAAAATGGATTTATTTATGTATGGTTTTGTCAAAGATTTCCCCCAGCAGTTGAAGTCAATCCAGGAAGCCAATTATGCATTGGATTGCGAGTGTGAGTGAGAGAGGGAGAGAGAGAGAGAAAGATTTCTTTTAATTTTATTTTGTCTTTTCAGCTGGCTCTCCCCAGAAAGAGGGAAGAAACGAGCATCTGATGAGTCGTCGAACTGAACCGATGATGAGGAGGAGGTTAGGGCGATATCATCACCATCGCTTTTTCTTTATGCCTTATTTTGCTGCTATCAAAGCGCTGCCCTTTCATCTGCTTCCTCCTTTTCTTGAGCTTGGCTCGAGGCCCGTTTCCCTGAAATGAGCTTTGGGGCAAAAACTAACCATCTCGCTCGCTTTCTCTGTAAATGTCAAGAAATTAAAACAGGAAACTTGCTAGAAAAACAGAGAGAGCGGAGCCGCGCGTGAGATGTGCAAGACAACGGCTTTAATTTGGCGTCGCCAAGAGTCGCTGTTATCAAACGGGACTAAGAAGCAAAAGAGGAGAGTGAGAGTAGAAGTAAAAAGGCATTTTATATTCTCCGGGATTGTTTTTTTTTTTTTCCTTTTTTGCCTTTTTCTAATCTGCGATGCAAAAGAATTAAAGCATGGAGCCGAGCTGTTATCTCTTGCACGCAGCACAAGCAGGAGAGAGAGAATAGGCGAGAGCTGAATAATGAATCAAACACACTCAAAGCCTTATACATTTCCTATACTTCACCTTAAATATTGAGAGGCCTACTTCTTCGTTCTTCGACTCCTTTCAGGCAAACAGAAAAGTGGAAACTTTCAAGAATCTGGTGCAGGATGGATGGAGGATCTCTCCATCCTCCGTTTCTTTCTCCCTGAGACTCTGACTGATGTTGTTTTGCAGTTTTACACGCTGCTCGCCTGCTGACATTTTGCATAATGTGGACCGAGCGACTGCAGACTGAGGATGATCTAAGCAGCTGGACGGCTCGTGATGAATGCTGGGAAGTCTCAGCGGGGGGGAGATCCGGCTGATGGATCGGTGGGTGAGACGGGTTGGAGACGTCAGGAGGAGTTTAAAAACTGTGAACTTAATCAAGTTTGCAGTATTTAGATGAGTGATTCTGTACGCTTCGTACTCGTTGGGGCATCCGTCCTTGTAGAGTGAGCAGGAACATGTGTTGAAGGTCGATTCTGAGTTGTGTTTATGTGTGTGAAACGGGATGTATGAGGAGGGGAAGGGCGGAAACAGGGTCTGCATTGTAGTACAACACTGCAGGTGATTTTGCTTTGACTGCAGATAAAGGTTGCAAAGGGAAGCTGAGCTCAGTAAGCAGCAGGCCTGATTTACATGTACAAGACAAATATACCTGTTTCCCAGCAAGGCAGTTGGAGGATCGGTTACGAGCCAGTGCCTATTCTTGAACAAGTTCTTTGTATGTCAGCAGCCAAGAAGAACTGGATCTCATCCAAGAAAACTGGTTGAAGAGCGGCACCAGCGTCAGGGGCTGGGGGCGGGGTTTATCATGAGAAAGGACAAACTTAAACCTTATGACCACCATTTTTAAAAACCAGAGCGAGTGTCGTACTGTCAAGTACTAGTCAAGTACTGTAGTGCAGCATAGTTTTGAGGTACATTTTCGGCTACTCTATACTTCCACTTACACTACGTTTTGAAAGCAGATATTGTACTTCTTACGTATCTGTGTTTTTTGTGTCCGATCTGTCGTCACCACTCTGCTGTCTCACGCAAAGTGCCGCCCATAACACAATCGGACTGATTACAGGTCAAAAGCGATGGAAATAAAAGAAATGGAAATACTCAAGTGAAGGACTCTGGGTGGTAAGTAGAGTAGTTGAGTACATTTTAGTTAGTTACATTCATGTACTTGACAACAAGATCAGTATTTTTTTTTACTGCAAATGTATATTGGTTCCAAATATCAGTCATCAGCCTCCTTGATTATTCATAATCAGTATTGATATTGGCCCTTAAAAAAACCATATCAGTTGATCCAGCGCTGATAATTTATTCTTCCAGCTTACACCCAAGAAAAATGTGTCATAGCTTCAGACAAACTTAAATTAAACAGCAGCTGCTGAGAAATCTCAACTTTTTTTTTTTGACCTGGCATCCACATCTTAACCTGCTGTTTAAACTTTGAAGCCAAACTTGAGGTATCCCCATGACATCACTGTGACATCACCAGGGTTATTTTTCTGACTTTAGAAAGCTCCTCCACCATTTCCACAGGCTGAGTATATTTGTGATGTACATAGATGCTCTTAATGTGTTTCTTCATGCAGAAATAGATTTCACAGGGATGAACAGTGGCACCGCCACATCAGATGCATCTTCTGGGTCGCAGCAGAGAAATCAGTGTGTAAGGTTAATATGAATAAATCTGGCAGGTTGAGTACGAGCCTAAATGCCTCGTTCAGACAGATGTGTCTTTGCAGCGCGCTCAGAGGCTCCGCAGGCGGTTTTCAGTGAAAAACTGTGAACTTAATGGTTGCTGCCTGGTTGAATAATGGTTGATAACGGTTGGAGGAGGTAAGAGCTGATGCCGTGGCACCTAAAGCTGCTGCTGTTTAACATATGGCTAGGTGCTAATGGAGCCCTCCAGACGCTCCTGTCTGTATTGTTAAGTGCCAGCAGTGAACTTCCAGCAGCAGCGACGTGAGACTTCACAGCTTCCTGGAGAAGATAATCTGATGTTAATTACCACGGGGTGCCAATAAATCACTCACAATCATGACATAAACATGAAGGGGCCCTTCATGCATCATTATAACTTCATGGAGATGAGCGAGCGCGAGCCTTTCGCCGCTTTGCATAAAAGTCCCTTCATTATCCCGCCCCCATCATCTCCCTCACATGACAGCGAAGGTTTTTTTCTTTAACAGCCTCCATCATGTCTTTCTCCACATTTACTCACGTCACTGGTGTCAGACTACAAAGTGCCTCCTGACTCCACACACAGCTCCATAAAGCAGCGATAATGTAGGAGGACGGAGGCTGAAGGTAATTATAGACTTTTCAGCCCTTCATTATAATCGATCACTCAATTGATGAATTCAGAAACATCTTATAAAGTGATTAATTTAATTTGCATCTGAATCATCCACCCATCTACTTTCTATATCCTCTTAATGCTTTTCAGGGTCGCAGGATAATTCTTCTCCCAGCATGCATCTCTTATAGAGAGCAAATCGACTGCTGTTAAAGATAGTAGTTAGTTCAAATCAGTTTGAACATTACATTTCTTAAGCTGCACTCTTAAAGTCAAGGATCCAAAACATGAGTTGAGGAAGCCTCACTTTAGCTGGGTAATTTGATTTCTTTAGACTACAATTTTATTGAGCACACATTTCTGATTTTTTGTGATTTTTCTAACATCACTGATTATGTTAGATGCCAGTAATGAAGCTAACTAATGAGACTTTCAGACCAGCTTTTACAGTTTAAATGTGATGTGCAGCAGCTGCTCTTGCAGGTCCTCTGGACTGTTGTTTAAACAGGTGAAGGCTGTGAACGTTACAAGGTTTTTATACATCTGTGTAAGTAACAAGCACACCTGAAGGATTATGTTTGTAAGTTTGCATGGATGGCTGTGTAAACTCCGCCTGCAGATGATACTGTGACGTGGCAGAAAGCTTCAAGGAACACTAGTAAGTTGATCTTGAGTTGGTTTTCTGCTAACTTCTGTTTGCAAGATCGAAAAAAAAAAGGTTTGACAGAACAATCCCAGCTCCAGGTCCACTTTATTCCCACGTAATAAATAATCTTACGTAAAAAAAAAGCTCAGTACATGCATACATGATTTTATCTACGGCACTTTTAGGACTTTTCATCAGTGATCATTACAGAGGAGACCATGTAGAAACAAAAGTTGGAAGGAAAACATTTACTTTCGCACTCTCTTGCAAAGTCTGCACTCTCCCAGGAAACTTTTAATTGTGGGAAAACGCAAACGTTTCTCAAAGAAGACAACCGTTTCTTTGGAGAATGCAAAAGTGTCTCTGAAGACGGCAAAAGTTTTGTGGGAGAATTCAAAGATTTCTCGGGAGAACGTGAAACCTTTGTGAGAGAATGTACCATTTTTTTTTATGAGAATGCGAAAGCTTTACATAATGACACAACGGTTTCTTGGGAGAAGGCAGCATTTTTTCAAGACAATGCAAAATTTTGTCGAGGGAACCCAAAATATTTCTCAGGATGATGCAAACGTTTTGCAAGAGAACGCAAAAGTATTCGTAATCCTCTGTACTTCATGATGCCGAGAAGCCGTTTGGCGTGAGCTGTTCCTCATCCAGCAGGCACACTGCGGTTTCTGTAGAAATGTCAGAAATGGTTTAACCACACACTCTTCAGCTTTTTTTCCCCCAATCTTTCCATGTGAAATCATTTTTAAATCTGATTTAACTTGGAAACTTTGGTTACAGTCTCACAAAGTGCAGGAAGAAAATTCAGAGCCAAAATAGGCAAGAGAAATCTTTAAGGGTTTTAATGTCAGGCTCTTGTGATCATTATTCCTCCTTTTATTTCTTCTTCTTCTTCTTCCTCTTTTTTTGCGGTCACAGTTTTTCTCTAATGGTGCTTGTGGTCAGGACTCTCTCTGAGGAGCAATTTGGAACTCCGGAGATTTTAAAGGTCAAATAAAAAGCATAAAACGAAATAAAAATAATTCCCCTCCCTCCCTTTCTCCTTCCTGTAAATCTCCATATCTAACGAGCGTGGAGGTGACTCTAATGACCTGGCCACGGTGAGCGCCAGCCAATTAGAGTGACCGAGGAAGACGAGCGCTCTCTCTGTGTCTTCCATCTGAACATCTGGTTTGAATCTGTGTCCGCCTGCTGTAATGTTGACCATGCTGACGGGTCTATTAGGAGCACAGTGTGTGTGTGTGTGTGTGTGTGTGTGCATTTGTGCCGATACAGGAAATGA
Organism: Diplodus puntazzo; assembly: GCA_963678695.2. Classification (NCBI taxonomy): domain Eukaryota; kingdom Metazoa; phylum Chordata; class Actinopteri; order Spariformes; family Sparidae; genus Diplodus; species Diplodus puntazzo. The sequence goes on along the minus strand of OZ023158.1, from coordinate 3,787,452 downwards.
CACGGCAGCAGCAGGTACACAGGCGTTCCCAGAGCACCCGTCCAAACCGATCAGACGGAACCTGAACTAACCGTGAACGCCGGCAGATTCGTGTTCAGGGACTCGATCAGCTGCTGCTGCCTCTGCTGATGAGAACCACTGATTTCCAACATGGCTGCCAGAGGGCGAGATGTGTACAGTCACTAAGGCACATGTTGTGTAGATAGTTTAGCAGGTTCTTTCTAAACGCAGCCTGTGTTCAATTCCGTCATGAAACATCTGGATCCTTGTAAGGTTTAAATCCTCCTTTAAAACCTTTGAAGTCAATTTGATGCAATTGTTAATACGAAAAATTAACTTTTCAGTGAGTTTACTACTCAATCTAGATTCATCCGGGACTTCAGATTTGTTTTTGGGGAACGTGTTACTAGCTTTCCATTATAGAAACCATTTTCAAAAACACCTTTTCTTCTCATAGCAATGATTCCTGACCTGTGTGTCTTTTTTTGTCTCTGGCCCATTAAAATGATTCGCTGCTTAGTTGTGACACTTTCATTTCAGATTTAGACATACAACGTTGTGAAAATACCTCACACGACAACTGAAGTAGCTGGAGACTTGATTTAAAACAGAGAAACAACCAAAGAAACATCAGATGTCTCCATACAGCTCATCTGCTGTGATCACAGTCTGCAGGAGACTTTATATACACCCTTTTTTTTTTTTGGACAAACTTTTCACTGTAGCTGCTGAGCTACAAGTGTTAGCATGTGCCCTTTTAGTTGCTCATAGTGATGATGTTTTTTAGCTTGCTAGCATGCTAATATTTGCTACTCAGAACTAATGATGCAACATTTTGAAGATCATTTAAGTGTGGCTGTAAAGTGTTTGCTTTGTTTGCTCTTATTTCGTTGTAGCAGTCAGACTTTTTGTGGAGGACTGGGCGGCTCAGGTATTAAAGTTCGACAGTGGCTCACTTTAATGCTTATCCTGCGCTTGTTATAGTTTTATTGAGGGTGTCCCGTTGTGGAGAATCAGCTCAGTGAGTGACTGGAAACTTCTGCTGCATCTGTAGTGGCATATTTAGGTTGTTTTGGTTACTATCAGTATGAAATCCCGACCTGGACTCACTTGATCTCACGTAGAATAAACAGGATTAGAAAACATGCAAACAAACCTGCAGACTTTTATCATTTAAAAACGTGAATCTCATCTCTGAGTCTTTCTTTTATACAGAGCTGTAATGAGGCTGCTGCTGCTGCTGCTGCTGCTGCTGCTGCTGTGTCGACAGGTCATCACTGTGATTTGCTGTTCAGGCTTTCATCTGGAAGACACACACACACACACACACACACACACACACACACACACACAGAAACAATACAAACCAAAATGTTGCGATGAATGTGCACCATCCCTCACCCTCTCCTCTGTTGGTCCAAACTTTCTGCTTCATTTGAGCCCAGAGTGCGTCGTATCTCCTTCGCCGAAGGAATCGTCTGCCACATTGCATTCTGGGTGTAATGTGCCCCGGGGCAGTATTAGATTTAGCCGGTATCAGCCTTATTTGTTCACTTTACCCAGTCGAGTACACAGCGCTGTACACGGTGTACAGTGCAGCTCCTCATCCACTTAGCGCTCAGCAGATAAGAGCTTTCTTTATCCTGCTTATCTTGCAGAAGATAAAATACACTCAGAGGCCGAGTGGAAATGAGATGTGGCAACAAAGCGCATCTTTAAACGAGGAGGTGTTTCTTCATTTCCAATAATGATGGCCTATATAGAGCGTGAAATTCTCCCAACTCAGTGTGAGAGGAAACTGTGTGTGTTTGTGTGTGTGTGTGTGTGTGATAGGGAGGTACAGCAGCATCATTTGAGTGTAAAAAGCGTTCAGTCCGAATAAGTTAGCGCATCTAAATGAGCGAAGGGAAGGTTACGGAGGGACAAACCTGAATCCCATTTTCTGCTTCGCTTCACCCGTTCAGAGGTGTGTGTGTGTGTGTGTGTGAGTGAGTGAGTGTGTGTGTGGTGGGATGGGACGGGATGTCGTTCACCAGGCCAAATGTTTGACCAGGAGAGCGCGGACAGACGGCCACGCTGTGCCGTCCGCCGCCCAAACCACCATCTGACCTCTGAGAGTCACATGGAGTGGAGTTATTTTGTTTTTCGTCCTCCTGCTGCCGCCTCAGATCAGTTTGCAGACGATGTTTCAGGATGACAGCGTCGCCGTCAAACTGCAGCTGAAAACTTTTTCCACCAAAATATGAGTTTAGAATCTAAAACAAGCCCTGGTGGAGTGTGAAATCAGAATATGATGGCAGTTACATACTGAAAAACTGCAAAACAGAGAACAGGAAGACAGGCACTGTTGACCTGTTCTCATCAGACTGCACACAAATAACTAAACAACAACACACACAATCAGGTCCAATTTTGAGTTTTACTTTTAACGATGTCTGTAACATCACATTACTAATAGATTTGTTTTGTGATCACATCCAGGTTTTCTATCTTTTTGATACCCTGAGAATGTTTTTCATTGGGTTCAGGACATTCTAAAATTGCTATATTGTGCGAAAGAACTAAGATTAGTATTTTGTCCAGACAAACAGAACAAGATGCCATCTGTTAGTATGCAGACAAACCAACCGGCCTTTTACAAACTGTAACTTTCAAATTTCCTGAACCGAATGGAAAACAGGCTCAATAGGTATCACATAACCAGAAAACCCTGAAGTCAACCCAGTCCGATTCTTCTGTCTGATGCCAGGAATTGGTTCAGAAAGGTTTCAAACTGTGAAACAGGAACAAGGATTAATATTTTGTCCACAAACATGGAGAACAAGATGACATCAATTAATCCGCAACAAACTTACCGTCCATTATAAGCTAAACTTTCTGAACCCAATAAAAAACAGGCTCAATAGGTATCACATAACCACAGAAAACCTTGAAAAGTCTTTATTAGAAAAAAAAAAAAAAAAAAAACACATTCACACAACAAAGCTCAAAGGAAATTTAGCAAGACCTGTGGTACTCATTTTTTAAATGTTTTCATGCAGGACCAGATAACTTTTCAAACTACATAAATATAACAGGAATCAACATTTGGTTGCAAGAAAGTGAAACGAATTGAAATAATTTTTTGGGGAAAAATGAAAGAATCTTTGTGAGGGTAAAAATGATTTATAACTGTAAATGTTCTTTTCCAATGAAAAATAGTGACTCTTGCACACATATTTTACCTATGCTGATTATTTTTGACCCAAAAGTCGACCTTTTTTTTAAATATTCGAGGTAAATAAAGTGTGCATGAATTGCTGTTTTTCACTGGAATTGAGGTTTTAGGGGTTTTGATTTGTAACACAATGTGTTGCCTTCGACACAAACTGTGAACATTCAGCAATAGCTCCTTAAATGAATACATGTTGTAAATGATTCTTCTCAGATATTCTGGACAAACTTCAACCCAATCCAGACAAAATAACTGATTTCTGAGGCCGAAAACACACAAACAAAGAATCACTGACATGATGACATTTAGCTCATTTAGAGAGCCAATACTTCCAAAAAACTAAAATAAATAGTGGAACAAGTTCCAAAAAACGTATAGAGGTATTTACGTTATTTTTTCAAGAAAATCCATGACATGTACTGGGAATTACTCATAGGTCACGTTGACTTCACGTTCTGGTTTCACACTGAGTACCAATCTTCTGGGTGAAAATCCAGTGTTTGTTTGACCTGTC